>ML685874.1:10591755-10649502 GCA_007922175.1 Pelusios castaneus | reverse complement strand
ATATATATATATATATATATATATATAAAATCAAGGAATGAGCATTAAAAAAACCCAATTGTTCAGGAAGCATTAACATGTCTATGTAATTATAGAAAGCAATGGTACTTCAGCCAAGAGGAAATGGTCCACATTAGTTTTGCTAATGAGCTGGAATGCCTCAGCATATTTAGATTTGATTATATAAATAAAATTAGCTTTGGTTTGGTTTCTAATTCTCCTTGCTTTTGTCAAAAGAAAAACAAAAATTCAAAATGTGGCTCAGTTCTTTCGAATACTGTAGTTTGACTTCATTCAACACTGTTATTGACATGGTACACCAGCCTGCCTGCAGTGGGAGCAAATCATCTAGAACTCCATGGTGATTTTACATCTCTGCCAATTAATTTCCCCATTAGAGATAAAAATAACATTGCGGCCATCCGACTGGAATGTTGGCACAGTACCCTCTGTGTGAGGCCAGGAATAACATCAGTGCTCTTTACTAATCTAGCTCATGGAGATTTAGGTTCCTGCTTATCAATATTTTATTTACTTATACGTATCTTTCTAGTTAGGAAATTTAGCACATCCAGATGGCCATGTAATCTGGATGATAGGAAAAAGGAAATTCTGCATGTGGTCACTCACTGGTTTATTCAGATGGTAAAATCTCTGAAGCAGAAATTATCTCTTTTTATGCATTCATATGGTGCTTCTGGAATTCTGATCTCAGTTAGGGCTCCCATAATGCAAATAACTGCCTGGATTCAAGAAAAAATTTAAACACATGCTTTTTTTTTAAGCATATACGTAGATCTCATTGACTTTAACAGAAGTTAATCACATGCTTGATTGTTTTCCTGAAACAGTCAGGAACAATAACATGTATTTGCAGTAGAGCTAACAGGTGAACATATTTCCTTGGTTTAATAAAGTAAATGCAAAAGATGTTAAGACTAACCACTATAATGAGTGCAGTATACATTAGTCAGAGCATCATTTCTCAAAATAAAAAACTGTACCTAGGAAACATGTATACCAGAGAGCAACAGGATTGCCTCAACCTGGATTCCTCGTGCTGTGGCATTCTAATACTACTGTGATAAGCACTTTAAAAATTCAAAACAGAAAGCTTTGTTTGGAAAAAGCAGTTAAGGTTGTTAAGTGAAAACAGTATAATCACTTACTGCACTATTTGTAAAACTTAGGCACTCAATAGCAAGGAAATGGATAGTTGGGGATGCCATAATGGGATTTACAAATCCTATACTGAGCACAGGCAGCAGGAAGAGGAGAATCTTTCCTGCTTACAGGCAGTCAAACTGACCACACCCCACCACTGCCACCAGAACTGCCAATCATGGAGATGGGCACCCAGAGATGACACCAATAAGAAAAACAAGCCCAATTATATAGGGAGGAAAACAGAGTGCAAAGGAGGTAGAAAGGCTGGGGACAGGAAAAGGGTAATAGCCCCACACCAGGGTGCCTTTAAGAGACTGCAAAGCTTGGAGTTTAAAGGAAGTGTGGTGAAGTAGAGTGGCAACCATCCAGCACCTCAGGGTTAAAGGGAGCCTTTGGGCTCTACCCTGTTATATCTGAAGCCAACGCTATGCCTGGACAGAAGAGAAAAGGAAAGAGGCTAGTTCAGTCTGAGGCTGACTGGTGGAGGGTCAGGAACTATCTGCCCCTTTAACTGAGGGGAAGGATCACTAGCCTGCCACCCAAAGCATCCACCTGGGAGTAAGCACAGGCTCCTCGGCCAAGGGAGACCGGGGAGTGAGGTGGGGGGAGACTCGTAGCCAGGGAACTGAGTCAATGAAGCCCAGAGATATTGTGGGGTTTGGCCTTCCCATTTTGCTGCTACCCACCCGAAGGAGCCTGGGATCCTGACGAGCCAGCTCTCAAGACCCATGAGAAGGACCCTATGTGAAGCAAATTGTACAGCTACATGGACTAGAAGGGCCATGCTCCAAAATCCAATAGACTGGTAGGGCTGCCCCTATTCAGGGGCTGACAAACGGAGGGCTCTGGGCAGCATTCCTCTCCAGACTTAATGACTGAGAACCCACAACCAAGCAGAGAGTTGGGAGCCACATGCTCTAACCACTAGGTTATCTGGCCCCCAAAGCTTATATGCTGACTGACTCCTTTTAGATGAAATTTATGGACTGAGCTAATTGGAAAGGAATAGAGGGAGACCTGTCAGAAGAAAGCTGGAACCTCTAAAGAGACTGCCTCAAGAGTAACTGACAGACCCCATAAATCCTAGAGTGCCCAGGTGATGAATGCACACTTTACCTTTATATATTCTTGCAAATATTAAGAGTTGAAGTTAAGCGTGGATAAACAGGATTTCCTCCCTTTAAACATATATTTTTGAATGGATATTTGCAGGTCACCTTTGGCCCAAAAACAATAAAAATGGTTCCGTTTATATTTTTTCTCAATTTTCATGAAGAATAATTTCCCCCCAAAACAAATACCCTCCTGCTAGTGTTTGCAACTGAAAAACTGCAGCAAGTATGCTAGTGTAACTAATTGGAGTGGGATAAATAGGCATTGCAGTTGTCAGCCAGGAATTAAACCCAGGATCTTGATAGCCAAAAAAACCAGATTCTATTTGGGAGAAAGCTCATTGCTAAAAAGCAGTTTCCAACAGCAGGCTAAAGGGGCAAGTCACTGGTGAAAGAAACAATCACTCGCACTATGCCAGCATTTTGAGCTAGTGCGCGAGAATCGGAGAGTGAAACGACCCAGGCTTAACTGAGAAAACTGCAGAATAACACTTACCACTGTTGGCGACACAGCGATGTGTCCTGACACAGTGGTTGAGAACCTATGCCCTAAACTACATTTTTTTAACTCAGGGCAGAATGAAACGTTGAAGTATGTTTTCAGGAGTGTTTTATGTCTGAGTTGTTTTGCATAGTCTTACCTCCATTTTCTAATGGCATCATGGGGAGACAGGTGACATATGTACTTGCCAACTGTCTTGGTCCAACTGGGACCATTCCCAGTGTTCAACCTGTCTCCCAGGTGCTCTGAAGCCCAACTAAAATCCCAGGCAGCTGACTTAGCTTATTTTTTAGAAAACAAAACAAATTTAAAAAATCCTTGGGCTTCTCCTGGCATTAGTAACTTCTATAGGAAAGGAACAGGATGCCAGTGGCAACCTATACAGCTTCTTCCCAACATCCCTGCACCCTGCTGCCTAGCTTCTTTGGTGAATGGTGAGAATGTCTGGCTCAATTCTGATGCCACTTTATTTATTTATTTATTTATTTATTTATTTTTATGATTTGGCATCAGAGTACTTTAACTGTACAATTTAACGGGGGCAGTGGGGAAGACACACGAGTGTGACATGGATGAAGATAATGTGGGGCACACACAGACTACGAGACAGAGACATGTCAGGCTGGAACACTTCCGAACACTAAAAGGGATGGGGAACAAACAGTGGCTGAAGGGAAACTGGGACATTAGAAAGCCCCCAAATCTTTCCAGTTACTAGAAGTAATAATGAAAGCTATAGAGATCCATGAAAAAATCAACAGCCAGTAAAGAAAGAATGTCTTAAATACACCAGTGTGATGTGATAAGCCTACCCAACACTGCAGAAGGCCAGAGTGCTTTATGGGCAGCGGAAGTTCCGCCCCTTAAAGCCTGCTGGGCATGCTCCGAGTACTGCCCCAGGATAAAAGGCAGCAGCACAGCTCATTCTGGGCTAACCAGTGTAGAGAAAGGATGTGTGTTGGAGGCTACTTCCCAGGCTCCCCTACCAAGGAGAGCGAGCAACTCTAGCAAGCTCACCAAGGAACTGTAACTGCCTAAGGACTGCCAAGGCACCAACGCCCAGGTCTTTGTCCCAGACAGAAGATTCCAAGAACCCCCAGAGACACAGGTGGTGACTGCCACTGCAGGGGAGAGCAGACAGATTGGAGCTCTGTGGGAAGACCACTGCAGCAACCAGGTAGGAAGTAGCCCAAAGGGCCCGAGTAGTGGGACTAGGGGTGACATATGTCTGAGTCAGCATGTTACAGTTCAGATCTGCGCTGACTTGGTGCCATATCCCAGGCACAAATAGGGCCCTGGGCTGGGGCTCAGTGGAGCAGGAGGTCCTGAGCCCCCCTTCCCGGGCACCATGCCCAACAGCGGATGCCCCTCTTAGTCTTGATTCTGGCCATTAGGGCCTTGAAGTGACTCAGTATTGACTTTGTGGCTTTCAGGCCATGCTGCCCTGACCCAAGGGCCAGTGGATGACTTTGTAAGGTCACGGAGGTGCCCAGCCCCCCGCACATCCGGATGCTCCCCACCAGGGATAGTGGAGGGGCCTACCCCTGACAACCAGGAATAAAAGAAATTCTACTCCTGGGCCATTAATAGATGGAGATGGTAAAATAGTCAATAGCCATGCAGAAAAGGCAGAAGTGTTCATTAAATATTTCTGTTCTCTATGGATGATGCATTCACATTCTTTCAGTCATAACAAAATATTTTATATACCAACAGTAACTAGGGAAGTATTAAACAGTATCTACTAAAGATAGACATTTTTAAATCTGCAGAACCAGATATCTTGCATTCAGGAATTTAAAGAGAACTGGAAGAAGACCTCTATGAGCCACTGATGATAAATCATGTAATGGGGAAATTCCAGAGACCTGAGAAAAAGCTAATGTGTAAATTTAAAGCGAGTAAATGAGGATAGGAAGGAGATCTAGACAGTTATAGTCTAATCAGCCTGACAGTGATCTTGGGCAAAATTACTTGTATGTGACTCAGTCGATAAGGAATTAAAGAATAACAGAACAATCAAAGCCAATAAACATTTTTTAAATGAAAAATAAGTCTATCAAATGAACTTGATATAATTTTTTGATGAGAAGACAAGTTTGGTCAATAAAAGTAACTCTTGTCATCACAGACTTCTGTAAGACATTTGCTTTGAACCATAAGATATTCTGATTTTAAAAATTAGCACTATACAAAATTAACATAGCACAGTAAATGGATTAAACGGCCTACCTGATACTAAAATGTCATTGTTAATGAAAGACCATCATCAAAAGGTTCGGTTTCTAGTGAAGTGCCTCTATAGTTGGATGGAGAGATGTGAACATGACACACAAACCCAAGGTGCCAACAGGCAAAGGATTCACTACTCTGTGTCGGCAACTCCTGACAAACTCACTATACCCAACACGCTGCTTTCATAATATGTATCCAAAGAGGTCAGGCTTACGTCATACTGATCTTCATAACTGTTGTAAGATGTATATGTGAATAATATTTTAGAAGCTGTGTATAGGTATTGAAAATGTGGGTTTTTTTTTTAAATGTCTGCATCAAGGCCGACCTGACAAACAGCTTTCCTGCCAGACCAGAGATGTTTCTCCTTCTCTCCATCAAATGTAAATTCGTCATTGTAAGCCATCACAACACAAGTCCCATCTACATACCAAGTCAGAGACATGTGAAGTCAACAGGAAAGAAGCACACAGGAAAAAGAAGTGTCTTATTTGAGAGTGCACTTAAAGATTTAACTGGACTGTACCTGGAGGACAAGTAAGACACCCTGTTTTCCGTTCACTGAGGAAACCTCTTGAAGAGTGAAGGATGTTCATGAGTGCTTAGACCTTGTTTTGACTAAAAAACTGGTTAGCTCTGCAAAAAGTAAATCTTTGAGAGGAAAATCTACCATAAAAAAGGTAACCACTGAAAAGCATAGACCCAGGTTTGTGTTTGCATTTTGTTTCTGTTTATATGGAATCATTGTCTCCATTATCCTTATTAACTATCTTTTAAATCTCATCTTATGATTGGTATAATTATAAATGTACCTCAGTACTGTGGTGATATATTGGAGCTAAACCAAACAGGCTGGTGTGTGCCCTGTTCATTTGGAAACAACAGCTTATCTAGTAACTTTTAAGTCCAGCAGTTTAGAACTAGACACTGCTGTGTGCCTAACACTAGCCTGCACAGACAGAGGAAGGCCTGCAGAGACCTGGAAAGCAGTGCTGGTGTAGGCTGAGGTGGTTGGTTTCATGGAGCTGAGCTCCAGCAAGGAAAGACAAGACTGCTTCACACTAAGGGCCAGTGAGGCGCCTCACAACCCTGCATACCTCTGGGAACTTCAGAGTGAAAGTAACTAACCTCCCTGAAGCATGCTCGTATTATCTCTTCAGAGGTAGTAAAATGACTCCCATGCATGCTCTACTCTTCCCCATTCCACAGCTCCTTTCTGCTGTGCGGCATTTGAGAAACAAACTCACTACTGCTACCACCAATCACCGCTGTTGCTTATCTTCATTTAACCCATCAGCACTCAAATCCTGCTGGGTTGTGGAGCAATGGGAGCTGACAAGAGGCCACAGAAAGGCAATCAGATGGAAGATGGTGCACAACAAAAGTAGACAAGGGAGAAATAAAGAATAATGAGAAAGAGGGAGGAAAGCTATGATGGAAAAAAAGAACCAAGGGTGCATCGGGGGAAGAGGAGGAGTGGCATCAGCAAGGGGGTTAAAATGACAAAAGAAAACCATTTTTTTCTATAATAAAGATATTCGTTATAAATTTTAAATGAACTGACATGGAACCATATTTGCAATAAAATAACCTAAAAAAATTCAGCACTTTGTAATTGTAAAAATCATAATATGAAGTTGCTACAGCTGAAATCAACAGCTTTGTCACAGACTTCAAGGCTACCACTAAATACAAAACAATTAGGACCAAATATTAAATTTATAATGGTCAATTTTGTAGCCATGTGTGCAAGGCATGTCGAGTTTTGTAATAGCGGGGAATGTGACTATAATATCACTACTTTCCCCACCCCCAGCTATACTAGGAATATCCTATAATTTAGTCATCTGCCCATTCTACTGGAAGATTCTTGACTATTTAAAAATCTGTAGGAATCCACAGGTTTAAAAGGCAGGTTTAAAGATCTGCAGAGCTTCTTTCATCAGTAGTGAGTACTACACAATTAAGGAAAGCCACTCATTACAAGTCCTGGAATAAATTATTCACATTTAAATCATACAGACTGCCTATTTTCTCCATGTGAACTGAAATTCCATCAGCTGGGAGTTAGGGATTCAACCATGAACTGAACATGGCAATTAGCTATTGCAGAATTTTGACCTTTAGAAGTTCCTGACCCAGCACTGATGAGTAGCAGAGCTCCGGCCTTACATGAAATGCAATAGTCATATATAATCAGTGACTTGGCCAGTGGTCCTCATTTCTACAGTTACTGCATCTGTACTTTTCTGCTCTGAGCTTCCTTCAGGCCCTAGTTAACCTTTGCTCACAAAGCTTCATGTGTCCCAGAACTTTTCAATGGGAAAGAATCTTGTAGCCAGCAGTTGGTACTTGGGAACCTAAGCTGCAGGAGGTTAGTAAAACCTTAATTATGAGGCAGTAGACAGCTTAAAACCACACGGCCAACTTTTTAGTAACAGTTTTTTGTTTCCCCAGTTTTAAGACACTTGGTGCTATAGCTAAACTATAATTGTTTAAATCTATTTCCTTTTAACTTTGGACTTCTGAAATGCAAGTTTATATGCCAAACTTCCTACTAATTTAAACTGCTACAGTAATATAGTTAGGGACATAAGTTACCATAATTTATAAATTTATGTTAGAGTAGTATTCAGATGCCCAATCAGGATTACCACTGATTACCTAAAGTTCAGGAACTAATTACATCATTGCATTTTTGTTTATACAAATGACACAACTGAGTATTTATCTTTTTACACTACAATATTAAGGTATTTAGGAGTCTTTCAAAATCCAATTTTAATTCCAGGTTCAGCTGGAATTCACCTCTCCCCATGATGGTGCACTGGTCACAGCAACAGCAGAGCTACTTGAATTGCTTGAGCTCAGCTGTTTCATGACACGAGACAACATAACTGCTATTGATTTAAAGTCGAATTACTCATATTCTTGGACGTCAAGAATTTTCCCTAGGATTAGCCCTCAATATTGCAGGCTTGTTTCTATTTCTGTGTTCTCTTTTTTTGGCCCAATGATTCTTTCATTATTTTATTCACAGTGGAACAGCTTCAAAAGGAGAGTCTGAGAGAGCTTCATACGAAAAGGTGTTACAGCCCAGGGGTTTGGGCATTCACCTCAGAGATGGAAACGCTCTGTACAAAACCTTTCTCCTCTCAAAGCAAAGTGGGGACTTGAAGTGGCGTCTCTCCAGGTGATTATACTAACAATTGAGTTAAAACAGATGGGAGAGTTTTTCTTGCCTTCCTTGCCAGCCCGTTTTGTGTAAGATCATCAATAGAGGCCCAGTCTGGTTCATGAGTTCTGAGTAGGCCGACTGGATTAGGCCTGCTAGAGAGCTAAATGAAGGAATGTCTGCCTTTCACTGGTTCATGAATAGTTCTGGGGCTTAGACTTCCAGATACCTGGCATGGGTCAGCAGAGTGCATGCTGAGAGGCAGAAGCATAGTCACCTAGTAACTTTTACTGCAAATATTGACACACTTAGCAAGTTTAGCCACCCATAGGATTTGGTGGCAGCTGAGCAGAGGTATGTGAATCCCAGTGCAGCCTGATCCTGGGATTTAGGTGCCTAAAGAGGCAGCTCGGCACTTAAGACCCTTTGTTAATCTAGCCCACTGGCTCTTCCCCTTCATCATTCCTTACATAGCCTCCACAAAGTCTCCTCCTCCATACATTCTTCTCCCTCAAGACTCTAGGTCTTTCACCTTCCATCCCCTCCTCCTACATTAGATTTCTTCACCCCTCTCCTTCCTGAACACAGTCTCAGAACCAACAAAAGTACAAAGATTAAAATATTACTATATTGTTAAGTGCCATCCATTGATGACTTGCCAATAATGCCAAGCTAATTTGTATAATATTAACAAAGCATGTAATGGAGGAAATAACTAATAGTTCTTGTTCTTTAGTTAGGCTTGACTATTTTGCATTAATAGGATTACAAGTGAGTTTACAAAGATGGGCTGGAATGTTGGAGAATCTAGGATAAAGTGGCATGGATCCTCATGCTTATGCTATGCCCAAAGAGTTCAAATGGTTGTCATGTCCCATCATGGGGCATATACAAGCTGGCATTTAAGCCTAACATACTTGAAGGATTAGGGAAGCAGTACTGAACTTTTGGATTGATAGCTCTGTACTATAGATCAATTTGTTTATTGACTGTGTTTGCCTCTCATAGTGTCTTTTTAGTAGAAACCTTCAGACAACTATTTAGACAACAAACCCATTAAACAACTATTCTGGATTTTCATAAAGAACTCAGTGGGATCAAACAACAGTTTCATAGAAAGGGGGTGGACTTGCTCCTCTTCCATCCTTAAAGTTTCCTGTATTTTCCGGCCAATAATTATAAGAGTATTTATGTTAGCTTTCAAAAGCTAACATAAAATCTAATAATCTAGATTTTATGAAAATCTAACTTCTCTCTTCTAGTCTAATACTTGACATGGTCCCTAGCTTTTAGAATGCCTTTTACTATAGAATAAAACAGAAACATTAAATTTAATATAAATTTACTTAAATGTGGCCATCTTTCTAGAAGGGTTTTATTAAAGTTTATGTAATTAATGTGATACCCACATCAATTACTGACAAATAAGTTTTAATAAGGAAAAACAAAACCGCCAAGATCAAATTTAATTTAAAAATCAAACTACTGAAGTCATTTCCCCAAAGACCACAGCTTTACAATAGCTTTCTTTTATTAATATTTACTAAATCTATTAACTCCATCCACTGAACTGTTAAGTACTATAGTTTCTCCACCAACAGTATGACCATATAATTCCTTGGAACTTGATAATATTACCATTCTTGGGTGTAGTAAATCTACTGAACCTGGCAATTAAATTCTAATAACTCTAAAAGCTCATTGGAAGTTTTCCAAAACCAACCTCTTATACCTTTGACCCAAGTCTCCCTTCTTTATTATATTAATGGATATTTCCCCAATTTATCTGTGCAATAGTCATTACAGAACAAACGTGATTTACTAAAAAACCCATTTAACCAATTGCTTTTCTACACCCAAGTTGCACTGGCTAAAGCTTTGCTCCTACAAAGGTACAGAACTCCACATGAGAAATTAAATGTCCTGATAAACTGCCTGTCTTCCACTGAGACAGGCGGATCGTTGAACTCAAACAACTTTGTTCACAATTAGCAAGTCATATGAATGACCCCTGGTGTCATTATGGAATTGGATAGCTTGGGTTTCTACCAAAGGTGAAATTTTATAACTCCATATTTTAAGTATGAGATCATAATTAACAACATGGGTCAAATTCTGCCATCCTGAATACTACAAAACTCCTTGGCTATGTCTACACTGGCAAGTTAGTTCGAATTAAGGAAGCTTAATTCGAACTAATTAAAGCCACGGCTACACTAGGTTTTCATTACTTCAAGTTAAGGGCTTCCTTAATTCAAACTAATAAATTCAAATATGCTATTTGAACTAAGGGTTCATTTGAACTAGTTAGTTCGAATTAACCAATGTCGCCATGTTAGTTCAAACTAATTGCTTAGTCCAAACTAACCGGCCCATTGAACTCAATGCAATTCGCTAATTCGAACTAAGCAAGTGCCATGAATTCCCCATTAGGGACATGTGGCTCATCGCTAGAGGCTGGTTCTGCAGGAGGAAGTCCTTCACCAAGTGGGGGACCAGGGCCAGGTGTTATGGACCAGTGCTGTGATTCAAGGGAGCAGCATCTGTTGATGTGTCCACTGTGGTAGCCCCATCATGGGTTTTCCCCTGGAGACAGAAACTTCGCTGACTCCAGTGCCAAGGAAAGAGTGAGAGGTACTGGTAGGGCCTTAAGCTCCCTAGTTGCCTGAAAGACCTCCAGAGTCGATGGCACCACTAGCTGCAGGGCCCCACTTCTGCCCCCGGAGGTCAGTGATGCTTCTCTCAACAGGCTTGCAGCCCTAGGTGGAGAAGCCAGCTACTGATGCTCCGATGCAGGCAACTGCCCCAATAAAGGTCCTTTGCTTGATCCCACTTTCTGGAGCGCAGGGGAATGACCTCTGTCTGTGCCCTGCTTCTTCTGCCATTTCTTCAGTGCAGGCAACGTTGAATGGTACCAAGAAGGCCCCAGTGCCGCTGGTGTGCTCTGCACAAACTCTTATATACATGGTACTGAGTTGAAGTAGGATGGTTCTGAGGGTTGTTTACATGCCGCCTCCATCAATAGGGCTTTTAGGCACATGTCCCTGTCTTTCTTAGTCCATGGTCTGAAGCTCTTACAGATCTTGCACATATCCTTTCTATGGCTCTCCCCTAAACACTTCATAGAATCATAGAATAATAGGGTTGGAAGGGACCTCACAAGGTCATCTAGTCCAACCCCCTGCTAAAAAGCAGGACCACTCCCCCTAAATTATCCCAGCCAGAGTTTTGTCTAACCGAGCCTTAAAAATCTCCAAAGATGAAGATTCTACCACCTCCCTAGATAGCCCATTCCAATGCTTCACCACCCTCCTAGTGAGAAAGTTTTTCCTAATATCCAACCTTGACCTCCCCAGCTGTAATTTGAAACCATTGCTCCTTGTTCTGTCCTCTGTTACCCTCGAGAACAGCCTAGCTCCCTCCTCTTTGGAGCAACCCTTCAAGTAGTTGAAGGTTGCTATCAAATCTCCCCTCAGTCTTCTCTTCTGTAGACTAAATAAGCCTAGTTCCTTCAGTCTCTCCTCATAAGTCATGTGCCCCAGCCCCCTAATCATTTTTGTTGCCCTCCGCTGGACTCTTTCTAATTTGTCCACATCCTTTCTGTAGTGCGGAGCCCAAAACTGGACACAGTATTCCAGATGCGGCCTGACCAGTGTCGAATAGAGGGGAATTATCACATCCCTCGATCTGCTGGCAATACTCCTACTGATGCAGCCTAATATGCCATTGGCCTTTCTTGGAACAAGGGCACACTGTTGGCTCATATTCATCTTCCCGTCCACCATAACCCACCGGTCCTTTTCAACAGCGCTGCTACTTAGCTGATTGGTCCCCAGCCTGTAGCAGTGCATGGGATTTTTCCGTCCTAAGTGCAGGACTTTGCACTTGTCTTTGTTGAACCTCATGAGGTTTCTTTCGGCCCAGTGTTCCAATTTGTCCAAGTCTCTCTGGATCCTGTCCCTGCCCTCCAGAGTATCTACCATTCCCCCCAACTTGGTGTCATCCGCAAACTTACTAAGCACGCAGTCTATTCCATCATCAAGATCATTAATGAAGATGTTGAATAGAACCGGCCCCAGGACCGACCCCTGGGGCACTCCACTCGTTACCGGTTGCCAACCAGACATCGAGCCATTGATTCCTACCCGCTGAGCCCGTTGATCTAACCAGTTTTCGATCCACCTTACGGTCCACTCGTCCAACCCATACTTCCTTAACTTGCCAACGAGAATGCTGTGGGAAACCGTATCTAAAGCCTTGCTAAAGTCAAGGTATATCACGTCAACGGCTCTTCCCGCATCCACAAATCCAGTCATCTCATCATAGAAGGAAATCAGGTTGGTCAGGCACGATTTGCCCTTGGTGAATCCATGTTGACTGTTCCTGATCACTCTATTTTCCTCCAAGTGTTTCAGGATGGATTCCTTGAGGACCTGCTCCATGATTTTCCCAGGGATTGAGGTGAGGCTGACCGGTCTGTAGTTCCCCGGATCCTCCTTTTTCCCTTTCTTAAAGATAGGTACTATATTTGCCTTTTTCCAATCCTCCGGGACCACCCCCGTTCGCCACGAGTTCTCAAATATAATGGCCAGCGGCTCTGCAATCACTTCCCCCAACTCCCTCAGCACCCTCGGATGCAGTTCATCCGGCCCCATGGACTTGTGAACATCCAATTTCATTAAGTGTTCCCTAACCTGACTTTCCATCACCGAGGGCCACTCTCCTCTCCAGTCCGCATTACCCCGTGTAGTAGCCTGGGAGCTGGCCCGCCCTGTGAAGACTGAAGTAAAAAAAGCATTGAGTACTTCAGCCTTTTCCACATCATCCTCCACGAGGATGCCTGCCCCATTCAGTAAGGGACCTACACCACCTCTGATCCTTTTCTTGTTGCTGATATACTTATAGAACCCCTTTCTGTTATCCTTCACATCTCTTGCTAGCTGCAACTCCAATTGTCCTTTGGCCTTTCTGATTTGATCCCTGCAGTCCCGAGCAATATCTTTATACGCCTCCCTTGTCATCTGTCCAAGCTTCCAACTTCAAATAGCTATCGTGGAGAAGGTTGAGCATGCCGGGCTTCTGGCAGACAGAATGTGGCATGAAGCCTGGGGAACAGGGTATGCCCCAACCCAAGGCAAACAGGTACCAAGTGGGACCATGATATACTTAATTCTTCACTATTAACTACATATAAAAAAAAACTAATTTATAACAACTCTGGAGCAACTACAAAGCACTTACAATCAGAACATAGAGAGAATGTTCCAGTAACTGTCACAGATGGATGGAAGGAACTGAGAGAGTGCAAGGGCTGATGGCACATCACATATCAGCACGAGTGCAGAACTCCAGAGTGTGCCAGAGCTGGCCCTATAGATACAACTAAGGCAAAAATCTCCAGTAGCTGTGCACATGGGTGCACACACATCTAACATGGAATCAACAAAGCAAGCACTTGAAGTACTATTATCCCAATCTTATAGATGGGAAATGTGGCTCAGAAAAGTTAAGTGGTGCTCAGGTCACCAAGAAAGCTTGTGCCGAGTAGGAAATTAATCCCAGGTCTCTTACATCCCAGGCTTCTGTTTTATTCCTTGGACCATCTTTCCTCTCTTATTTTACTTCTCTCACTCCATCACTGATATGATCCAAAGTAGAAAACTTTAGCTTGTAAATTTAATAAAAAATTGCTTTCTCCTTGAAATTAATTTAGATCACAACTGAATTCAGGCTATATCTTGGAATCCTCAAATAAAGCTGACACCCTCTACTTCTGACAGAGTAACACTAAGTTCAAAGTTTTCATTTTTATAATAGCTGCATGAGCTTAAATTTCTTACCCTACAGCTATCATAATTTATTAGTATTACAGTGACAGTCGGAGGCCGCCATCCTGACTGCAAGGATGGACCGAGCCACACTGCCACCTCCACTGAAAGCACTGAACTCACCCGACTGGGCCCTTCATCTCCAAAGGGATCATGTTCTGCAGGCCCAAGCTGCACAGCTGATTGGAGTAAACCAGGAGCAAGTGAGGCAGCTCAGTGCTGAGAATGCAGACACCGTCTGCAGTGTCTTTCCCTGAGCAGGGTCCTACCATACCTGTGTCTGAAAAGTTCAATGGCAACAACCAGTGGTTCTGGGACTTCAAGGACCAATGCAGATTTCTGCTCCTGATGCACTCTAGAATTTATACCTCTGACCAGTCTAAAGTGGCTTTGGTAATCAGCCTGCTGACAAGAGATTCATTACAGTGGGCCTCCCCCTGCTGGAAGACTATAGTCTATCGCTGTTGAACTGGGAGCCTTCCCCTGGTTGACATCAACCATCTCTGATGACCCACTCCAAACTTGAATGGCTGACACCACCCTGAGGAGAATCTGGCAAGGATCAGGCACTGTTGCCTCCTATGCAGCCCAGTTCCATGACCTCACAGCAGATACTGAGTGGAATGAAGCAGCACACGATACCAGTTCTGGATGGGCACACAGGAAGAGATCAGAGAACAGCAGAGATACCTCCAGCCCCCGAGGCCCTTGTGGATCTTGCTATCAGCATTGATGATCAGCCACAATAATGAAGACAGGAAAAAAGAGATTCCCTACAGTCCCACGACCCACGTACTGGGATCTCATCTCCTGCATCACCCAACAAACTCACACAAAGCCAAACTGCCTGATCATCAGCTCACCCTTGAAGAAAACAAACAGGGCTGTCAGCTCCACTTGTACTACAACTGTGGTGAACCTGACCCAAGGCAAAGGTCAAGGAGCTTGGGGAACAAAGCCATTTCAAACATGGTGGGGGGAATCAGCCTGATCCTTGAGGGAAGAGAGTTTCCCTATACTGTAATCCTCGCTGAGATAGACCCTGAGCCCCATCAAGGGACTTCCCATTCACTTACCAGCTGCACATCCTAGGAGAACCTTTGCAAACCCCCTCCAACTGGCCCACTTTGATTCAGGAACTGTGGATAATTTTATGGATGCCACTATTATTCTGCCCCATAGGTTCTCCTACAACATAAGGCCACACTGGACATGATTGAAACTACTGATTGCTCCCCACTATCTTCAGGTCCAGTTGTTGACAAGACTGTCCTCTTGAACATGATTATTTAGGTACACAGAGAGATGATTCAGTTTGGCGTGATCCATTACTGACATTTTCCTCTGACCCTTGGCATTTCCTGGCTAACTTTTCATGACCTCTTCATTCAGTGAGGGGAACAGAAAACCACTACCCCATCAAGGAGGGCCAAGCAGGTCTAGTCATCCACATTGAAATCCATACCAAGGGGACTATCAAATTTCCTATCCCCTCCTCCCGAGTTCTGCAAATATATGTACATCTTCAACAAACAAACAAACAAACAAACAAACAAACAAACAAACAAACAAGAATCCAGGGAGGCCTCCCCCAACATCGAGACTATGATTGCTCCACAGAACTACAGCCAAAGGCAAAGATATACAATGTCAGAACCTGAACTGGCATGTTGTGGGAATACCTTCAGGAGAACCTGGCCCTTGGGTTCATGGACAGGTTAACCTAACCAGTCAGTGTCCCGGTCCTTTTGATTAAAAAAAAAAAAAAGCCTCCATCTCTGCATTGACTAACAAGCCCTAAACTGGGAAACAATCTGACGACTATCTTCTTCCTCTAGTTGTTAAACAGTACGGGCCCCCGCATAGGCACTAAACTGTGGCACCAGAGAGCTTACAGTCTCATCCATATCCAAGAGGAGTATGAGAGCAAGGTTGCCTTCCAACCCCGATATGGCCATTTTGAATACTTAGTCATGCCATTCAGATTGCCCAATGCCCCCAACAATATTCCAGCAATTCATTAACAATGTACTACGAGATCTAGTGGGTCAGTCTGTTGTGGAATGCTTGGACAATATTGATCTTCTCGGATGACCTGAACCAATACACCACTCACGTCCACACACTCCTGAAGAGACTACTTACTACAAGCTTAGCCACTCATTGCCCTACTCTGGGAGAACAGCCAATTTCACTGATCACCCGAGGCCCAGCATGCATTCAAACAGCTAAAGCTTGCGTTCGTCACTGCTCCAGTATTGGCCCACCCAAACATGATGCAAGTTTGTATCACAGAGTCTGATGCCTATAGCAGAGCTATCAGAGTGGTCCTCTCCCAAAGGCACAGACCCAAGAAAGTACTGTACCCTATCACTTACTACTTGAGGAAGTTATTCCTGCTGAGGAAAACTACGAAATCTTGGATAAAGATCTCTTGGCAATCAAGACTGTCTTTGAAGAATGGCAACACTAATTAGAATAGGCCCATCAATTGGTCCAAATAATATGGAGTATCAGTATAGAGTCAAGACCCTAAACCAACAAACATTTTGATGGGCCCTGTTCTCCTGGTTTCACTTGATCTTGACCTATCTCCTAGTTTAAGTAGCTAAACATGAATATGGGCACCTAACAAACCACACGTCTTTTGAAATTTTGGCCTACATAAGACTCACAATCTACCATTTTGACCTACTACACACAAATTCCACTGACATAAATAGTAGTTGTATCAGTCTGTAAGGGCAGAATTGGCCCATATTGTTATATAAGTCAAATTCCATTTTACACCTGACTATAGCTACAGAATTTCCATTCATTTCAGTGGAATTACTCTGGATTATTGAGGAAAGACTTTGGCCCAGTGTCTTAACCTCTGAAGCGAGGTTGTTACAAGGAGGAGGGAGAAAAATTCTTCTCTTAACCACCAATGATAGGAGAAGAAGCAATTGGCTTAAATTAAGGCAAGGGAGGTTTAGGCTGGACATTAGAAAAAAAATTCCTAACTGTCAGGGTGATTAACCACTGGAATAAGTTGCCTAGGCAGGCTGTGGAATCTCCATCATTGGAAGTTTTAAGAGCAGGTGAGACAAACACCGGTCAGGGATGGCTTAAGAGGGTAATTGGTCCTGCCATGAGTGCAGGAGACTGGCCTTGATGACTCTCATGGTTCCTTCCAGTTTCTATGATTCTATAATTGCTGTCCAACTTTAATAAAAGAAAGTGATGTGTTTGTGTAGTTCTGGTGATTTACATTAAGCAGTTGTGCTCTCAAGTATCAGAAGATACTAATGGCTTAGTACAAATCTATCATCTAGAAGAGAACGAGACTACCTTAATGTAGCAACATCATTACAGGCATTTCATATGTTTTAGGCTTATGTGTCTTGTTACAAACAGTAAAGAATTAATCACAATTAACAAAAAGAAAAACCAAGAATGTTCCAGATTGGAGTCAAAAGGCTTAACTCCCCTGTCAAACTGACCCATTATATCCACTCACCATCCAATCTGAATATGTTACCACCTGCACAATCTACCACAGCACTTTTCCTTGCATAGTAAAACCTGCCTTAGAAACTACTTCTGAAGAGACTGCCTGTTACAAGCAACCACTTTCAGAGGTCCTGGAACCCCACCACTCTCTGGTGTGCAAACCTTTGAAGAGAGATCACCACTTCTTACAAGCGACCACTTTTTCTAACTCTCATGAATTGTCACTCTTGGCAGGTTTTACTGTATATTATTCATATTACATGTTCTGTGCCCTGACCAGCTGCCACAGAAGTTAACAGCAAAAAACTTATTCTTAGAAACTTTAAAAATGAACTTTGTGAAGACATCTGCATCAGTAGGAGTATTGCCAGCAGATCGAGGGATGTGATAATTCCCCTCTATTCGACACTGGTCAGGCCGCATCTGGAGTACTGTGTCCAGTTTTGGGCTCCCCACTACAGAAAGGATGTGGACAAATTAGAAAGAGTCCAGCGGAGGGCAACAAAAATGATTAGGGGGCTGGGGCACATGACTTATGAGGAGAGACTGAAGGAACTAGGCTTATTTAGTCTACAGAAGAGAAGACTGAGGGGAGATTTGATAGCAACCTTCAACTACTTGAAGGGTTGCTCCAAAGAGGAGGGAGCTAGGCTGTTCTCGAGGATAACAGAGGACAGAACAAGGAGCAATGGTTTCAAATTACAGCTGGGGAGGTCAAGGTTGGATATTAGGAAAAACTTTCTCACTAGGAGGGTGGTGAAGCATTGGAATGGGCTATCTAGGGAGGTGGTAGAATCTTCATCTTTGGAGATTTTTAAGGCTCGGTTAGACGAAACTCTGGCTGGGATAATTTAGGGGGAGTGGTCCTGCTTTTTAGCAGGGGGTTGGACTAGATGACCTCGTGAGGTCCCTTCCAACCCTATTATTCTATGATCTGACGAAGTGGGTTGTAGCCCACAAAAGCTTATGCCCAAAGAAATTTGTTAGTCTTTAAGGTGCCACAGGATTCTCATGGTTTTTGCTGTACACAGATTAACACGGCTACCCCTCTGGAAATTGTGAAGACAATTCTTATTGTGGTTTACAACTAGTTGCCTACAATTGACAAATAGTTGAACTATTACATATATATAATAAAACCTGTTGTACTTATCCATATACTCAAATTAACATTTTAAAATAATCAGTTAAAGAAATTAACTTTCCTTTTTGCTGATCAATATTTCTTAAAAAGGACATTTTTATACCACTCAGCAACAAGAACCAACATTACATATGTATATAATGCTGAAGTTTTAAGTGGTCAATCCCCAGAAGTCCAATAAGGGGCCTGGATGAATCATCTTCTGATGCATTTCACTTCTAGCTGTAAATACTTCCTTCTGGAAGTTAACAAAAATGCCTATATTCCAATGGCACTCACTATATGTGTTTGATAAGCTACCAGCAGCCTCTAATCAAAACATTGATTGTACTGGCATTCTGCTACCCTCCAAAAGGTCCATTGTGGCATGCCATACATGTACCATACACTTGTTTGCATGAATGGGATGTGTGGTTTAAAACGTTTTAGCCCTATACCCCAATTATTTCTCCAATCCGGTCTGACACTAGAACATCTGGGTCACATTCCAAGAGCATAATATAATCTGTATACTTGCTCAAATAAACAATTTGCATTAGCTGCCTCCAAAATATATTCAATAGGGAGCAGCCTGCCTTCTTGTGCTTTTTACCCTTCCTTCAAAAAAAAAGTCAGGTTAAATTGCAAAATCCAGAACTCCCAGACATCATATATGCTATCTATGTTATTTTTGCAATACTGGAAACTCATAAAATAATGGGTGGATTACATTCTTCCACACAGATATTCTTCCACCTACAGTTGGGAGAAATATAATATGAATAACTGTTTGTATTTATAACAAGTAACCCAAAGGTAATTCAACACAAGTTGCCAAAAACATTAGAAGAGTTCTTCATTTGATGTTACTGTTTCACAACACCATGCTTAGGAGAAAACAAATAAATGAAAATGACCCATACAAAATGTGGGGTGCGGCTGACCAATTTGGAAGTCAGTACATGTCTCATGGCAAAGTGAAAAGAATGCAACATGATACGCTGGCTTTATGACTGAAGCATGCTGCCCAGGCTGTAGAGTATCAGGTCCAAGAATCCATTTTATAATGTGCCTTTCACTTCACTGAGAGAAATGTCATGAAATCCTGATGCCCTCACAGCAATATATTTGCAGTACACATTAGTGGGGTATATAGCATTGCTTGGTTGTAAGAGTTTATGGTATCTTCTTCCCTCATGAAATAACACAGGAAATGAAAAAGCAGCCAGGAACATTTCAGGGCATTTGAGCCACAGAAATCTTGGCAGATTCTTTCTTTCAGGAGGTGAGTTAGTGGGGATAAACAAGTGGCGCTCTAAATAAGCACTCTTCTGAACAGATTATACCAGTCCCAAACAGGGCCACCTCTATGGGTGAGTGGGACCCAGAGCATATCAATCTGTGCAAGGCTCTGCCACCTGGCCCCGGTCCTTGCCTCATGCTGCCACCCCTGACCCCAATCCCAGCCTTGTGCCCCCCCCCCCGCCAGCCCCAATCCTGGCCATCTGCCATCCCCCCACCCTGCACCACCCCAGACCCCAATCCCAGCCTCACACCCCTCTGGCCTCCAAATCCCCTGCTCCCCAGCCATGCTTGCCCCCTAACCCCGCCAAATCCCCTGCTCCCACACCAGACTCACCCACCACCGGGGCCCGCTTCATCTTCCCCCCCACCGCCCAGACGCTGGCCCCAGCCCCAATCCCCCCTAAGCGACTGAGGAACCCTGCATGCGACCGGCTCTGGGCTCCCCACGCCCTCAGCTCGCAGCTCCGCCCCCTTACCAGCAGCCCCTGTGGCCCACACATGGTTCAGGGCTCCTTCCCACCCAGGACCTCACCCACCTGCTGCCACCCCAGCTTTTTCCCTTTCCCTCCCCCTTGCCCAGTGGAAGTACCCCTACTCACTGCAGACTACGCTGCCTGGGCTGGAGAGAGAGAGAGAGAGATTTAAATTTACCTCTCCACCCTAGCTACTTGCTGCAGGAGGGAGAAGCTGGTAGCTCTTTCCTCTGCTCCCAGACAGAGCTCACAGACAGGCTGTCTGTGCCTATGCTGCCAGGGAGCTGACTCAGGACATTGGCTGGGAGTTGTAATTTACAGGTACGGCTGGGTGGGGCTCACTGAACTGTGGGGGCCAGGGCAGTTGCCCTAAATGCTCCCCCTAATGACAGCCCTGATCCCAAAAGTCTACTGGAGAAAACTGTCTATTTTAAGACTAGGCAGATGATGCTCTCTCACTACTCCACTGAGATCTGATGGGCGATGTTAGCAGTAATACAGCACTGCCAAATTGGGTAAGGAACGTGAGCGAAGCCAAGCAGCAAAAACTAAAATGTTTGTATACTAATGCGTTAAGCCTAGGTAACAAAATGGAGGAACTGGAACTACTGGTAGAGGAAGTGAAACTAGATATTATAGTGATAACAGAAACATGGTGGAATAGTAGTCACGACTGATGTACGGGTATTGAAGGCTACATACGCTTTAGGAAAGACAGATGTAATGGCAAAGGTGGAGTGGCATTTTATATCAATGATGCAATAGAATAGAATGTAAAGAAATTCAAAGTGATGGAATTAATAAGACAATCTTTCTGGCTTAAAATCACATTCGGGAGGAAAGCTACTAGAGTTTCTCCTGCCATAGTGCTTGGGGTGTGTTACAGACCACTGGGATCTGATTTGGACATGGCCTTTAAGGAAGTAAACACTACTGGGAACTGTGTGATTATGGGAGACTTTCACTTCCCAGATATAGACTGGAGGACATGTGCCAGTAGCAACAAAAGGGCCCAGATTTTCTTGGATGTGATAGTGGACGAATTCCTCCACCAAACAGTTTCCGAACCAATGAGAGGAGAAACTATCTTAGATTTGGTATTGGTCAGTAGTGAGGACCTCAAAGAGGAACCGGTTGTAGGGGACAACCTAGGTTCAAGTGACCACAAACTAATCCAGTTCAAACTGAATGGAAAGATAAACAACAATAAATCTGTGACCAGAGTCTTTGACTTCAAAAAGGCTAACTTTAAAAAATTAAGGGAATTAGCTAGGGAAGTGGACTGGACCAAAGAACTCATGGATGTGAACGTTGAGGAGGCTTGGAATCACTCCAAGTCAAAGTTGCAGGAACTATCTTAAGCCTGCATTCCAAGGAAGGGGAAAAAATTCATAGGCAAGCATTGTAAACCAAGCTGGATGAGTAAACATCTCAGACAAGCAATTAAGAGGAAGCATAAGGTCTACAAGGAGTGGAAGATGGGATAGGAAAGGAGGGCTACCTCTTGGAGGTCAGAACATGTAGAGATCAAGTGAAGAAGGCCAAAAGCCAAGCAGAGTTAGACCTCGCAAAGGAAATTAAAACCAATAGTAAAAGATTCTTTAGCATATAAATAGGAAGAAAACAAAGAAGGAAAAAGTGGGACCACTAAACACTGAGGATGGTGTAGTGGAGCAGGCTCCACTAGGGTCAGGAAGGGGTTAACTGGCCTGGAAGGGGTTAAAAAGGGGCCTGGCTGCAGCAGCCAATGAGGAGAGAGTGGCCAGTATAAAGCTAGGGCAGCAGAGCTAGCTAATCAGTGTGCAGCAGAAGCTCTCCCTGGCTAGGAGGCTGCAGGGCTCAGGACCCTGGAGGGCACACTGTGAGCTGGCCAGTGGCTGAAGCTCCAGAACTGGAGGACTGCAGCAGAGAGGCTGGAGCAGCAGTCGGAGGGCCAGGTGCAGACAGCACCTGGATTTGACTGGTGAGAGGGGCTGCGGGGAAGTGACCCAGGGAGTCGAAGCCTAGACAAATGCAGAGACTGGTGGGAGGCGGAGCCTCAGAGGAGGTGGCTAGGGTCCCTGAGCCGGGGCCTGGTGTAGAGGGCGGGCCCAAGTCCCTCCCCGCTCCCCCAGCGTGCTAGGACGGGTGCATGACCTTTGCTGGTCCCTAGACTATTTTAACTGTGGGCTGAGCAGAGGTGAGCTGGACCGAACCGCAGGACGGTGGTGTGGACTAACCACGGCCACTGCCGCAAAGTGGGCTGGTAGGGTTAGTTATACCCCCAAAGGAGTGGACTACAGTCTCGGCCAGAGAGCTGAGTTCCCAGACGAGGACTCGGGGACTGAGTCTGGTGTGAGGAAGGGCAGAGCACGGCCTGCCAGCAGGGGGACCACTTGAGCCATTCCCCAATAACACCACCAGGAGGTGCCCTGCTGGTGAGCCCTGTGCTGTGGACTGCTACAATAGGGTGGAGATCAAGGATAATCTAGGGATGGTTGAATATCTAAATAAGTACTTTGCTTCTGTCTTTAATGAGGGTGATGGTGAGGTTGGGGATAGAGGTAGAGTAGCTAATGGGAATGAGGACATGGAGGTGGAAATTAACCTATCTGAGGTAGAAGCCAAGCTTGAGCTGCTTAATGGAACTAAATCGGGGGGTCCAGATAATCTCCATCCAAGAATATTAAAGGAACTGGCAGATGAACTTGCCAGGCCGTTAGCAAGGATTTTTAATGGATCTGTGAACACAGGGGTTGTACCGTATGACTGGAGAATTGCTAATGTAGTTCCCATTTTCAAGAAAGGGAGTAAAAGTGATCCCGATAACTACAGGCCTGTTAGTTTGACCTCAGTAGTATGCAAGGTCTTGAAGAAAATTTTGAAAGAGAAAGTACTTAAGGATATCGATGTGAATGGTAACTGGGATAAAATACAACATGGCTTTACAAAAGATAGATCAGGCCAGACCAACCTGATCTTTTTTGAGAAGATAACAGATTTTTGGGATAAAGGGAATGGGCTGGACCTATTTTACTTAGATTTCAGCAAGGCATTTGATACTGTTCCACATAGGGAATTAGAAAAAATGGGGATTAATATGAAAATTGAAAGGTGGATAAGGAACTGATTAAAGGGGAGACTACAATTGGTCGTACTGAAAGGTAAACCGTCTAGCTGGAAGGAGGTTACTAGCGGAGTTCCTCAAGGATCGGTCTTGGGACCAATCTTATTCAACCTTTTTATTACTGACCTTGGCACAAAAAGTGGGAATGTGCTAATTAAGTTAGCAGATGACACGAAGTTGGTAGGTATTGCCAATACAGAGGAGGATCAGGATACCATACAGAAATATCTGGATGACCTTGTAAACTGGAGTATTAGGAAAAGGATGAAATTTAATAATCGGGAAGTGCAAGGTCATGCATTTAGGGACTAATCAGAATTTTTCTTATAAGTTGGAGATGCATCAGTTGGAAGTGACAGAGGAGGAAAAGGACCTGGGTGTGCTGGTTGATCACAGGATGACTGTCGCCAATGCGATGCGGCTGTGAAAAAAGCTAATGCGGACCTGGGGTGCATCAGAAGGGGTATTTCCAGTAGAGATAGGGAGGTGTTAGTAATGTTATAAAAGGTGCAGGTGAGACCTCATTTGGAATATTGCGTGCAGTTCTGGTCCCCCATGTTTAAGAAAGATGAAGTCAAACTGGAACAGGTGCAAAGAAGGGCTACAAGGATGATTTGTGGAATGGAAAATCTGCCCTATGAGAAACAACTTAAAGAGCTTGGCTTGTTTAGCCTAACCAAAAGAAGGCTGAGGGGAGATATGATTGCTCTCTATAAATACATCAGAGGGATAAATACCAGGAAGAGAGAGGAATTATTTGAATACAGCGCCAATGTGGACACAAGAATAAATAGATACAAACTGTCCATCATGAAATTTAGGTGTGAAATTAGACACAGGTTTCTAACCATCAGAGGAGTAAAGTTCTGGAATAGCCTACCAAGGGGAGCTGTGGGGGCAAAAACCATAGTTGCCTTCAAAACTGAGCTTGATAAATTTATGGAGGGGATGATATGATGGGACCGCTTAGTTTGGCAATTCTCCATTTTTTACTACTGGTGATAGATATGCCAGTGACCTGGGAAGGGGCATTAGATGGGGTGGGTTCTGAGTTATTACAGAGAATTTTTTCTTGTCTGGCTGAGACTTGCCCACATGCTCAGGGTTTAACTGACTGCCATATTTCGGGGTTGGGAAGGAATTTTCCCCAAGGGCATATTGGCTTGGGCGCTGGGGGTTTTTTGCCTTCTTCTGTAGCACTGAGCATGACTCACTTGCTGGTTGAGTCTCTGTATTTTAAAGTCTTTAAATCAGGATTTGAGGACTTTAATAACTCAGTCTTAGATTAGAGATTCATTTCAGGAGCGGGTGGGTGAGGTTTTGTGGCCTGCATTGTACGGGAGGTCAGATTGGATGATCATATTGGTCCCTTCTGACCTTAGAGTCTATGAGGGAGTATAGAGCCCAAAAAGGGAAAGGAAGACAGATAGGCGAGTCCTGCCATCAATCTGATATGCTGGCTAGCAAAGCTGGCTTCCTGCCCAGGGAAGAAATTTATTGGAGAAGAAATACAGCAGCATACTTATTTCCCCTGTACCATGGGGAAGAGTCAGAAGGCCTTCAGTCTCCCAGAGTTCCCTTGTGACACTCCAGAGTCAATGTTATGGCTAAAAGGCACTAATGAGGCTTCATATCATCTGCAGAATATGCCCTCTTTTTAGAAGGCTAAAGTATTGTTTAATTGTATTTTATGACATCAATTCCAACAGGCTAAGAAGCCTCTGGAAATATGATGGTACATTTTTCTGGTTTCCAAGCACGATTAAAATGCCAGTGTGTTCTTCTAAATTCCTGTGTGTGAAGAAAATGAATTCCTTCTCTGACTGCTAGACAAGGAGGCTTGAAGCCATAATAAGCTTTTAGCTAAGGGAGACAGGTGATCCACTCTAAGATTTGAGAAACTCCTTCTCAAAGAGGAAAATACAGAACTGACCTGCCAGACACAGAAAGCATACTGAGATACGCATGTGAAATGCTGCACCCTGTAACAGGGTTGTTTTCCCGCTATGGCCCATAAGGGATTAAAAAGAGCCTGATAGAGTGGCATCCAATCAGGTGGGAGGGCTGCTGGGCCAATCAGAGGCCAGGAACCCAGTATAAAGGGGAGCAGCAGAAGCAACTCATATCAGTTTGTTAGGAGTTCGGAGACGAAGGTACTCTCCAGAGCCAGCACCCCAGAAAGCTCCCTGGGTGACACAGGGAGCTGATCAGGAGCAGGGGTCCTGAAGGCGCAGATGGCAGCTGAAGTCTGGAGCAGTGGTCCAGAGGCGAGGGTTCCTGGAGGGACAGCAGTGGAGGATCCAGAGAAACAGGCAGCAATCAGACTGCAGAGACATGGCCCTAAGGTGAGGGTCTGCATGCAGCTGGAGGCTGTGGGGAAAGCGGCCCAGGGAATTGAGACTTTGAAACTGACTGGGTGAGGCAACGGTGACAGTGCAGAGGTTGCTGCATAGAGGGTCCCTGGGTTGGGGCCTGAAGAAGTGGGCGGGCCCAGGTCCCTCCCCACTCCCCCAGCATGCCAGAAGTGGCACAACACTTGCAGCCAATGACTGATTAAAGAATGGCTAAGCAACGTGAGTGGGACTATCCCCCGGAAGGGGGGTGTAAAACAAAGGACTCAGCCGAAGGGCTGAGGTCCTGAGCGTGGAACAGAATAATGATGGGGACCTCTGAAGCAATTCCCTGTAACACCGCCAAGAGGTACTCATCAGGGTGGGTCACGTGCTGCAGATCTTCTACACACCCCACGTATATCCCTGTGGTGTGTTCTGTGTATCATTCATGTTCACCTTTTCAGTATAGGAATGACCCTTTTATATTGTAACAATGTATTGCCTGATACAAAGTACGTCGTGTAAGATGTTTTCAGCATGCTCATGACATACTGAACATTACTGTTATGGTGGCATGTTTCCTACAATATCATACATATGTACAGATATGAAACTCTGCCATGTCATGTCCCCAGATGTGTGGCTCATGTGGCTTGAATAGATGCAGACAAACACAAAGGTGTGTTTCCACACTCAGCAGAGGTATGCATACACTAAAAATGGACTGGCCTAAATACCTGTGTGCGCTTTGGCTCAAGTAGAAGGAATCATGCCCACTGCTAGATATGGAGGATCACCTGACTCCATAGGGTGTTGAGGTAACTTCTTAAAAGAAAGAGGAAACCTTGCCTAAAGGCTCTCCCCTGGAATCCATTTTCTCAGCAGCATCATAGGCTGACAACCTACCCCCAGTGGCTGGGGGACTGGCTGCAAAACATACCATAGCTGGCCTGTGCAATAAGGTTAATACGGACTGGAGCAGTAATCTTAGCTTAGAGATATTTTATTGGATTGTGACTAACTCCTTGACTTAATAATCTGTAGATATATATTATTCTGATTTATAATCACAATCTTGCTGTAGTCAAATATATTTGCTTATCTAAAGCAGTGCATGTGAACTGAGTGTACATAAAGACCTTATCTGGAGGGAGCTGGTGCAAATGAATTTCTTTGATAAATTGACAGAGAAATGTAAATGAGCTTTCAAGGTGCAGTGGGCCGCACTGAACCCTGCAAGACGGCAGTTCCCAGGGTTGCATCTGGGACTGGGGGTCAGTATGCTCCTCCATTCGGTGAGGGACTGATTACGTGCCAGAGGCTGGCTGTGAGCTGACACAGGAGTAG
This sequence comes from Pelusios castaneus, assembly GCA_007922175.1. Classification (NCBI taxonomy): domain Eukaryota; kingdom Metazoa; phylum Chordata; order Testudines; family Pelomedusidae; genus Pelusios; species Pelusios castaneus. The sequence goes on along the minus strand of ML685874.1, from coordinate 10,622,301 downwards.
GTGTTCACACACCAAAGCAGAGTATGCAGGTGCCCAGGAGTGGAGAATTGGGGTGACACAGTTCCACACCAGTCCAGATTGCAGGAGGGAATGTCACAATGCACATCTTATTGTCTTTGTGAAGGTCCAGGCAAACTAAAATCCTGTAAGACCTTCTGGCTCCAAATTACGTCAAATTTCATGATATTTCATATCTACCCCTGAGGTACTGTGGGAGCTGGATATCTTGCAGGCCCTGGCCCATCCTGTCCTTTTTTCCCCTCTCTCACCACAGAAGCACCAAAACACACCCCTCCATTAAGATAAGTCTCCTCAATTCTTAGCAAGTTGCACCAATTTTTACAGCACTCTAGTAGAGAAATGAATTACAGAGCTGCTTATCTTCTCCTTGAACTAGACAGGCCTGAGGCAAAGGAACATTGTGAAATTCAAGCCATCACCAGCAGCAAAGTTCAATTCTCAAACAGCCTTTTGTACAATTTACAGAAAATAAAAAACATAATGAATGCAAAGGAATCTGGTATCGGAATAAAGCTATTCTAATATAACGAAGTCATTAGTCAGTGTGTTTGTGGTTTCTTTCCTTCCCTGAAGAAAAAAATATTGGAGTTGTTACACATCAGCTGTAAAAACAATTAAGCTCTAACTAAGAGGAGATGTACCTAGAATTCAGTTAGTACTATGATGGTAGAGGAAAATGGACATTTTCTCTGTTTCAATAGACGTACTTTTCCAAAAACAATATTTAAGAGCATTTGTTTCTGGGATGCAATTTTTACTGAAGGAGAACCAACCTTAAGTTGGTTACATGTTCCAGCTATCTTTTCCATGTGCCTATTGAGGTTCTTTGGGACACAAAAAGTAATACTTCACTTGTCACATACTAGCAGTGCAAAAAGGCACCTTCTTTTTATCCAGGTAGAGACCTTCTTATTTTTGTTAGTTATGCCAAGTAAAACAAACCTGTATCAAACCCAAGATAATCTATTAAATGAAAGCTTCGTGTATATAAGCATCACTTACATTTCTTATAGAGAAACTGACCTAATTTTTGTTTGTTTTTGCAGAAGTGTCAATGAATTATTCTACTTTGGCATATCAGATTTCTTACAAAACCACAGTAGATTTCAAATGGAACTTAAACAAGGCAAACCATTCATTTCTATTTCCTTGATGTGATTAATTCAGTCATACAAATTGGTGAAAGATTAAAATGGGATTGATATTTTAGTTAAATGAAATAGAAATCTGGCATAAATCTGAAAATCTTGCAGTCAATGGGTGGTCTTTTCTTAAATTAGATCGCTCAAGTAATAAAGGCAACAAACCCGCCCCCCACCCTCATAATAATGTCTTTGTCTCCATGTTTATGTTACCACTTTTATTTTGCTGTACTCTCCTGTGACAGAAATCTAAATTCTTTGGAAAGGTAAACTTTTGAACTGCTAGAGGTCTTTGCTTTCAGAAGATCATTGACCCCTTCCCCTATCCAAACACATGTTGAAATTTGTACTGCCATCTTGCACTAGCAGTACAGTAGCTACAGAATGCTGACAGTACAAAAGCATGAATTAGTCAAAACCAAAAACTAACCCATCCATTGTCCACAGCTCAAATCCCTTAATATTACTTCCTCAAAGAAATGGTAACTTAATAATACTCAAATGATCGAGTCCGGTGTATATTTAAACCCAGAGGCTCAATTAGCAATTGAAATTCAATCACCATACTGTTTCACATTTAGACAATGGTTTCAGACTGAATGGAAACTATTTGATGTAGAGAACTGTGTATTTTATTTCAGATTTTCACTACCTACCATTCTTTATACTTTATTAAGTAGCTAACTAATACTCTGAAAAGCTACATTTGTTCTACAAAAAGAGTGACAAAAGAGAGGATTTCCCTCTATTTAACAACACCTCTTCTGTTTATTGAACATAGCTCCTTCTGCAATAGCTCATTAGCCTGATATCTCTGAGTCTCCATATGATTATGGAAAATTAAAATCTTAGAGTAATAAAAACAGACAGTGAATTTGACCTTAAACGGTATTTTTTCTTCCCCAGTTTTCCTAATTAGTTTCCTTTGCTAACTCCCACTACTGTGTGCAGTGATGGATCTCAATACCTGCCTGGCTGATGACTCAGGCCATGTACACACTACAGGAATAATCGCGCAACAAGCCCGTTGCGCTTTAAAAGTCACGTGGTTTTTGTAGCGCAGGATCGTGTACACACTCTGCCGCTTGTGACAGAACAGAGCCCCCCCCTGCAATTCGCGATTTCACAAGAAACCCAATTGAATTGTGGGAACCTATCCCACAGTTCCATCCATCCTGATTTGGCACTAAGAATCCTGGGAAGAAGAAGGGTAGCGCTGAGCACCATGGATAAAGTCTTGGTTTCCCATGGTGCATTCTGTCCCCCTTGCTACTAGCAACTCGCGCCCATTTTCAACAGTAGCGCATTGCCTCCCGGAAGTCCTTTGGCAGCAACATGGATCCAGGTCTGATCTTGACTGTCGCCTTCAGCATAATGAATACATCTCAGCTGGTGGTACAATATGCGTTCAGCTCTGAATCAGACCAGGATTCGGATGACCCTGGGCTGGTGACTGCCATGCAGAACAACAGCACAGCATTGCTGAGCTCCTTCACAGAGCATCTGCACACGGTGCACCGCCAGTTCTGGTCACGAGAGACAAGCACCGAGTGGTGGGACCGCATCGTTTTGCAGCTGTGGGATGATGACCAGTGGCTACAGAACTTTCGAATGCGGAAAGCCACATTCATGGAACTGTGTGAGGAGCTAGCCCCTGCCCTGCGATGCAAGGACACCAAAATGAGAGCCGCCCTCACCGTGGAGAAGCGTGTCGCGATCGCACTGTGGAAAATGGCGACTCCAGACTGCTACCGCTCGGTCGCGAATCAGTTTGGAGTTGAGCAGTTTTTAAACTAGAGGATGGGGGAAAGCCGACTGCTGCAGAGGAGCAGGTGGATCGGACACAGACTTCTCTTAGGGGAGAGTATGATGAGAGGAAATCTCCAGGTTATAGTTATAGTCAGGAACAGAGGACAGAAAAGGATGGTGTGGGGGCCGCATCGGATGATAAACAGCCGCATGACAAAGAATCTGGCACATTAAAAAAGGGCAGACAAATAAACAGGGACAAGTTTTTAAAGTGCTTATACACAAATGCTAGAAGTCTACATAATAAAATGGGAGAACTAGAGTGCCTAGTGGTAAAGGAGAATATTGATATAATAGGCATCACAGAAACCTGGTGGACAGAGAGCAATCAGTGGGACACAATCATTCCGGGGTACAAAATATATCAGAAGGACAGAACAGGTCGTACGGGAGGAGGAGTGGCACTATACATGAAAGAAAATGTAGATTCAAATGAAGTAAAAATCTTAAGCGAATCCACTTGTTCTATAGAATCGCTATGGATAGAAATCTCATGCTTCAATGACAATATAACATTAGGGATCTACTATCAGCCGCCTGACCAGGATAGTAAGAGTGATGATGAAATGCTAAGGGAAATTAGGGAGGTTATCAAATTTAAAAACCCAATAATAGTGGGGGATTTCAATTATCCCCATATTGACTGGGAACATTTCACTTCAGGACATAATGCAGAGATATAATTTCTCGATACTTTGAATGACTGCTTCATGGAGCAGCTGGTATGGGAACCCACAAGGGGAGAGGCAACTCTAGATTTAATCCTGAGTGGACCGCAGGAGCTGGTCCGAGAGGTAACTGTAGCAGGACCACTTGGAACTAGTGACCATAATACAATAGCATTCAACATCCCTGTGGGGTGAAGAACACCTCAACAGCCCAACACTGTGGCATTTAATTTCAAAAGGGGGAACTATACAAAAATGAGGGGGATAGTTAAACAAAAGCTAAAAGGTATAGTGACTAAAGTGAAATCCCTGAAAACTGCATGGGCGCTTTTTAAAGACACCATAATAGAGGCCCAACTTCAGTGTATACCCCAAATTAAGAAACAATGTAAAAAAACTAAAAAAGAGCCACCATGGCTCAACAACCATGTAAAAGAAGCACTGAGAGGTAAAAAGACTTCCTTTAAAAAGTGGAAGTCAAATCCTAGTGAGGCAAATAGAGAGGTGCACAAACAGTGCCAGCTTAAGTGCAAGAGTGTAATAAGAAAAACCAAAGAGGAGTTTGAAGAATGGCTAGCCAAAAACTCCAAAGGTAATAACAAAATGTTTTTTAAGTATATCAGAAGCAGGAAGCCTGCCAAACAACCAGTGGGGCCCCTTGATGATGATAATACAAAAGGAGCGCTTAAAGATGATAGAGTCATTGCGGAGAAACTAAATGAATTCTTTGCTTCGGTTTTTACGGCTGAAGATGTTAGTGAGATTCCCAAACCTGAGCCGGCTTTTGTAGGTGACAGATCTGAGGAACTGTCACAGATTGAAGTGTCACTAGAGGAAGTTTTGGAATTAATTGATAAACTCAACATTAACAAGTCACCGGGACCAGATGGCATTCACCCAAGAGTTCTGAAAGAACTCAAATGTGAAGTCGCGGAACTATTAACTAAGATTTGTAACCTGTCCCTTAAAATGGTTTCGGTACCCAAAGACTGGAAGTTAGCTAATGTAACACCAATATTTAAAAAGGGCCCTAGAGGGGATCCCAGCAATTACAGACCGGTAAGTCTAACGTCGGTACCGGGCAAATTAGTTGAAACAATAGTTAAGAATAAAATCGTCAGTCACATAGAAAAACATAAACTGTTGAGCAATAGCTAACATGGTTTCTGTAAGGGGAAATCATGTCTTACTAATCTATTAGAGTTCTTTGAAGGGGTCAACAAACATGTGGACAGGGGGGATCCAGTGGACATAGTGTACTTAGATTTCCAGAAAGCATTTGACAAGGTCCCTCACCAAAGGCTGTTACGTAAGTTAAGTTGTCATGGGATAAAAGGGAAGGTCCTTTCATGGATTGAGAACTGGTTAAAAGACAGGGAACAAAGGGTAGGAATAAATGGTAAATTCTCAGATTGGAAAAGGGTAGCAAGTGGTGTTCCCCAAGGGTTGGTCCTAGGACCAGTCCTATTCAATTTATTCATAAATGATCTGGAGAAAGGGGTAAACAGTGAGGTGGCTAAGTTTGCAGATGATACTAAACTAGATAGTCAAGACCAAAGCAGATTGTGAAGAACTTCAAAAAGATCTCACAAAACTAAGTGATTGGGCAACCAAATGGCAAATGAAATTTAATGTGGATAAGTGTAAAGTAATGCACATTGGAAAAAATAACCCCAACTATACCTATAATATGATGGGGGCTAATTTGGCTACAACGAGTCAAGAAAAAGATCTTGGAGTCATTGTGGATAGTTCTCTGAAGATGTCCATACAGTGTGCGGAGGCGGTCAAAAAAGCAAACAGGATGTTAGGAATCATTAAAAAGGGGATAGAAAATAAGACTCCACATCTCGAATACTGTGTACAGATGTGGTCTCCTCATCTCAAAAAAGATATTCTAGCACTAGAAAAGGTTCAGAAAAGGGCAACTAAAATGATTAGGGGTTTGGAGAGTGTCTCATATGAGGAACAATTAAAAAGGCTAGGCCTCTTCAGCTTGGAAAAGAGGAGACTGAGGGGGTACATGATAGAAGTATATAAAATTATGACTGATGTGGAAAAAGTGGACAAGGAAAAGTTGTTTACTTACTCCCGTAATACAAGAACCAGGGGTCACCAAATGAAACTGATAGGTAGCAGGTTCAAAACAAATAAAAGGAAGTTCTTCTTCACACAATGCACAGTCAACTTGTGGAACTCCTTACCAGAGGAGGTTGTGAAGGCTGGGACTATAACAATATTTAAAAGGGAACTGGATAAGTTCACGGTGGCTAAGTCCATAAATGGCTATTAGCCAGAAAGGGGTTAAGAATGGTGTCCCTAGCCTCTGTTTATCAGAGGATGGAGACGGATGGCAGGAGAGTGATCACTTGATCATTGCCTGTTAGGTCCACTCCCTCTGGGGCACCTGGCACTGGCCACTGTCGGTAGACAGATACTGGGCTGGATGGACCTCTGGTCTGACCCAGTACGGCCTTTCTTATGTTCTTATGGTCTTATGACAGGTCAACTGTCGGGTTAGGACTTTCACAAGTGTGCAGAGCCATTAATCGTGTTCTGCTCCGGAGGAGAGTGACGTTGGGCAACGTGCGGGAGATCATCGATGGATTCGCGGCCATGGGATTCCCGAACTGTGGAGGGGCAATAGACGGCACGCACATCCCTATTCTCGCTCCGGAGCATCTTGCGACTGAGTATATTAATAGGAAGAGCTACTTCTCCATGGTGCTTCAGGCACTGGTGGATCACAGGGGGCGTTTCACGGACATAAATGCGGGGTGGTCGGGTAAGGTGCATGATGCTCGCATTTTCCAGAACACGGGCCTGTACCGGAAGTTGCAGGCAGGGACCTTCTTCCCCGATGATAAAATTACTGTTGGGGATGTGGAGATGCCCATAGTCATCATAGGAGACCCAGCCTACCCACTGATGCCGTGGCTCATGAAGCCCTATACTGGAAATTTGGATCCCAGCAAGGAGCGCTTCAATTACCAGTTAAGCCGATGCTGAATGACCGTAGAGTGTGCCTTTGGGCACTTAAAAGGATGCTGGCGCTGTTTGTATGGGAGGCTAGACTTAAATGAGGACAACATTCCAGCTGTCATTGCGGCGTGCTGTGTCCTGCATAACCTCTGTGAAAATAGGGGAGAGAAACTTCCCCCTTCATGGGATGTGGAGGCTGAGCGGCTAGAGTTTGCCTTCCAGCAGCCAGCCACTAGGAGTATCGGGGGGCACAGCTGAGAGCTGTCCGCATAAGGGAGGCACTTAGGGTGCATTTTAGTGATGGGGACTCATAGGACGAATTGCATCACTGTGCAGTACTGTTCCCAAGCACTATTGGGTGCTGATTGGGGGTGGAGGGATGGTGCCGGTGGGCATGTACTGTACTATGCTCGAATGAGTGAATACTAAACATGCAACAACTAATCTTATTGTGTATCAATAAAGACACTGTGCAAAGTTCAAGTGATTCAATTTTATTATTATAAAACATTAAATATTTACAATAAGCAGTGCCTGCAAAAGGGGCTATAGATGCGTGTAGGTGCGTGTCTCAATCCCATAGCTTGGTGCAGGAGTGGATGTAACATTGTATCAGGAGGATCCCTGGGCTTCAAAGAACTGCTTTGAGGAAGAATGGGGCATGGGGGAGAGAAAGTGTTGCTGTGGCTGCAGGGGGGGGGGGGTGAGCCTGGAGCAGCTGGGTCTGCAGACCAACCATGGTCTTCAGCAGTTGAGTCTGCTCCTGTAGGATGCTTATGAGGGCATCCTTCTGCTTCTGCCTCTTCACATTGTTTTCTTTGCGCTCCTGCCGGCACTCCTGCCTCCATTGTCTAGTCTCCCTTGCTGATGCCTCGTTGGACTGCATCAGCTCCTGGAAGATATCCTCCTTGCTCCTGCGAGGCCTCCTTATCTGTCTCAGCCGGTCAGCTGGCGCAGACCATCGACCGGCGAAGGTCGTTTCTAAGGAAAAATGAAACATCATAAGTAGTGCTATTGTTCTCACTTTGATTAAGGAGCCGGTAATATGCTCTCCCGCCACATTCCGCTGTGCCCATGGGACAGGGCATTGCCGGGGACTGAAAGGGCTTTTGCAAAGGGAGGTTCGGGTTGCCGAGACAAGACACACAGCTCCGTGAACTATTTGCAGTGCTTTGGGCGATTAGTTCACATACGGCACTGCCATGGAAGCCGATATCTCGCTGCTTAGAATGCCTCTGCAAGCCAGAATGCATATCCTGCATGTCACTGGTTTTCAGCCAGGACCGTACGCAGCAGGCTTGTGCGCAGCCATGGTTCCCGCTGCTGTGCTTTGCAACTGGCGAGGGAGAGTATCCCTCCATGGGGGAGGGGAAACAGTTGCTCTCCCATCGAATTTAACTAGGAGGCTGTGGAAGTACATCGAGGACACCTTCAGTGATCTCAATGGAGAGGATTTCTTGGCAATTACAGCATGCATTGATGGACTGCTCATGTAATGCGGGGTAGGCCCCCCATCCAAAAAAGAAAAGAAAGGATGAAACTCAAAACGCCTATTTCCTGCCCGCTCTTCATTTGCCCGCAAAGCTTATCCAGCTAGCATAGAAGCCACTTCTGATGAAACTTACCAGAGCTCCCCTCTACTGCCTCCGAAGACAGTATGGAGAAGGAATCTGGGCAGCACGGGTCAGGTGGCGTGGAGAACAGCTCCTGGCTCCCTAGGTCGGCTGCACCGCTTTCACCCTCCAGGTCATCTTCCACCTCCACATCCTCGTCGACGAATTGCTCATCACCGTCTGCTCCGGTATCCTTTTCATGGGGGGGTGCTGATGTGTCCACAGGAGCTTTTGGGGTGGTTGTGGGATCCCCGCTCAGGATTGCTTCCAGCTCCTTGTAAAATCGGCATGTAGCTGGCGCTGAGCCGGAGCTGTGGTTTGCCTCTCTGGCTCTGTGGTACGTAATCCGCAACTCCTTCACCTTCGACCTGCACTGAAGAGTGTCTCTCTCATACCCCTTCTCTGCCATGGCCCGAGAAATCTGGCCAAAAATATCAAAATTCTGCCGGCTGCCACGTAACTGTGCCTGCACAGGCGACTCTCCCCAGATGCCTATGAGATCAAGCACCTCGGCTGTGGTCCAGACTGGAGAACGTTTGCTGCGCTGAGCCGCCATTGCTCTTGGAGTACACAGCTGCAGCTGCACTCCACATCAAGCAAACAGGAAGAGTGAAGAATTCAAAAATTCCCGGGAATGATGGGAGGGCGGGTACAGTCACGTCACAGCCACAGAGTGCAGAAGGGATGGAATTGGAATTCTGGGAGATTTCTGGAGGTGTCATATTGCGCGGCAACCGTACACACACGAACTATCGCGGAACAGCTGTTCCGCGGTAGCCGCTACCACCCTCGTTATGGTGGTTTACATGTTGCGCGGTAAGATGACTGTAACCACACAACAACATGGATTTGTGTGTGGACGCTGTGCCTGTTATCGCGCAATAAAGAGCGTTATCGCGCAATAACTTTTCAGTGTGTACAAGGCCTCAGATAACTACTCAGCCACAAGATACCGTTAGAAAAGTCCAGTTGCTTTGCCTCCCTGAAGGAGAGATGAAGGCTTTTAAAAGCTGAGCCCATATCCCATTTTTATCATTTTATTAATATCGCCATTTTCCAGATCGGTGTCTTTGTATGTTAAAATGTTTGTGAAGCTTATGGAAGAGGGGGGAGAATCACATTATTTGCCTGTAAAGCAAAGCACACGATATCAGTACTAACATGTCACTTCCTACAGAACAATTCACTAACCTGGTAAATGGTTACGGTTAGCAAGGCTGAGAAGCAGAAGATGACTAAAGCGGGGGAAGGGGGAGCAGAACTAGCCTAATTGCACAAACCACAGTTCATGAATAAAACAAACTGAAGCATTTTGTGAAAAGTTGTCTCTACAAGCCAGATTAGCCCCTGGGCAAATCTAACTTCAACAACTAGAAGTTGCTCAACAGATATAGAAACCTCTTACTGATTTTATGAACAGAACTATGCATTGAACTGAATGTATATATATTTGGATGACAAAGAATACAGCTAAAATAAAGATCTTTATGATGGTCATTGCAAGGAAATATCCTCTCTCAACTTGTGGTTAAATTTCTCCTGTCCCATTTACTGTACGTCATCACAGGGCATTAATGTGATCATAGAATCATACAAGATTAGGGTTGGAAGAGACCTCAGGAAGTCATCTAGCTGAAACCCCTTCTCTAAGCAGGACCGACCCCACCTAAATCATCCCAGCCAGGGTTTTGTTGAGCCAGACCTTTAAAAACAATAAGGATGGAGATTATACCATATCTCTAGTCTAGGTTACCCGTTCTAGTGCTCCACCACCCTCCTAGTGAAATTTTTTTTCTCCTACTATCCAACTTAGACTTCCCCACTATAACCTGAGACCATTACTCCTTGTTCTGTCATCTATCACCAATGAGAACAGCGTCGGTCCATGCTCTTTGGAAACTTCCTTCAAGTAGTTGAAATCCCCCTCACTTTTCTTCTGTAGACTAATAAACCCAGTTCCCTCAGCCTCACCTCAGAAGTTGTGTCCCAGACACCTAATCATTTTCATTGTCCTCTGCTAGACTCTCTCCAATTTGTTTACATTCTTTCTGCAGTGGGGGCCCCAAAATTGGACAATATTCCAGATATAGCCTCACCAGTGCTGAATAAAAAGCAATAATCACTTAACTTGATCTGCTGGCAGTGCTCCAACAATGCAGCGAAACATGCTGTTAGCCTTCTTGGCAATAAGTGCACACTGTTGACTGATGTTCAGCTTCTTGTCCAGTGTAACCCCCCAAGTCCTTGTCTACAGAACTGATGTTTAGACAGTCAATCCCCAACCTGTAGCAATGTACGGGATTCTTATGTCCTAAGTATAGGACTCTGCACTCATCCTTGTTGAATACATCCATATATATATCCATATATCTTTTGGCCCAATCCTCCAATATGTCTAGGTCACTCAATCTTATCCCTGATCGCCAGTGTATTCACCACTCCCCCATCTTAATGTTATCCATGACTTTGCTGAGGGTGCAATCCATCCCATCATCAAGATGTTCAACAAAACCAGCCCCAAGACTGAACCCTGGGGCAGGCCACTTGATACCATCTGCCGACCACACATTGAATCATTGATCACTATCCATTGAGCTGGCAGTCCAGCCAGCTTTCTATCCACCTTAGAATCGATTCATCCAACCCACACTTCAACTTGCTGGCAAGAATACTGTGGGATACCATATCAAAAAGCTTTGCTAAAGTCAAGGTGTATCATGTCTATCACTTTGCCCACACCCGTAGAGTCAGTCGTCTCATCATGGAAGGCAATAGAGTTGGTCAGGTATGGATTCTTTCCCCTCCTGTCAATCCAATGCTGTGACTTTTTAGTGTGACTTCAAATCTCAGTTGGCACCAGCATTAATAGTTAGATGCAGTGTGGTAGTCATGATGGTCTCAAGATATTAGAGAAACAACGTCTGCTACCAAGAGATACAAGCTTTCAACTACTCAGAGCGCTTCTGTAGGTATGGGAATTGTGCTCATTTTCACATGCCAGGTCTATACTACAAACTTATATCAGAATAACTACATCACTCAGAAGTATGAAAAATTCACACCTCAACACATAGAAAGGGGTCAAAAGCCCTGCAGAAGGGGGATAGCCAATGGAAACAGGTGGCTGCAGGGCCAATCAGGGCCCAGGAGCCTGGTATATAAGAGGGTTGAAGCTTCCGCTCTGCACAATCTTCCCTGGCCATATGCAGAGAAAGGAGGCTGTCAGCTGGGCTACAAGGGACAGGACCAAGGACAGCTCACTGTGGACTGCTGGGGCTAGCCTGAAGCCCGGACCCTAGATAAGGGTGAAAGGTACCTGGGGAGGTGTGACCATGGCCCAGGGGACCTACTATGTTGTGTGAATAAAACTGCATTGGGGTTGAGGCATTTCCCAGTCTAGGTCCCTGGGCTAGGACCCCCAGAAATGTGCAAGCCCAGGTCCCTCCTGCCTCCCACAGGCTGCCAGTGGGTGGTGAAAGGACTTGGGGCTGAGCAACTGAGGCAGAGTGGGTCAGCCTGCACTGGCCTATACCCCCAGAAGGGGGGAACTGCAGAGAGGACTCAGATGGAGGGCTGAGGTCTGGACTAGAGATAGAGGGAGACAGAGCACAGGCCACTGGACAGAAGTGCCACTTATGCATTTCCCCAATTCCATCACCAGGCAATGCCCATCAGGTGGGTCACAAGCTGCCACCCGTCTACATAGAATCATAGACCTGGAAGGGACCTCATAAGATCATCTAGTCCAACCCCCTGCTAAAAGCAAGGGCACTCAGACAAAATCATCCCAGCCAGGGTTTCGTCTAACCGGACCTTAAATATCTCCAAAGATCTTCTACCACCTCCCTAGGTACCCCATTCCACCACCCTCCTAGTGAGAAAGTTTTTCCTAATATCCAACCTCAGCCTCCCCAGCTGTAATTTGAAACCATTGCTCCTTGTTCTGTCCTCTGTTACCACTGAGAACAGCCTAGCTCCCTCCTCTTTGGAGCACCCCTTCAAGTAGTTGAAGGTTACTATCAAATCCCCCCTCAGTCTTCTCTTCTGTAGACTAAATAAGCCTACTTCCTTCAGTCTCTCCTCATAAGTCATGTGCCCGAGCCCCCTAATCATTTTCAATCCCCTCCACTGGACTCTTTCTAATTTGTCCACGTTCCTTCTGTAGTGGAGAGCCCAAAACTGGACACAGTATTCCAGATGCGGCCTCACCAGTGACGAATAGAGGGGAATAATCACATCCCTCGATCTGCTGGCAGCACTCCTACTGATGCAGCCCAATATGCCATTGGCCTTTTTGGCAACAAGGGCACATTGTTGGCTCATATCTAGCTTCCCATCCACCATAACCCCCAGGTCCTTTTCTACAGTGCTGCTACTTAGCCGATCAGTCCCCAGACTGTAGCAGTGCATGGGATTTTTCCATCTAAAGTGCAGGACTTTGCACTTGTCCTTGTTGAACCTCATGAGGTTTCTTTCGGCCCAGTGTTCCAATTTGTCTAAGTCTCCCTGGATCCTGCCCCTGCCCTCCATAGTATCTACCATTCCTCACAGCTTGGTGTCATCTACAAACTTACTAAGTACGCAATCTAACCCATCATCGAAATCATTAATGAAAATGTTAAACAGAACCGGCCCCAGGACCGACCCCTGGGGCACTCCACTCGTTACCAGTTGCCAACTGGACATTGATTCCTACCCGCTGAGCCGGTCGATCTAGCTAGTTTTCTATCTACCTTATGGACCACTCGTCCAACCCATACTTCCTTAACTTGCCGATGAGAATGCTGTGGGAAACCGTATCAAAAGCCTTGCTAAAGTCAAGGTATACCACATCAATAGCTCTTCCCGCATCCACAAATCCAGTCACCTCATCATAGAAGGCAATCAGGTTGGTCAGGCACGATTTGCCCTTGGTGAATCCATATTCACTGCTCCTGATCACTCTATTTTCCTCCAAGTGTTAAAGGATGGATTCTTTGAGGACCTGCTCCATGATTTTCCCAGGGATTGAGGTGAGGCTGACTGGTCTGTAGTTCCCCGGATCCTCCTTCTTCCCTTTCTTGAAGATAGGTACTACATTTGCCTCTTTCCAATCCTCCAGGGCCTCCCCCCTTCGCCACGAGTTTTCAAAGATAATGGCCAGCGGCTCTGCAATCACTTCGGCCAACTCCCTCAGCACCCTCTGATGCACTTCATCCGGCCCCATAGACTTGTGTGCATCCAACTTCCTAACCTGACCTTCCATCACCAAGGGCAGCTCTTCTTCTCTCCATTCTGCATTACCCAGTGTAGTAGCCTGGGAGCTGGCCCTCCCTGTGAAGACTGAAGTAAAAAAAGCAGTGAGGAGTTCAGCCTTTGCTGCATCATCCACCACGAGGATACCTGCCCCATTCAGTAAAGGACCTACACCATCCCTGAGCCTCTTCTTGTTACTGACATACTTGTGGAACCCCTTTCTGTTATCCTTCACATCCCTTGTTAGCTGCAACTCCAATTGCCCTTTGGTCTTTCTGATTTTATCTCTGCAGTCCTGAGCAATATCTTTATATGCCTCCCATGTCATCTGTCCAAGCTTCCATTTCTTGTAAGCTTCCCTTTTATGTTTCACCTCACTGGAGTGCTGCCAGCAGATTTCTCTGCTAAGCCACACTGGGCGCCTTCCACATTTGTTATTCTTTCTGCACATCGGAATGGTATCTTCCTGTGCCTTTAATGGGGGTTTTTTAAAATACAGCCAGCTCTCTTGGACATCTTTCCCCTTCAGATCAGCCTCCCAAGGGATCCTGCCCATCAGTTCCCTATGGAAGCCAAAATCTGCTTTTCTGAAGTCCCGGAGGTGTGTTCTGCTTCTTTCCTTTCTTGCATTGATCAGGATCCTGAACTCTACCATCTCATAGTCATTGCTACCCAGGTTGCCATTCACTTCTACTTCTCCGATCAATTCTTCTCTGTTTGTGAGCAGCAGGTCTAGAGGTGCAAGTGTAACCCATATGCCTGAAAAGGCTATCTCTGAGAGACCTGCTGAGGGTTGGTTACTGTTGCTGGGCAGATTAGCTTCCCACAACTAGAAACTTCCAGAAGCAGGGAGTGGTAGCATTTTGAGCATGCTCCACAGTGTACGCTGCTGGTGTGATGTGATGTTGTCAGTCAGATGATATGAGAGCAGTAGTCTGTGCAGACAGCAGGCTAGAGCTGCCTTGAGAAGAGACAATGTGCTCAGTTTTCAGGAGAGAAGCTGAGCCAGGAGTGAACAAGATGTTTTCTCCCTCCCATGGAGTCATCTGCAACAGATTTTGTAGACACGCATATGGGACTGAGGGCTGGTTGCAAAGGAGAAGGAAAAGCCTGCATGGAATGCTACAGAAGATTCCTGCAGTGAGAGAAGAAGAGGACAGCTATTTCTTGCCACTCAAGCTTCTACACTGGAACAGAGACTGTAGCTGAGAGTTGGGTGAACTCCACTTGGACTTTGGGACTCTTGGGTATCTTTCCTGCGGGGTTTTCTGTAGGGATTGTTCTTGGTTAATTGTATTTTGTTTTCTTAGGATACGGTTCATTTAGTTAGCAGTTAATAAAGTTCATTGTTATGTTTATTGTAGTAGTATTTTAATGTGGGAGTGTAGCTCTGAGCAAGCTTCGCTGTGAGTCCCATACAGTCTGGATCCTGGGTCTCCAGCTGCTTTCCCCATAGGGATTGGGATTGATTTCTTTGAGGCACTGGAGAAGGGCAATTAAATTAATTTTAGCCCATCCAAAGGTTACACAAGGCCCCATGTTGGTTCCTCCAGCATTTGTACCAAAAAGTTGTCCTCAACACCTTCCAAAAACTTCCTGGATTGTCTGTGCACTCCTCCCAGCAAATGTCAGGATAATTGAAGTCACCCATGAGAACCAGGGCCTGCGATATGGAAACTTCTGTTACTTGTCCATAGAACACCTCATCCACCTCCTCTTTCTGGTCTGGAGGTCTGTAGCAGACACCCACCATGACATCCCCCTTGTTGCACTCTCCTCTAAACTTAACCCACAGACTTTCAACCAGCTTGTTTCCACTTTTGTAGTGGAGCTCTGAGCAGTCATACAGCTCTTTCACATATAGCGCTACTCCTCCACCTCTTCTTCCCTGCCTGTCCTTCCTGAACAATTTATACCCACCCATGGCAGTGCTCCAGTCATGCAAGTTATCCCACCACGTCTCTGTTATTCCAATTACACCATAGTTCCTTGTCTGTGCCAGTACTACCAATTCTTCCTGCTTGTTTCCCAGGCTCCTCGCATTTGTGTACAGACACTTAAAATACATGACCCAACCCCAAGTTTTGACAGCACTGCTTCTTCTATCAACACATAGCTACCACCTCTTGGGAAGTAGATTAAGTGGCTCCCAACCTTTTTGAGCAAGACCCTCCCTAGTTAACACTACATAAAACACATATCTCCTGCCCCCACCCTGTCCCATCCCCTCATCGACCATAAACATATATAACCCATATAAACACATATAGTGATAATAACAATACTAAATTATATAATAAATAATAATAAATAAATTACTCTTACATAAGGAACAATCTGAACTTTCCCTGGTACAGCTGCTACCACATGCCTCAGGTGGCCCCACATCTTTCCATCCCTCATGGAGTGAGATTAATGGAGGCAGACTCTGGTAGGTTGGCTGAGGCTGCTTCAGGCCCCCACTGGCATGGCACTGCTCTTCTCCAGCTGGGCATCTGGCCAGTGTGGAACTGGTTGGGGGAGGTACGGGAGGGGAACGACTGCTCTTCTGCTCCAGCTGAAGTGGAGCTGCTCCCTTGGGGGGCCTGCTCCTTGACTCTGACTGGGTTGGAGATTGAGGCTGCTGCGCCAAACATGACATCTGGGGGCTAAATAACCTCAATATTACTGAAGCATCATGGACCTCCTGGAGTCTTTGGTGCCCCCCTACAAGGTCCTGTCCCCCACCCCAGGTTGGGAATCACTGAGCTATGCCAATGGGGGAAGTTCTCTCACCAGCGTAGTAGCATCTTCACTAAAGCTCCAAAGTGCACAGTTGCACCGCTGCAACACAGCACCTGAAGGCAAGTCCTCAGCTAAAGACAAGTTGAAAGAAATCATTTAGCAGAAGCAGTTATTAAACATTTCAAGGGACCATTTGAGGTAAAGTGGTCCATTAAAACCTCACCAGTCTCAGTCCTGTCTACACTAGGAAGTTTTGTCAACAAAAGTCAGCTTTGGGAGACACAACAGGCCTATCGTACATACTAGACTCCCCTCTTTGCCGACAAAGCTGCCCTGTTTTGCTGACAAAATAAAACCACCTAGACAAGTGGCATAGGGCTTTGGTCAGCAAAGTTAAAGCAGCAGAGTGTCAGTGTGGATACTCTGTCTCCTTGGAGTGCTGAGGACCTGTCGTACTTGTCAATTTCACTGCTCTAACAGAGCACAGTAAAGGAGGGGCAGCAGAGCTTCAGCTGACAGGGGTCACCTGTCCCAGGTGGTGGGGACAGCCTCCTGGACTCACTAGGGTCCAGGAAGCAGCATGGAGCAGCCTGGGACCAGGCTGTGTCCCAGACAGAACCCACACTGCCGCTGGGGACAGAGGAGTCCCGGCGGCTTCAGCCCCACATTGCCAGGGATGGAGCAGCTTTGGCAGCTTCAGGTGCGCTGCGACCAGATGCAGCTCTCTGTACGGGTCAGTGTTCCTGAAGTGGCATGTACCATGCACCTTCCCTGACCACCCTGCATTGGCGTCAATGAAATGCCCATGGTGATCCATAATCACCTGCAATGCAATGGAGAAGAACCCCTTGTGATGGGATGCACATCTGTACACCCCTAGGATATGATCCGTGCGACTTTTCTGTTCAGTTTTGCAATTGTAATTGTGTGATTTGATGCCAAATACGCTATAACAGGTCCCTTTGTGAATGCTCATAACATATTCTACATAATTACCATGGTACCAGGTTTCCTAAAGTAACGTGTGTACAGATATGAAGCATGTTACAGGGTTCAGGCTCTCAGGACTATCTCTAGCAGACACACTGGGGAATTACATGAGAAAGGGAATGCTAATGCCCTCCCTGGCTCAGGTAGAAGCGAAGAGAATCTCACAGCAGCACGGAGGGGAGGGACTGTCAGGAGTTTGTAAAAACAAAGACAGACTGTTTGAGAGGGAGAAGCTGCAGGCTTTTGCCTGGAAGACACCATCTTGCAACCAACTTCAAGCAAGATCTGGGCCCTGCCTTGTAATAGGCAGAGAACGGCTGTAAAACACCAAACAGCGGAACACGTTGCGCATAATCTTGGACTTTGAGGTCAGTTTAGGAGAGATGTTAGATTCATATGTGGTTTATACCTTTTATTTGATAGTGGTCATTCCTGATTCATTATAGTATGATTCTGCCTTGATTGGCCATGTTCTCACTTGAAATCGTACTCTGATCAATAAACTACTAATTGTTTTATCTAAAGCTGTGTGGTCTTTAGAGGGTGTGGATGTGGGAGGCTGGGCACAATCCACTTCTTTGTTAAGTGGACGGACTTGAGACTAAGGTGACTGGGAGTGGGTCCCAATATCCGTAAGGCAGTGGCTCCCAATGTAGTGTCTGGGGCTGGCTCGCTTGGAGACCAATGCCTATGTGACTAGTGGATTTTCACCCACTGCCTGGGACCAATTACATGCTGTTGGCTGGTGTAGACTGACTCAGGAGTGAGTGGTTACCCAGTGGGATGTGGTGAATTGGGGTTCAGGAGTGGGATTTAGGGGTCATAGCGGCACACCAGACCAGATTTGGGGAGCAGCCTATCACACTCCTTTCTACTGATGACAAGATGATCTGGGACCAAAATTGGGATATGGGTGCCATCTATTGAACTGCCGCAGTTAGTGGATGACACTGCAGCAATGGGATCCCCTATTACATGCACATTTCCAAGAGTCACAGTCCTTCGTAAAATGCAATTAATGGCCCAGCACACTTGTGTTAATGCAGCCCTAATGGTGGACTTCCCAACTTCAAACTGATTCGTGACTGACTAGCAGCATTCTGGAGTTGCCAGCTTCCATTTGAGGATTTCTACATGCATCTCCATAGAGAAGGCAGATTTCATTTTGATGCCCTTTAGCCCCAGTGCTGGAGTGAGCTCTGCACACAATTTAGGGAGGTGCCTTTACACATCCAAATATTCGACTTCCACTACTCTTTAATCCACACCCATATAACAATGCGGTCCCATCACTCAGTGCTGGTTTCCACACCCAAAAGCGACAGTCAACCATGTACAGCTACTCCACGAATGCCAAAATTAATTTAGTAGTTTTTCTTTCCATGGCACACAGCAGGCACTTGATTCCTGTTCAGATTGGGAGTTCATATTATACGCTGCATGAGCACCTGCAATTCATTCAGAACACTGGCCACAATGTGGAGAGCAGTGCAGGATCCATTCTTTCAGACAGAGATGGCAGGCACACAGAAAACAGGGACTGCTGAAAAAAGCTGCAAAATGCATTCGGAAGTCTAGGGATGGAATAAAATGCATCACGAGACATTGAGCCCACACCCATGATGCATTGTGCTCTACGCCACCTTCCTGCAACTCCTAGGTGCAGACAGTGGTGAGTTGCACAATGGGATAGCTACTCACAGTACATGGCTCTCACTGTCGATGCGATAGCACCCACTGTGGACACGCTTTGCTGAAAGGAGGAATACTGCATGGACATGCACAAGTGATGTATCGTATATGCTCCCCTATCAGCCAATCCACATATAAGGCGACCCTCGTTTTTAAACCCAAAAATCCAGAAAAAATGCACCACCTGTGCATAAGCCGAAGGTCAAAATTTGATTACAGAAGGCCCCTTCGGGTCCAATCCCCTTTTCCCTGCTCCTTTCACCTCCTCCCCCCTTTTTCCTGCTGCTCAGCCCCCCTGAGGCTTTTTCCTGCTCCTCTGCCCCCCCACCCAAGGCTTTTCCCTGCTCCTCTGCCTCCCCAACCATGACATTTCCCTGCTCCTCGGCCCCCCATGGCTCCTTCCCCCACTCCTCTGGCCCCCCTTACCTTGCTGAAGGCCTGGAGGTGCAGCGGTGGCCAGATCGGGATCCGCTCCGTGGCCAGCCGGCCACTCCCGCCCTGAGCACGCTCTGTCTGAGACTGAGCGTGCTCAGGGTGGGAGATTTGAAACTCCCCAGCCTGGCTGCAGCAGGACAGGGCGGAACAAGCGTTCCACCTGAGTCTTCGGCAGCAGGAGCTCACGGGCTGGATTGGGCCTGCCCAGGGGCCGGATCTGGCCTGCCTGAGAGCCGGATCTGGCCCATGGGCCGGATCGCACCTGTCATGGGCCGGATCTGGCCCGTGAGCTCCTGCTGCTGAAGACTTAGGTGGAATGCTTGGTCCGCCCTGTCCTGCTGCGACCAGGCTGGGGAGTTTCAAATGAACTGGCCACCACTGCACCTCTGGGCCCCCAGCCAGGTAAGGGGGGCCACAGGAATGGGAACGGAGCTGCGGGGGGGGGCAGCAAGGAGCAGGGAAATGTCGCGGGGGAGCAGGGAAAGGATTGATGTAACTTGTGTCAGTGAAATTCTGTAGTGTAGACAAAGATCTAACTTGCATTTACAATGTCACCATTTACCCTACTCCTCAGTATACACTCCTCTGGATTTCAGAGTTCTAAATGCTTATGTGAGTATGCTTGAAGATCTTGAAGCTGTAGCTTCTGGCTTTCTAGCAGCAGTTTAGCAGCAGCTCCTGGTTTGGCCAAAGCTCCATCAAGTAATCTCAGCTCCTCCCCAAAATGGAGTTCACTCCCAGCATGCTCTCCTAGCATTCCCTGGAAGTCTGTCTCTTTCCCAAAGCATCATGGGGCGCCGCAATATGTCAAACTCTCCATGGGCCACCTTGAAAAACAATTTCTGGACAAAAATGCACCACAAAAGCAATCACATATCTGAGACACTTGAATGATATTTTCATCCTCTGGACAGACAATTTAAACTCCCTTATAGATTTCAACCACAACTTCAACAACCATTACCCATCCATTAAATTCTCGCTAGAATACTTCCACAATAGCATTCATTTCCTGGACAGCACAATCAGCTTCAGCAATGGAACTTAACAGACAATTATATACAAGAAATCCATGGGTCACCACATCTACTTCACAGATCCAGTAACCACCACAAATACATCAAGAAATTTGTTATCCACAGAATATGCTCCAAGGAGAAAGTCTAGGATATATACCTTAACACACCCAAGACTTGTAATGATCTTGAGGTTTCATTAAAGACCATGCCATTGAATGAGTGAGGAATAGAACTTTAATAACACAGACAGGAGTGATTTCCAGGTGTGTAGCTGGGAGTAGCCATGTTAGGTCACCTGTAGGGCATGTCTCCCAATTCACAAAACACTGACCCATGCTAGGGAGTGTCTCTAAAATCACAACCTTCTACAAGCATCTCTCTACAAGACTGACTTCACCAAACAAGGACACTCCATCGAAGAAGTAGATGGCATCATGGAACAGGCCAAACAAATATCCTGAGAGAACCTGCTTCAATACAGAAATAAAATCCCCTCTGACCGTACACCTTTAGTTATCTACCACCTCTTAAAGGAACCCAGTGTATGGAGTATCATCAGACAGTTACATCCCATACTCAATGGAGACCACATATTGAAAGAAATATTTCCCAACTTTCTTCTTCTGTCCTCTCAAACAACCCCCCAACACTCCAGCTTACGAAGTTCATTGTTATAAATAAACTCTCCACAGACCAGGACACACCAACTCCAAGTGGCACCAAACCTTGCCAGAACAACTGATGCAAAATGTGTAGACATCTCTCTACTGGTACTATGATCAACATCCCCCCTTTAAAACAAACAAGGAGTCCTGTGGCACTTTTAAGACTAACAAATGTAGTTATCGCATGAGCTTTCATGGGAGAAAACCCCACTTTGTCAGATGCTTTACACACCTTTCAACATCCATGGTCCTACACATCCCTATCACAATATGTCGTGTTCTTCAGTCAGGGCACTAAATACACCAACTATACACCAAAATAGCAACTATGTAGGTGAAACCAAACACTTTCAAATGAACTCACACAGAAAAACAAGACAAAAACACCCCATCACCTGTGGGTGAACATTTTTCACAAAGAATCACTTTATATTTGATCGCTCATACTCTGTTCTTAAAGAAAATCTGCACCACCTTCAAAATACAAGCCTAGGAGAGCCTTGCTAGATACTAAAAATCATGGACTGAGTTGGGATACTGGATTTACAGTTTATTACAACATTCTATAACCCAGCTAATCCACTCTCAGCTTCCCCTCCCACTCCACCCTCAAGACTGGAGAGATGTTAACAGGTCTCTTCACCTTGAATGGCCCCATGAAATATACGTTAGCTCTTTATGCTAAACAATCTGATCTACCTTCTATTTAGCTGTGATACCCTAAATACATTTCCCAGACCTAAAGAGCTTTGTGCAACCTCAAAAAGCTTGTCTTTCTCACTAACATAAATTGGTCCATAAAAAGATATTACCTCACCCACCTTGTCTCACCAGAAATTCATATTTATTAACCCACATTGGACCATTTCTTTATAGCTTATGAAAAAGGGGGAAAACTTTCCACCTATTTCTTGTATCTACGCAGTGATGCCAACAAATGATGGAAGCCTCATTTTTTTTTTTGCCCAACAGTAGAAGTGGGACAGCAGAAATATCAGTCTAGTAAAGCAACTTACCCTACACTCCCTCAGGATTTACTTGCTATTATGCATAGCAGCTAATACAGTCACAGTGCAGTATTTGAAATGCATATTTAAATGAAGACATTTAAATATTATGCTGAGAGTGCCAAAGAAATGCCTATAGTAAATCCGATACACACCTTTTGGAAACCTTAAGCAGACAAGTATATAGCACATAATTGAGATTCTGTGCTATCCGAATATTATCCTTGGACTGAAGAGCTCTATAAATTTACTTTCAAATTGGGATCAACCGAGAAAAAATAAAGTTTACTTAGTTTTTAAACTGACTCTTTTTGCAATTTCTCTTCTCTCTGCAACTCCACTTAGTTTCTCCAATAGTCATTAGCACCAAAAGCTTTAGGCTCTAATCAGAAAATCATGTGCTCAGTTTTTCCCAAGTGAGTTCAGTGGGAATATTGGATTAGAGCCATAAAACCTATTCTGATTCTTTTAAAAGCTGAGGCATGACCACATTATATGGATCCTCAAATAATTTAGTGGGTAAGTAAAATTGGTGGTATTGAAATATGGCCTAATTAGTGACATCTTCTGCTCAAAGGCTGCAATCTGAACCAGAGGCATAATCAGCACTCGTTATATGTGATAGTAATATCATCTGGCTTTCAAAATTCAAGCTACAGGTTAGATTGCCTCCCTAATACTACACTACAGAATAAATGAACAGAACAGAGACAGTTAGATAAGGAAGTTTTCCAACTTCTCATTCATTACTGAAGGGAGAAAATAACAATCATAATATCTCTGCAGAATTATGTGAACAAGTTTAGGGTAGCAACACACTGACAAGGAGCTCAGAATGCACCTTTTAAACTTGGCTATTTTACAATCTGGATGCCACCAAGACCCAGCACAGTGCATTTGAAGGACACATCGGTGATGTAAACAAACAGATAGGTTATTACTACTAGTACTAGCTCAGCATGGTCAAACCTAAATAGAGACATACTACAGTTTGCTCAGACTGCAGAATACAAGCAAAACAGGCCAATAAACAAAGCAAGAACAGTAAAATGAGGCATGTCAATCCCCATTGCATTCCTTTGAAGACAGACTATAGACAAGGATTAGAATGGACACTAAAGTATTTATTTGTTTCAGAATGGTTTCAGTTAGTTGTTTAGACACACATCTATATTGCACATATTAATACAGGTACCTACAAAAACAAGTGCACACACATACATGCCTGTGATCATAGTGCATTACTGGTACCAGTGATGTAGAGATGAGTAAGAGAGGAATCCTGGAAACTCAGGGCTTGTCTTCACTGATGGCGGCAAATTCATCGCCATCAGATCTATCTCCATGATTAACTGGGGGGTCTGTGAAGACCTGTTCAGCCACCCAGGAAGTTGATCCAGTAAGACCATCCTGTCAAGGAGCTTAGTCCTGAGTCAGAGGGGTTTCCCTCTAACTCAGCCTACTGAAAACACCACGGAAAGTAGGCGGTAGGCAATCAGGGAGATACGCAAAGTATTTTATGTACTTCGATTGCCACCAAAATCATGCCACGATGGAGACCAGGGCTCAATTTAGATAACTAAGGAAAGATGACAGATGACAAGCAGGAAAACTGAATGCAACATACAAGCAAAGTGCTCAGTGTGAAGACAGCCATTATGAGTTTGATTGTTTTATATACTTTTCAAAAATCCTTAGTGCAAACTGTACCATTTTTTGCACATTATTTTGGCATACACAAGCTAAGTGTTTTCATGTCGATTTTATAACAAAAATGCTACTATTAGAGATAAAGACTGATGGTGCCCAAAGTAAACAGTAGGGCAGTTTTCTCTATATACATCTAACCTGGGGTCAAATTCTGACCAACTAGCCTGGGTCTAAAAGCATTAAACAGCATCTACTGTAGGTTCTAAGTGATGTTTAAAATGGAGGTAGCCAACACAATATTTGTGGTGTCACATACTCACTTCCTGCACAACCAACCAGACATCTCACCTTTGTCTCCACCTATCCTCTGCGCTTCCCTACCTAATATAGGTCTCAGTTCAGCCCCAGAGAAGTATGGAGGGAGCAGTCCGTGCCTCTTCTTCAAACACATGCTGCCAGAAGTAGGATGAGATTTCCTGCCAAAGTGTAGGGACTTATCCCAGTTTCAAAATAAATAAATCAGTAGCAGGATCATCCTACAAAAATACTTCCCAAAAGGAAGTAGGAAGTAGGCCCATTCGTCACTGTTTAGTGGCCAGAGAAGCCTGTTTGTACTTTTCATAAGACTGCCATTCTTGATTATAATGGAATATGCTGTGCTGGTTAGAAGACCTCAAGTCTCAACATCGTACTGAAAATACTGAGAAATTTAAAATCAGTCAAGATGTCAAAACATTCAACTTCTAAAAACAACAAATCTAATATCCCATTTCATTCAAAGTCATTTGACTAATTTAACAAAAATACACAAGAAAAATTAAACAGTGAAATGGTTATAAAGAAATTGTACACAGCCACTAAACAAACAATTTAAACGAGTACAAAAATGGATTTCAAGGAAACTGGACTACCTTTGCACATTCACCTTGGCATAAAAGAGCTAGTTGCTTTCATAAGAAAACAGTTAAGCTTTTTGTCATACAGTAATTGAGCCTATCATTTTAGAACTTTACCTAATTGGTTAACACAGTTTATCTTTTCTTTAAACTATAACTGAAATATTCCATAAACCAGTTTTATGTCCACAGTAATTTCCATTTGGGGATCCCGTGCTCTTAACTTTGTTTTGCAAAGTCAAGTTCTACTATTTTATTTAAATTTTACATCATGTTTTGACTTATAGGCAAACACCACCAGGGCTCTGATTCTCTTCAGCTGGGCTCAGATATAGTGGAGAGCAGTGGCCCCAGGCAATTGACTGTGGCTATGCAAGTCGCAGCCTCCTGACCCTCTGGAAGTTACAGCAGACCCCCTGCATTCCTTACACTCTGGGTGGCAGAGCTTTCTTTGCCAGCTTTCCTCCAGTGGAGAGCTCCCCTATGCAACAAGAATTCTCCTCTGACTATCTCTGGCTATTATGAGGCTGTTTACACAGCACAAAGTGATATTAGAAGATCACAAAACATGGCACTGAGAACCTTATTCTGCCCTTGGAAGAAGGGATACACTTTCCAATTGCCGAGGCACAGCCTTCCTTTCTGAGGAAGCAATTTGAAGATACAAAATTTGTAAACATATTTTGTAACTGCAAATCATGAATTATCAGAGTACCTGCACCTGTAATGGCACTTAGGCTATGTCTACACTTGTTAAGTTAAGTCGACTCTGTTAAGTCGACTTAACAAGGTCGACTTAAAGTTGACCTTAAGTTGACTTAACAGAGTGTCTACACTTAAAGTCGACTTAAGTCGACCTTTTTATGTCAACTTAACAGAGCCTGCAGTGTAGACATGCCCATTTACACTGGTTTTAAGTCGACTTAAGCCTTAAGTCGACCTTCAGAGGTGGTGTTATTAAGTCGACTTAAGGAAGCTCTTAAATCAACTTAAGAAGCGCCCAGTGAGGACGCAGAGTTCTGTAGGTCGACTTAAGCATCCTTACGTCGACCTAAGGCACCAGTGTAGAAGTGCCCTTAGAGGCTAAAGTACTTGGCTCTGTACCTACAATTAGTTTTCAGGAGTAAGACATAAGTGCAAATTTTTAAAATTTGGCCCAAACGTGCACAGTATACTGACATCAAAGAGAAATGTAAATGAGTATTGTGGACATATCTTGAGGTTCATATTATAATCATAAACCAAAATGGAAAGTAGTAGAGATTGAATGACTGCCCAAAATAAGTTCCAAAGGGGGAGCCGTGTTAGTCTAGTTCAGCAAAACAAACAAAGAGTCCTGTGGCTCTTCTAAAGACTAACAGATTTATTTATCGTATGAGCTTTCATGGGAGAAAATCACACTTCATCAGATGCTCTGAATATCTTCAAAGCATCTGACAAAGTGGGGTTTTCACCCACAAATGCTCATGCGATAAATAAATTTGTTAGTCTTTAGAAGAGCCACAGGACTCCTTGTTTGTTTTGCCCAAAATAAGGAAATACCAGCCCAAATTCTGCTGACACTTTGGAAAGAACAGAAAACCAGTTATGTTCATAAATGATTAGTCTAGTCCCCTATTTTTGCTGACATCCACCTCATGGTCTCAAGCCTGACAAGCTATTCTCTTCAAATCTAGAGAGGTCTAGGGTTAAAGGTAAAACACAGACCATTCATTTTCACCCAGCTACCTCTTTAGTGAGCCTACTAGCTTGTCCTCAGTTGACTGGCAGATGATCCACATGCCATGCTGAGAAGGAAGATGAAAACTCCTCTAAGAACGCTGCCAACCTGGGGGAAAATTCCTCTTTAACCCGAAATCTGGCCAAATGAGCATTGGGGAGAAAATTCCTCCTTGGTGACCAACTGAAGTAAGAAATTTAAGTACAGTTATTGCCATAATGAAGAGCTACAAGAGTTACAAGCATGCATACAAGCATGCAGAGGTTCCTGTTTTCTCTGTGATCCATGAAGGAAGGGAACAAACAAGAGGATTCAGAAATTCAGACTTCAAAAACAAAAAGGATCAGCACAGCCATCCAGCCCATACCTGCACAGGCTGTAGACTTTGGGTGGATTAAAGCATATTTATAAAAGATACCTAATTTCACTTTAAAGCAATGGTTCTCAACCTATTTACTATTGTGAGATGCATATGTGACCCACAATGTTTTATCCTGACTGGGCCTCAGTTGGCCATGGGCTGAGAACCACTGCTTTAAATACTCCAAGCGATAGCGAGCCCACTCTCTCTCTTGGTCAGCTGCTCCAATGCTTAATTACCCCTCATAGCTAGGAAACTGTGTTTTATTTCAAGGTTAAATGTATTCTACTTCCAGCCCGTGGATCTTATCAGGACTTTGCCAACAAGATTGAAAATCCACCCCTCACTCTCAGATATCTTTTCCATTACACAAGGGGATCAAGTCACCTCTCAGCCTGCTCTTCAAAAAGAGAGTTACAGGCTGGCAAAGGAATGCTGGAGAGTGGTGACTAAATGTAAGTAATTCCCACTGCCAGAGTAAAATAAGTTTGGAAGGGAACAGGTTGTGGGTCTCTCCTGCTCTTTGTTACAGGGCTGGGTGGCTGTTCGAGGAGCCAAGAAAAGAACTGACAAAATGAAGAAGCAAAGCCTGGAAAGCTAAGTTTTGTATCTACATGGAAACAAGTATTTAGAACGAGCTCTTCAATTTAGCAAAGAAGGGTGTAACTACCCAATGGCTGGAAGTTGAAGCTAAACAAATTCAGACTGCAAGATCTGCATTCCTGTGAGTACTCCACTTCAGCTTTCAGTGTTTCCTGGTGCCATCAATCAAAAATCTGTGCAGCATCTAAAGTTTTCGCTGGCCCCTAAGTGCGCGGTCCTTTGTCGAGGTCTGAAGTACCGGAGGTAGAAATCTAGCCAGAGACTGCTTTTGTTTGGGCGCATCTTTAATTGGTAAGGTCATGGTTCTTTTCATTTTTATGCTGGAGAGCTGAGTTATAGTATTGCTTTCTCCTCCGGTGTCAGACTCGGAGGTGGACTGTAGGGACTTTTCCATAAGGATAAGCTTAAAGTGGAGATCTCTATCTCGCCTTGTTCCCATCTCAAGTTTAGCACAGTGCATACGCTTGGGAGGGCTGTGTCCCTCTCTAAGGCCCTTGACACAGAGATCAAGTTATATTCCTAACAAATGGAAGTTTTCACTTCATGCATTTGACAAAGAGGGTTACAGCCCACAAAAGCTTATGCCCTCCAAAAAGTTTTTGTTAGCCCCTAAGGTGCCACAGGACTCCTCATCATTTGACACAGAGAGCATGTCTGTCCAATATGGGGATTGCCTCCCTCCAGGATTCGCGTCTCTTAAATCCTGGTGATGCAGGCATTTCAGAATTTCAGGGCAGATGATACTCCCTTATGTCTAATTGAAAATAGTGGTAGCTAAAAAAAAAAAGTAAACTATGTATCTTAACTACCTTGATTAACTATTTCTATGACTAAAGTCTATGATTAAACTATGCCTAAACTCACTAATTTTTAACTTCTTTCCTGGGAGGAAAGGAGTGCTGCAGATCTCCATCACAGGCCAGAGACAACTGAGAAGGAACTGAGAGGGTTGGTCACATGAGCTGCAGTTAGGGCACCAACAGCATAATGAGACACCCACTGGACATGCACCTGTATAGGAATTGCTGCACACATCTCCAATCGATGGCGCCAAAACACACCGTCACCTGTAGTGGTACATCCATAGGGATATTACTCGAAGAAGAAGAATCTTTACTTGAAGATGTAGCCCCATGGAGGCTACTCAAACTAACGGCATGAGAAAGGACTACTCACATATGCAGAACTGGGTTACCCAAATTTGTTCCTCCAATTATTGTTCCCTCCTTTCTTTAACTCTCAGCCTTTTTAATATATTACCTCAAATCAATATGTAACCTCCTACCCTCTAGTCTTCAGACAAAGCAATTGAAATCAAGGGGAATGGTGCCTGAAAAATGAATGCAAGACTGGGCCTCAAATACCTTTATGACCTATAAAAGAAAGCATTACTTCATTCATACCTAATTCTATAGTCCCTAACCCAAGAACTGATAGATGTTATTTCCAGCTCTCCCTTCTGCAGCTCTTAAAAGTGGGAAACTATGCTGTATTTCTTAACCATAATCTCATATGCCCATACCACGGGTTTTTCAGAGCCTTTACTCTGGTCATCTGATAGATTTCTTTTATCTTTTGCCCAATTCTGCTACCCAAGTCAAGGTCTTCAATGAGACATCAACAAAAGAGGTCTGTCCGAGTCAAAAGCAGCAAAATAAGATTATTTTTACAGTGAATCTCCCAACTAATTAAAAAAAGAAATGGAATCTAAAAGTGATTCTAAGTGATGTTAGTGCCTGACGTATTTCAAGTTGAAAAACTCCATTAGGAGAGTGTGAGAGAAAACAAGACATCAAGTATGAGTATGTACATAGTCCTCAATCTATAAGGGATTAACATTTGTAGACTGGTAAATTTCTGGAATTCAGTTCAATTAAGTGTAACCCCTTTGCCAGGCCGTGACGGCAGCAGCAAAGGACCGGGTTCTGTTTCTAGGGGTTCCCAAATAATGTTACACCACCAACTGACTCGAGCCCCCACCCAGTCTCCTGGGAAATTACACATCACCCCCTGGGCGCCCTAGAAGGGCAATACTTCCCCTCTCGCAAGCACGAGTCTGAGTGTAGCACATAAAAGGTTTAATAAAGACTATATAAAGGCAACATCAAAACGCAGCACTGATTGTGATACAGTGCAAAGATTCCCACAAAAGCCAATAGACAGAACTCTTTCCGCTCCCAGTGCACATAGGGTGTGTCCTACACTTCTTCATAGTCCCCCGTACTGAGCTTTAAAGTTTCACTGTCCACCTCTAAGGAGGGAACAGCCCTCCCCTCCAATTGTCCTCTGCCATCTCAAAGTCGGCTCACCCCCACTGGCCACTCACACCCACTGTCCGCTGGCTCCGCCTGCTGGCCGCTGGCTCTGCTGCACCACTCACTGGCACTCCTTGGTTCCGCCTGCTTTCCACTGGCTCCGCCACACCACCTGCTGGTCACACCTGCCGTCCGCTGGCTCCACTGCACTGCCCACTGGTCACACCTGCCGTCTGCTGGCTCCACCGCACACTCGCTGGTCACACCTGCTGTTCCCTGGCTCCGCCTGCTGGCTCCATCACACCGCCCGCTGGTCACACCTGCCATCTGCGGGGCTCCATCCACTGGCTCTGCTGCGCTGCCTGCTGGTCACATCTACCAGCTGCTGGTAGCAATCTTCTGCTTGACTTCAGTCAGCTCTTAGTGATTTCAGCTCGCTGGGAAGTTTCTGCTTCCCTGGTGATTTCAGCTCAATCAAAATAACAAAAGAGCCTCCACAAGGAATCTTTGGGTCTATTCTTTAACAATGGGTGGGGAAATAGGTGTTTGCTTAAGGCACAGCTACAGCAGAGCTAGTGCTCACACCCCTGCCCACCTAGTTTTACAATTCTGAGAACTAGGGTTGCTCACTTTTCCAAGTTCTCTGTTGCTGATGGTGACTTTTCCAACAGCTTCTTGGTCAATAACAGATATACAATCAAAGGGCGGCATATCACGAAAGAGCTATATTTCCTTTCCCCCTTCTGATAAAGCACCAGATTTAGAGGATTTGAACCAGTCACACATAACAACTCCCATCATGGCCAGCCTCTGGGTGAAATTATGCTGAGTGTCGTGCAAATACAAAGAACAGGTAAATCAGTGGCCCCCCTTCCTACTTAGCTGCTAAGCAAGAGAGGCTCTCAGATTCCTAACCTTGCTTACATCCTTACATAAATTCCAAAGGGGTAGCCGTGTTAGTCTATTGTAGAAAGACAACAGAGTCTTGTGGCACTTTTAAAGACTAACAGATTTATTAATCGCATGAGCTTTCGTGGGAGAAAATCCCACTTCGTCAGA
>ML685874.1:10542274-10586755 GCA_007922175.1 Pelusios castaneus | reverse complement strand
TCTTTAAAAGTGCCACAGGACTCTGTTGTCTATAATATTTAAATTATATTAAGAAATCTTTTTCCTCTCCCCCTCCTATCTTAACACATATAGAAACTTTTGTTCCAATTGATAGAGTTATAGTGAGAAAGCTATTGAAGAGATGGGTCTTGTACTTTGCCCTGAAAGAGGTGATGTTTCTGGTCTGGAACAAGTTCCAGAGTTGATTGCCCCTAATCCATGAGCTTCTTCATGTTGATATCTGGACTCTGACTTCTACAGTTCAACAAAAGGAGAGATGCAGTCTTTATATTTGCTAGGACCCAAACCATTTAGCATTAAATAAACCCAAAACAACTCCTTGAAGTTGTTGTTTCACTCCTGAAAATGAACTGGAAGCCAGTGCAAACACAGATGTCATGTTTTTTGTAAAAACCACTGATAACTGAGCTGGCCACTGTATTTTATGCTAGCTGCAATTTTCAAATAGTGCATTACAACAATTCAAACTCAAGGGGACAAAGGAGAACGTATCACTGAGGAAATTGACATCTGAAAAATTATTAAAACTGCCTTCCCAAATGTAAATAGAATAAAAGGCAGCAGAGGATCCAATATTGTCAGGAATTTTTTAATTGATAAATTTATATCAATTGATAATTTATATATTGATAAAATTAGAAAAAAATTGCTCCCTGGCAGAGAGAAAAACAAACCAAGGTAAGACAACTTTTCCCCCACAAATGTTCCATTAAATAAAATAAAAGTTTTTAAAGTTGTAAGCATATTTCTCTTTCTCAGTCACAGAAAGACAAGTTATGCAAATAAAATACTTTCAAATTCTGTATGTAAAAGAAGAACACAGCCGTCAAGTTCATGGGATATTAACTAGTTAGGCCTACAATGCTTGGTTTTGCACTTAAACAGTAAAACACATTTACTAAGTCAGCTTTTTCAGTCCCTTACAAAGTTTTGACCAAACCGATCCACTACAGTCATATCTTACTGTCAGTAAACTAGCTAGAAAGGAGTGCAGAACAACATTTCATCAGCCAGATTTCAGCTTCTTCTTTTCTACCACGGGCCAAATTCATGACCTTCGTATTTGGCATCAGTTACGTTGGTTAAGTAACAGGAAAGTTCCATAGCTTTTCTGAATAATTTTTTAAAATGTTTGTCCTTGTGTGGTCCCACTCATGTTGAATTACATTGAGCCAGCATTCCACAGAGAGTGCTCTCCAGGGCTGGATTTATGTGCAGACAACTGGCTTAGGGTGGCAGGTTTGGAAGGCACCGAGCTCGGCGTGCTGTTATTGTTACTGACAACAAAAGGGAAAATTGAATGTTTGAAGTATAATGTTTCAGATATTCCATATATGGATTCATTTTTCACTAACCTCCTGGAACATTCTGGGCTTTTGTAGAATCTTGTGGAACCTTCCAGACTTACTGAGATCTACATTGTCCTTGAATCTCTTAGACTGTTTTCCGTCATTCTGTTGTCAGCCCATAAGGGGTGGGGGGTAACGCCCACCAGTGAGAGAGAACTAAGGCTATGTACACACGATCAGATTAAAGCGCAACATGGCAATCGCGCTATAAAAAACACGTGACCTTTATTGCGGGAGAGCGCATACACACGTCGCTCCTTGTAACGCAACAGAATTCTTTGCAATATCGCGGTGTAGCGCAATGAATTCTGAGCACCTATCCCACAGTTCAGTTTTCCCTCAATCTGCGCTTGGAATCATGGGATGAAGGAAAGGAACGCAAAGCGCCATGGGTAAAATCTCAGTTTCCTGTGGTGCACTGTGTTCCCCTTGCGTCTTCCTCGTTGCCAATAGCAACTCGTGCCTATTTTCAACAGTGCAGTGAAGCACTACTTGCGAGCAATCGCAACAGCGACAGCATTGATCCTGCTCTGATCTCCACTGTCGCCTTCTGCATTCTAAATACATCTCGGCTGGTTGCTCAGTACGCAATGAGCTCCGAGTCAGATGAGGATGCTGAGGAGCAGGGGCTGATGGATGCCATGCAGAGCAACAGCACCGCGTTGCTCAGCTCCTTCACCGATCATCTGCACATGGTGCAACGCCGTTTCTGGTCACGAGAGACGAGCACCGAGTGATGGGATCGCATTGTTATGCAGCTGTGGGATGACGAGCAGTGGGTACAGAACTTTCGAATGAGGAAAGCAACCTTTCTGGAACTGTGTTCAGAGTTGGCCCCTGCCCTGCGACGTAAAGACACCAACATGAGGTCAGCCCTAACCGTGGAAAAGCGTGTTGCAATTGCTGTCTGGAAGATGGCGACTCCTGATTGCTACCGGTCAGTTGCAAACCAGTTTGGAGTTGGGAGGTCCACCGTCGGATTAGCCCTCCCACGAGTCTGCCGAGCCATCAATCGCGTTCTGCTACGGAGGATGGTGACGTTGGGCAATGTTCATGAGATTGTGGACGGCTTTGCTGCCATGGGATTCCCTAACTGCAGGGGAGCCACAGATGGCACACACATCCCTATTTTGGCTCCAGACCATCTCGCGACCGAGTACATCAACAGGAAGGGCTACTTCTCCATGGTGCTGCAAGCACTCATGGATCACAAGGGGCATTGTACGGACATCAATGCTGGGTGGTCAGGAAAGGTGCATGATGCCCGCATTTTCAGGAACACTGGTCTGTACCGGAAGCTGCAAGAGGGTACTTCTTCCCTGATCAGTGGGGGATGTGGAGATGCCCATAGTCATCCACAGAGATCCAGCATATCCACTGATGC
The DNA here is from genome assembly GCA_007922175.1 of Pelusios castaneus. NCBI lineage: Eukaryota > Metazoa > Chordata > Testudines > Pelomedusidae > Pelusios > Pelusios castaneus. The sequence goes on along the minus strand of ML685874.1, from coordinate 10,584,001 downwards.
CATAGCTCATGAAGCCGTACACCGGGAATCTAGATTGCAGCAAGGAACGGTTCAATTACAGATTGAGCCGCTGCAGAATGACTGGGGAGTGTGCCTTCGGCCATTTAAAAGGGCGCTGGCGATGTTTGTATGGGAGGCTGGACTTGGCGGAGGACAACATCCCTGCTGTGATTGCATCGTGCTGTGTCCTTCATAACATTTGTGAAAGTAGGGGAGAAAAGTTTTCCCCGGGGTGGGCTATGGAGGCACAGCGCCTCGAGGAAGCATACGAACAGCCAGCCACTAGGAGTATTAGGGGGGCCCAAGGAGAAACTGCTCGCATAAGGGAGGCACTCAGGGACCATTTCAATGATGCCCTCCCCTAGTTAACTTACAGGACGCATCAGGTGCACCTTATGAGATTTTCAATGTGTACAAATAAAGCCACTCTTCAAATTATTTGTCACTGTTTTTATTAAAACCTAAAGGGGAGGGGGGTTACAGGTGGGTGTAGCTGCGGGTCTCTAAAAAGTAGCTCTGGGGGGGACTGGATGTTGCAATGTACCAGGGGGACGGGTGGCCTTCAAAGAATTCTTTGAAGGACTACGGAGTGTGGGAGGCAGACACGGCTGAACTGTATGGAGTGGAGCCTGTACATTAATCGCCTGGGTCTGCAAAGCAATCATGCTCTTGAGCAATTCTGTTTGCTCCTTCATCACGCTTATCAGTTCGTCCCTGTGTTTCTGCCTCCTCTGTTGGGATTCCTAACTCCAGGCTCGATTCTCCCTCGCAGATTCCTGTGCTGTTTTCAGCAGGTCCTGAAACATATCCTCCCTGTTTCTTCGAGCATGCCGCCGAATGTTTCTCATGCGGTCAGCTGGGGTAGACACCGGCCTTGTGAAGGTCGAATCTAAAACAAAATAACAACAACAACAACAACAACAACAACAACAACAACAACAATAATAATAATAACAATAACAATAAAGCTGCTGTTAACACAGAGCCTAGATAACCAATGTAACCTTCCAGTAGCACATTCCACTGGAAGGTGCAGGGCAGTCAACATCCTATGCTTCACTGAAGCGGACAAGGTACGTCCTAATAGAAAGCTTACTGGGGGCTAACATTCTGCACAGGGCACACAGATGGAACCCGATATCTCTCTCCTCAGAGTGCCCCTGCCAGCTAGAATACATATCCTACATGCCACCGGTTGCAAGCCAGGACCGTATGCTGCTGCACTGTGTGCTGCCATTGTTCCCAGGGCTGTGCTTTGCAGCTGGTGAGGCAGAATATCCGCCTTTGGGAGCGTAGACACAAATGCTTTCCCATCTAACCTGAGTAGTAGGCTCTGGAGGTACATCGAGGAAACCTTTACTGACCTAAATACAGATGATTTTTTGACAATCACTGCTTGTGTTGATGCACTTCTAATGAATGCAGAGTAAAGAGCGTGCACAGCGGGGACCGAGACAGCAAGCACTCCCACCCCGGACAATGATATTTTAGCAGGAGCCATAGCTGCACGAAAGAGAAACTTACCGGAACCCTCCTCTGCCGCCTCAGAGGACACGCTGCAATTCATGTCTTGGGTGGACGTCTCAGCGGGGGTGCAGAAGAGCTCCTGGCTACACGCTGTTGTGCTTTCCTCCAGGTCATCCTCCATCTCCTCCTCCTCCTCAAACACGTCCTCATCCTGCTTGGGTCTGGCATTCACTGGATGAGGGGGGGCCGATGTGTCCACGGGACTCTTTGCAGTGGTTGTGGGGTCCCCACTGAGGATGGCTTCTATCTCTTTATAGTACCTGCATGTAGCAGGCGCTGATCCAGAACGGCGGTTTGCCTCCTTCGCTTGGTGATAGGTTATTCTTAGCTCCTTCACCTTTGATCTGCACTGCACAGTGTCTCTATCATAACCTCTCGCTGACATGGCCCGAGAAATTATGCCAAATGTATCATAATTTTTCCTGGTGCCGCGTAGCTGCGGCTGCATAGCGGACTCTCCCCAGATGCTATTCAGGTCCAGCACCTCTGCCATGTTCCAAAGGGGTGCGCGTCTTCCACGATGGGCCGCCATTGCTACTGATGATCGGAGCTGCACTCCACTCCACAAGGAAGAGAACAGGAAGTGAAACAGATGAGAAATTCGAAAATTCTGGGAATCTGATCAGGGCGGGAACTGTTTCGTCATGGCCACAGAGCGGGTGGGGGGGAAGACCAGAGAGGACGACTTTGGAATGCTGGGACAGTTCCAGAGGCAAATCATTGCGCGGTAAGTGTACACACGAGTGGAAAGGCGCAACAGCTGTTCCGCGTTAACTGCTACCACCCTCATCGAGGTGGTTTTTGTATTGCGCTACAACAAGGCAGTTAACGCGCAACAGCCCTATTGCACGTGTGTACACTGTTGTTGGTATCGTGCGGTAATGATTGTTAATGCGCGATAAAGTGATTGTGTGTACAAGGCCTTAGTAAAGTGAGAGCTCAGCTTTGATACTGTGAGCCTTGCTTTATTGTGTAACTGTGGAAGTGCATTTGTGTTTTAAGATTTGAAGAGTGTAAGAAGTGACCAATAAAGGACATATTTAATGACACACCAGAGGAGATATCTATCGAACTCCTATCTACACAACAATAAAAAGTTACTTTTTTTGCTTTGCTTCACATGGAATGTTTGATGACTTTCTAAGACTACAGAATACAGACTTTTACTCTCCCTAATACTGTCTGTTTACCCCAGTAAAAAAACAAAAGTTGCTCCAAAAGACGACTTCAGGAACTCAAAAAACAAACAAGGAGTCTGGTGGCACTTTTAAAGACATTTAAAGTCATAAGATCTGGTCAGACCGTAACAGCAAATCAAAGCAGTTGTTAGGATTCAAACAGTGAAGTACAACAATTAGCAGGGAGAGGGGTGGGGGACAAGGTAAGCAAAATTACCTGTTGTAATGGGAAAAGAACCCTAAATCTTTATTCAGTCCTGAGTTCACAGAATCAAATTTGCATATGAATTCCAATTCTTCAGTTTCTCTTTGAAGCTTTGATTTGTTACCCATTTGTTTGAGCATAGCTATTAACAAATCATCAGTGAAGTGAGCAGAGAGATTGAATTGTTCCCCATGGGCTTTTGAATGTTGTTGTTTCTGATGTCAGATTTGTGTCCATTTATTCTTTTGTTCAGATAATGTCCTGTTTGTCCAATGTATAATAAGGTGGGGGGACATTGCTGGCACATGATGTCATAGATCACATTGGTGGATGAGCAGGTGACTGAGCTCTTGATAGAGTAGCTAGCTTGATTAGGTCCTGCTGTTACAGTAGAAAGATTGTGGGTTCTTTTCCCATTTCAACAGGTAATTTTGCTTACCTTATCCCCCACCCATCTCTCTGCTAATTGCTGTACTCCACTGTTTGAATCCTAACTGCTTTGATTTGCTGTTATAGTCTCACCAGATCTTACGACTTACACTTCCCTGTGTTTATTTTGCTCCCATTGTGTAAGTTCCCCATCTTCAAGCATCTGACTAACTGGGATTTTCTCCCATGAAATAGCTCATGCGATAAATAAATTTATTAGTCTTTAAAAGTGCCACCAGACTCCTTGTTTGTTTAGCTGAGCTAGATTAACACGGCTACCCCTTTGGAATTCAGGAACTCAGTATAGGAAGCAAAAAGCTAAACTGAAATCTAGTTGGCAGCAAGAGGCAAATCGGATGGGAAAATATCTGAAACAGAACAACATAGACTGGGCTTTAGGCAGTAGTGATGACCCCAGTGCAGTAGAAATTGAGTAGCGAAGCGTAAATGATGGCAGTTCTCTTACTAAGGAGTTGGCAGATTTATCTGATGATATGGAATGGAAATTTGAGCAAAATGATGGAGAATCGTCCAGTTTTCCTGGCAGCATTTAAAAAAGAGTGATAAAAAATGTGGCTCATGTGAAAGTGAGAGTAATGATAAATTAAAATCCGGATTACATTAGGGATGTAAGCATTTAAACAGTAAGCAGCAGTCTTACTGTTCAGTAATTAGTTAAACGTTGCCCCCAGGGGAGCCCCTCTGCCAAGCAAGAGCTGCCCATGGCAGCTCAGCAAGTGCACGCCTGATGCTGAGCAAGAGCTATCCCGTTGCAGCTCTGCAACCACCCCCTGGACAGGCTGCTTCTGCATTCTTCTCCCTCCGGCAGCCTCAGGCAGATTTAGACTGTGGACACTGCCAATGCTCAGCCAGCAGAACGGGCGACACCACAGCAGTTCATTGGGGCTGAGCCAAGCAGAAGCTTGTCACTATCTGATGGGCCCTTGGACTCCCGACTGCCACCTACTTCTGTAATTGCAGAACAAGTTAACTATTCTTCAAGTTTTTTAGGCATTTAAATGGATAATTACACAAATTTTTACATCCCTAGTTTACATGAAAAGAAGAGAAACAATAAAGTAGAATCAGCCTCACACGATGACTGAAATAAGAGCCAGAAAAACTGTACATCACAAATCAATGCATCAGATTCTGCTTTTATGGCCGGTGATCCTAAACTCTGCCTGTATTAAATGAACAATTTTGAACCGGTCAGCCAAAAGTGAGGATGTGACATTTCCAGTAAATGAACAGAAGCAACATGTCTCCAAGCCACACTGAAATAGACTGCTCGAGAATGGTGAGAAATTGAATTGGCTAGTTTACTCAAAATCAACTGACACAGTGTTCTGGTTTTGTTGCAAAATATTTTACAAGAATGTTAAAGTGTTGCCTAAGCTTTCCATGTAAAATTACTGGCATAACTTAGCTGATGCTCTGAAGCAACATGAAAAGTCACCCAGCCATTTTACGGCCTACTCTAAAAGGATGGAGGTTGCATCCAGGCTCAAGATGAAAAAATGCATAGATGCAGAAAATCAGCAAATTATTAATGCAGAATCACAGCACTGGAGGAACATGCTGAAGCGTCTCATCTCAATTAGTCTCTTCCTTGCAAAGAATAATTTGGTTTTCTGGGGTTAATCAGATAAGTAGATCACTGAATATAATAGTAATTACCTTGGTTACGTGGAGTTTCTTGGGAAATACAACAATGTCATGTGGGAGCACCAATGTCAAGTAGTTTGTAAAGATTATTACCGCAGCAAAACAGCGCAAAACAAATTGACTGACTTTCTGACTTCATAACATATTGATGTGGCTCAGCAAAGCAAAGTAATAATAGACTGCACTCAAACAATTACACATTTCCATCTACCACCCCCAGACTGATGGCCTAGTCAGGCATGTCAGTCAAGTATTAAAGGAAATGCTGCACAAATTCCCCCTTGGACAGCTGTGCCAGTGGGACTAGCAGATTCCACTCCTGCTGCTGGCCATACAGGAAGTGCCTAGGCTTTCACAAAGTTCTCCCCTTTGAGCTACTCAGTGGATGCCAGCTCTGTGGACTGCGAGACCTTATTTATGAGACCTGGGAGTACTTGCCGTCACTTGCTAAGGGACTCCTGCATCATGTCTTCCAATTCCAGGAGCACCTGAGCCGCACTGGGTCTCTGGCGAAGGAGAATCTTCGGACCAACTAAGGAGCTGAGGAACAAACCTATAATCTTTGGCCTTTGAACCTGGTGACCAGGTCCTGTTCCTGCTACCCGCGGTGAGACCCGGGGCCATATGAAGTGACCCATTGGGTGGGGTTTATAATGTACGAAATTCAACTGCCAGACTGACAGAAGAAAAGGCAATTATACCATATCAACCTCCTGAAATCTTGGTGAGAATGGGAAGGTCTACTGATTGTCCAGCACCCCTCCGAACCAAACAAGGCGACCTAGGTCCCAGCAACAGCTGCTCCTGAAGAACTGCATCTTGGGGACACTCTCACTAAGAAACAAAAGCAGCAGTCTTTAAGCAGCAGTCTTTAAGGTCTTCCCTCAGACCTTCACCTCCCTAGTCAGTCAGACCACTTTGGTCCACCATGCCATCCCCACTGACCTTAGAGTGGTAGACCATGAGATGACACAGCCTCTCCCACTATGAATGCAGGAGGTTGTTGAGAAGGAGAGGCAGGCAATGCTGGAACTGGGTATCATCAAGGGGTCCCAAAGCAAGTAGCACAGTCCCGTTTTGTTAGTGCCAAAACACCATGCCCTGTGTTTCTGCATTGACTTCCAGAGGGTCGTCCCTACCTCTAAACTTAATGCGTACCCCATGTGCTGGAGAAATGAATTACTTGAGCACTCTTGACCTCACAAAGGAATACTGGCAAATCCCCCTCAACCTAAGCTTGAGGGAGAAGGACACTTTTGCCATGCCAGTGGGGCTTTACCAATTTACCTGGATGCCCTTTGATCTTCCTGGGGCCTCTTCGACCTTCCAGAAGCTGATGAATCAGTCCCTACAGATCCATGGTTCCCACATTGCAGCATACTTTGACAAGAGGGTGTTACATAATCAGCACTGGGAAGACCATCTCAACCAGATGGTGGCCCTATCATGGGCCCTGAGGACTGTAAGCCTAAACACCAAACCAAAGTACCAGATCAGGTGGCATGCTGAGCCCAGGACAGTTTCACCCTGTTGCAGGTCTATCCACCACCTACCACAAAGTGACAAATGCACCATTTCCTTGGGCTAGCTGGTTACGACTCTTGGTTTGTACCCCAGTTTGCCTCTGTTATGGTTTCTCTGACCGAGCTCCTACCTAAAGACAACCTATAGCATGTATGGTGGATGGATGAGTGTGAGGAGGCCTTCCAAACCCTCAAGGCCTGCCTGTGTCAGGAGCCAGTGTTATGTAGCCCAGATTTCACTCACTGATTCATTGTCCAGACAGACCCCTTGGAAGTGGGACTTGGATCTGTCCTCTCCCAAGAGATCAACAGGAAGGAGTACCCAATCCTGTGTATCACTCAGAAGTGACTCCCCTACAACAGGAATTACTCAGTCACCAAGAAGGAGGCCCCTAAGGTTAAATGGGGATTGGACGCTCTCTAATATTAGCTCTTGGGCAACTCCTTCATGCTCATGACTGACCACGCTCCCTGGAATGGCTAAGTATGATGAGGAAACCAACACCTGGTTGATAAACTGATACCTTACACTCCAGTCATACAGATTCACTGTCCAACAGCAAGCAGGTAAGGACAATGTGAATGTGGACCTTCTACCATACTTGGGAAATGGGAGTCAACTGGTCCTGGGGACCAGGAGCTGGACTTGAGGCAGGGCTGGTGAGGTGGAGTGGCTTCCCTCAGATACAGACAGGGAGGAACCACTCCTCACCCCTGGTGGGTGAAGGTAGGCCTGCCCCTTGTTCCAGAAGCAGAGGGACGGAATAGGTAGAATAGGAGTCAGGGCCTCTAGTTCAGTTGGGGGAGAGCCAGGGAAGGAATTGGAAACTGCTGCCTTGCTGCTGGCCCCAACTCAAGGACTGAGGTGTCTCAACCCCAGCCTCTGGAGGAATACCCAGAGGAACTGCAGTGGTGAGAATACCCGCTGGGGCTGCTAGAACTGCAGGCTGATGAGTACTCCAAGGAGCCCTGAGGACCAATGAGCAATGGAATCCCATGAACAGGAAGGAGCAGATAGCAGCCCAGGGAAACCAGGCACAAGTCCAATTGTATTTTTGAAATTATGGTCAGTGTATTTCAGCAGGATCCCCACTGACCCAGTGGTGAGATTCCCTGCCACTGTTAGGGCCCTAGTAGTCTGGGGCTCAGGGGAGCAGGGTAGACCTGGGTACTCCTTGATGCCAACCCCACCCCAGCTTACCCATCATAGGCCAGACGGCCTGTGTTTGTTTGTTGTCTTCTCCAGAAAGGGAGCTGGGCCACAGACTGCTTTTGCTCTGCCCCACCCAGAGGGCTTGAGCCTGACTGTTCACTAGTGCTCTGCCACACCCAGAAGCCTGAACCTTACCATGCTAAGGTCAGCTCTCAGACACTAGGTGACACAGTGACACGGAGTGGCCTCCCTCTGATACTGAGAGGGATGAACCACTTGAAGCAACTACACAAGTTCTCTGGAGGTATTCGGGCGGCCTGTTTCATGATCTGATCTACTTCTCTGGTGAAACAAACAAGTAATTCTGTGGCACTTTTAAAGACAAACAAGTTTATTTTTCACATGAGTTTTCGTGGGCAAAGTCTGGCATCTGACGAAGTGGGACTTTGCCCACGAAAGCTCATGTGGAAAATAAATTAGTTCATCTTTAAATTTGTTGGGTTGGGGGGTTTTTGTGTTTGTTTGTTTTTTCCTGAACTAGACTAATATGACTACCCCCTTGAAACCTCTCTGTTGAAAGTTCCTTGTCTGGTGAAGGTGGTTTTAAGTGTGTTAAGGTTTGTATCCCAGACTTTGTTCTGGGAGCATATTGTGTTGTAACTTGCAAAATCATCCATCTTATCACTGATCTGAATTGTTTTCTGTTTCTGCACTTTTTGAGATGATCACAAATCCTCTCTTGCTACTTGGCAACTCTTGATAATGTTTACACCATTTTTTGCTGAAGAATGATCTATTTTCATTACTTCTATCTATTCAGGTGGTTGTTTCTGACTTCATTCAGCTTTAGGCTGAGTCATAATAATTCATACATTGAACTTTCTTGGCTTTATTGTTCAGTATCTTTCACATTTACAACAGTTAGATAATGAGAAACAGCCACCTAGTGAATTCAACATTGTAAAAGAGATGTTAGCCAATCTTACCAAGAACCACATCATCAAATACCTTGTCTTTCTTCCAGAAATCTGAAAATGGCAGCCAAACCAACTTCTGTAAGAGTTAAGAACTCAACTCACTCCCCTCTTAATAGCAAGTGACAGTTGATTCTATATATGCATCTCTCTCCAGTCATCAATGACTCCACCCATTTCTCCTTCAGTCTTCTAGACAGATTTATAAATGTTCTATTTTCAAAAGGCATGACAAAAAATTTAAGTCTTATTTTTCTTTTAGAATTTAGAATACTTAAAGTTTCATTCACAGCTTGAAATTAGAGACTCATGCTTCTAAGATGAACAACTTTTTAAATATTTGTGTTGTTCATGTAACTACTTCAGAGTGACTCAGAAGTTTAAAACAAACAAACAAACAAACAAACAAAAAAAACCTTTTATGTCATCATGGTTGAAGAGTTTCAACGTTGAAGACTTTCTCACAACCTGGATTGTACACCTGATTATCAAATGTAGGTAAACATTCTATATTAAGGAGGCATACAACTGTTTATTTCCTCCAGATGTTTCCCCCCTCCCTTCTCTGGTTTGAACCCCAGCTACTGAGCCCTCGACAGTAATCATTTTCAGTTAGGAAAGCCAAGAGAATGCAACATTTAGTTCCAATAAAAAGGAAACAGAGCACTCAAAGGCTAAGTCTACACTTGCAAGTTAGTTCGAATTAAGGAAGCTTAATTTGAACTAACTTGAGCCTTGGCCACACTGGGCTTTCATTAGTTCGAATTAAGGGCTTCCTTAAATCGAACTAATAAATTCGATTGCTTAGTTCGAACTAACCCTTAATTCGAAATAGTTAGTTCCAATTAAGTCAGTGTGGCCATATTAGTTCGAACTAACTGCTTAGTTCGAACTAATCGGCAGATTGACCTTCAAGCAACTGACTAATTCGAACTAAGCAAGTGCCATGCATGGCCATGGCTAGTTTGAACTAGCATTCTAGAGGGGCCATGCTAGTTCAAATTAAGTTAATTCGAACTAACTAAAATTAGTTCAAATTAGTTAGCTCAAATTAACTAATTCGAACTAGCTTTTGTAAGTGTAGACATAGCCAAAGAGTCTATATGTACATGGAGTCTAAAACAGGCACATTCTATGCATTTAATAAAGGAATAAAATCAAAACTATGTAAATTATTTTTCCTCGGACTGACAGGATGATTCAAACATTACATCTCCTAATAATGCTGTGGGGTGCACTAGAGATATTTTACCAGGGAAGATTATGTAACCAGGAGAAGTAATAAAAATATATGCGATATTTATTGTTACAGTCCCTACATTAGTGATGACTAGAAAGAAAAATGCACTCTGACAACAGACAAAATACAAAGAAATAATCCAGCCTTTTCTGCATTAGGGACCTTATTCTTTGCCATCACTTGTAATCATCTGTATCCTATAAGGCAGAATTGGGCCACAGGTTGCCACAGCTGTATAAAAATATTTACTAAGTCTGATCTGAACATAATGCAGACACATGGATCGAGGATCATAACATAATCCACCCAGCTGTAACAGCAGAACTGAGATAGAGAAGATGACCTTTCTGCTATAACTCTTCCTCTTCTAAGCACCTTACCCTACTTGCCAGCCCTTCAGAAATGAAAGAATTATTCTGTTACACACAAGCAAATGCAAGCTTCTCATCTCTGCCATACAGTCAGACAGGGTGAATTACCCATTCCCAAAGCTACAAATCAATAAAAGCATAGGTGAGAATGAGATCACCTCTCTAGCATTGTCTACTCTGGTGGCATGTAGGATACATGGGGCTACATGAAACACTGAAAAGCAGGCTCCACCCACACTACAGTATGTAGCAACATGCAGCTGTGAAAGGCTTGGGCAAGGGGGGAAGCAGTAGAGAAAGACTTTCCCTTCCAGCCGGACATTAAATTGCTAAAAATAAGAGTGTAGAGGTAAGATGCACTGCTCTGATGTGTACAGAGTGCCATGTCGTGGACATACTCTAAGGCTCTGCAATGTCTTTACTCACCTAAACAGTGTTTCACCATTTATACTGCTATTCATACCCATACCTAGTACTCTACATAAGTGCAGACATAGTCTCTTTTAGAGATCTGTACCTCTTTCCTGGCTGGCTCCTCTTGGAGGTGCTCTCATGGACTGTTTGGCAATAACAAGAAATGATGCTGAAGCCAAGGGTGAACTGTTTTTTGAATTGGTGAGAAAGCACAGGGTGTCAGCACTTCAGGAGACAAGATCACCTCAGCACATAAGTATTTATTCAGGGACTACTGGAGGAAAATTCCATTCACTAGGCATGATCCAAGTATTGAGGACATGAACAACCACAATGCTCTTCTAACGCTGCTTACATCCCAAAGTGATATACATTGCACAGTGAATTGACAAATGTATTTGCCTAGCCTAATTCCAATCATCTTAGACGTTGCCCAAAACATCTAATGTCAGAAATAGCTTTAAGAGAACAAAACCATTTTGATTAACTTACTTTTCCATTTGCAGGAAACTTTTCCATTTGCTACTTCTAGTGGAACTGAAGTGTGCACAATAAAAGTTCTTTAAAGCCAAGTCCTGTTCCCACTGAACTATTGAATATTGCACCAATCTGGTCAGTATCACAGTAAAAGCAAAAGCTACCGGCACAATGAGCCAGTGATCATGAGCTCCATGTTTTGATAGTTTAGTGCAGGGATTCTCAACCTCTTCAGCCTTGCAACACATTGATGTCCCCTACTTACAGAGCCCACTGCCACCAAGGCACCCCTGCCACCGAAGTTTCTCCCCTGCACCAGCACATTCAGTGGCAGGTCAACTTAGAGTGACCCCTGCCACCAAAGAAATTCTGCCTCAGCAGGCAGTTTCAGCGCCACAAAGCTTAAGCAGCAACTCCAACACCACGCAACAGAGCGGGCCTGGGCACATTTGGTGGCGGTTCTTCATAGAGGGTCACCACCACCACAGAGAGCTGCTGCTGCTCATGCTTTCAGCAGCGGCTCTGAAAGGGCCAGCAGTGGAAATCAGCTTGCCGCCGCAGCCCTCCTTAGAGGTGGGGGAAGAGAGTTGGGCTGATTTCACATGACGCACTCAGCAGCTGTGCCGCAACATACTTTTGTGTCCTAACACAATGGTTGGGAACAGCTGGTTTAGTGATTGGTGGCTTTTTAAAATGAGCTCAATTTTTAAACTGTTCCTGAAGCAGAACGATAAAATAAAATGGATACCACACAAATAAACGATTACACCAAGAACTTCCATAGAAAGAATTACTTACATCCAATGAATCTTCATTCAGTAGGATGAGAGACATATTTTGAGAAAGAAGCTTGCAGGAGTACCCTGTAAAAGATAAAAACAAGTGTTTCCTTGTAAAGATTACAAATATTTTAATTTCACTTTTGATACAGGATCCTGTATTTGAGGATCTCTAAGAGCCAGATTATAAGCCTCAAGCTAAATAATTAATCATGAGTAGTCTGTTGTGGGTAACTGATCAACAATGTTAAAAATGAATGGACTGGAAGGGGGCGTTGTTTGTTTTGTAGGGGTGGCGTATAGAGACGCACATTAACAGCAGTGTAAATCATTTAGTCAGACAAGATTCTTATCTAATGCTACTATATTTTTAGGGAGTTATTGAGGGCTGGCATGTGAAAGAATCATTTTAACCAACAACTGAAACAAGCCTCCTCTTGGGTGGAAAACAGCAGCTGTTTAACAGCATGCAGCTATACTGTACAATATTTCAGACAATAAGCAAAGAAGAATTTTGAAAATTGTGATAATTATTTTTGTCAAGCATGTTTCTGCCTGATGCTTTTTATGACAAGTATAATTATGGATCCATAATAATATTGCTTTGAAATAACATTTTGGACAATATTTTGCAATAAATACATTTATGTTGACTCTAGATAAGGATTAGTTTCTATAAAGAAGATGGAGGCCAGCAGTGAGACTGTACACATCTGTTGAGAAAATGATGAAGTATATAACTAGTAAAACAGTTAAAAATATGAAAGCTGCATAGTCCATGATTTGCTATGCTATTCCACCCAAAGAGGTCCACTATCAGAAAGAGTAATTAAATCTTTGAGTGGATAAGGACAAATAAAAAACAGACTTCACAAGAAACACCACACAGGGATTCTTTTGTAATTCCAGCCTACTATTTCATTGGGAAGGGGCAAAAGTACCACATGCTGAATTTCAGGGGGAAAAAATGGAATTCTTAAATTAGCTCCAGACTGAAGAGCTACATTTTTTATTTTCACTGAAGAAAAAAAAAAAGGGGGGGGGGGGAGATATTACTACTTTAATCATTTCCCTCCATGTCAGGCTTATTCCTTCCCCAGGGAACGGCAGCCGCTTTATGCAGTAGACTGTTACAAATTCAGTATAACTAATTCAAAAGGATTTTCTAGTAGTTTTTGATTGGAACAACAGCTGCAACAGTGAGCAATAATTTTGAAACTGCTGCTCGCTGTTTTATTTTACATCTTTCAAATCAAGCAAGACGCCATTTGACAGCTGGAGCAGGACGAAGAAATTCTGGAAAAAACGTTAAGCAGCTCTACTGTATGTCTTGGCAATTATGGAGTCAAGAGGGCCCAATCCTGTGACCAGTCAAGTCAATTGGTGTTTCATCACTGAGTTAAATAGGAACTGGACAGGGTTCAGAAAGAGGACACATAATACCAATCTATCACCATTTTATAAGATAGTTATGTATTTTGCACAATTTCATAATTCTAACATCTTAAAATAGAACATCACTGTGTTAAAAGTGTAGTAATTGACACAGTTGCTAAATGAAGTTTATAACTATATACTCTATACAAAGAGTTAATATAGTTACTTATGGGAGTGCTAATATGACAGATTAAAATTAAAGGTCAGACACTCCGATTTGGTAAAATGAGATCAACTTCTGGATCAAAGCTAGGTATGAAATGTCAATCCAGACTTGTAAACTGGCGTCTAGATCCTTAATCCAAAAATATAACTAAGTCTATAAAGTGGCTGAGACAGGCATGTCTGGGACTTTTATTTACCTGAAATAAACAGTTAAATTAAAGTAAGAAGGGTGACAGAAGTTATGCACAGTGACTGTAAACCTTTGTACCTAAAAGGGGACTTAAAAATGTAATTTTAAAAAGTTTTACAAACATGATTCAAACTGTACACAAAATGTTACTGCTCAATATTACACTAACCTCAGTAGTCATTTAAAGGCACAGTTTTTTAAAAAAAGGTATCCTTCTGCATTCCAACATTTGCTTTATTTTGAGCATATGAGCAAATTTCAAAAAGCCATTAATTAGAGGAAATCAATGCCCCTCTCTCTACGGCCTGACACATTTCAGCCTGTCACAAAAACAAGACTATGTAAACCATATGACCTCATTAATTAACCTAGACACTATTCTGAAAAGCCTGTACTGAAATCCATCCCTGAATTGTGCTAACTGTGCCAAATAAGAAGAAAGTCCTTTTGAGGACCAAGCTGAAATTAGCAAACTGATTTTACTAAGATTCAAATCAGATACAATTGTACATGAACCATAAAAACTTTTAAATATAAGCTTTCCACCCTATTTCCACTAGAAATATATCAGTACAGAAAATTCTGTTTAATCCATTTTACTGCCTTTGAATTCTACAGGTACACTGAGATATTGCACAATTCAAGTTAGCAAACAATAACTACACAAATTATGAAGACCACAGGTGAAATTTCACTTAGACTAACTGAACCCAATATTAAAGTTAAATAATGAAAATTACTGCGTCTGAAAATTTGCTAAAGTAATGCAAGGTTGGTCACAGAGTTGCAGAATTTTGGCAAAGGGCCACTCCAAAACTTTGTAAGAACAGTCTACCTGCAGATCCATACACATAATGATTCACAGATCACCTTTACTCAAACAGTTAAAGGCCTTAAAGTCAGAGCTAATTTGAATATGCTAGAAACTATCAACTTCAACAACAACAAAAAAGCATATGTTATTAGTATAGGTAATTCCTAATGTACATAGCTAATGGCTGTTGATAAAGATTTGTAAACCTGCATAGAAAGAAAGGCAAGTGTGAGTGGTGCTTTATACAGGCTAACTGTAGCTTCCTTTGGAGCTTTTTGGGACTATAATATATATATAGACTCGTAGGCTAAGGAGGCTTAAATCGACTTAAATTAAGACACATCCACACTAGGCTTTCATTAAGTCAACTTTAAGAAATTTCTTAAGTCGACTTATTAAGAACCGCCGGGTAGGTCGACCTAACCCTTCTTTAGGTCGACCTAAGCACAGTGTGGACGCTTAAGTCCACTTTGTTAAGTCGACCTAAGGGCAGTTAGGTCAACTTAACAAAGTGAACTTAGCCCACGTCCATGGACACCACTTTGTTAAGTTGACTTAATAAGGTCGATTTTAAGTCGACTTAAAGTCGACCTTATTAAGTCAACTTAACAAAATTGACCTAACTTTTTGTAGTGCAGACATAGCCATAGATTCTAAGGTCAGAAGGGACCAGTATGATCATCTAGTCTGACCTCCTGCACAATGCAGGCCACAAAACCTCACCCACCCACTCCTGCAATAAGCCTCTAACCAATGAGTTATTAAAGTCCTCAAATCACGATTTAAAGACTTTAAGATACAGAGAATCTACCGGCAAGTGAGCCATTCTCAATGCTACAGAGGAAGGCAAAAAAACACCAGAGCCATAGCCAATCTGCCCTAGGGGAAAATTCCTTCCCAACCCCAAATATAGCGTTCAATTAAACCCTGAGCATGTGGGCAAGTCTCGCCAGTCACCCAAGACAGAATTCTCTGTAATAACTCAGTACCCAAGCCATCTACCCTCCCTTCTTAGGCCACTGGCATATCCACCACCAGTAGTCAAAGATCACTCAATTACCAAACTAGGTCATCCCATCGTACCATCCCCTCCATAAATTTATCACGCTCAGTTTTGAAAACAGTTATGTTTTTTACCCCCACAGCTCGCCTTGGAAGGCTATTCCAGAACTTAGCTCCTCTGATGGTTAGAAACCTGTGTCTAATATATGAGAGCATGGCAGACTGTCCATTCACAAGACCAGACAGAATGATGTTTCTCTCTTCAACTGATAAGAAGGGCTGAAGGATTTTAGGATTAAACAGGTAGGCATCCGTATGCTCGCTTGTCCTATATGACATGGTGGCACATCCATGAGCACATGAGACAAGTAATCACATGGGCACAAGTTCTATAGAACAACAGACATTTGCTATGGGATGGAAATCAGAATTAGGAAATTTGATTCTAATTTCTTTCTGTCTTCCACTGAACTTCCTAAAACTGTGTTCAGGATCAGGAATGAGATGCAGGCACTGCTCATTAGCTTTATTAGAAAGGTAATTCAAGATCTGGAGAGATGGTATTCTACTTATTTCAAACTCAAATGCCATATTTTCAAAGAGGCCTCTAAATATACACCTACAATATTTGCACTGCAAAAAAATGTGCACATTTGCAATGCAAAACAAGCAGGCAATGAGGACAGCGACTCCTTTTATTATTACTGTTTTCTACTTATATTGTGGTAGCACCCGGTGCTCTACTCTGTACCTGGATCCCATTGTGCTAGGTGCTGCACAAGCACAGAAAAGGCACGTGTGTCTGCTTACTCAGATAACTGAAGGATTTTTCATCAGCAAGCTGTTGTGCTGCCATATAGTGCAAGCACTTCTTCTAGACGGTCAATGAAAACTTGGCCTCCTATAGCACAGCATTAGGAATGAGATGGGCTTCTGAACATATTATTGTAACGGGTTGTTTATTTCTGCTGTAGACTCTCCCTTCTTTTATCTCATTAGAGGCCAGTGCAATATTTGAACATGTAGTCCCAACAGTGATGGGTGATGAAGAAGAAGATGGCACCCCAGGCAGCTCCTGTAGTATCCACTGATGGGTCTCAGTGGCATGAAGCAACTCACGGTCCCCATTATGGACAGTAAGCCGTGAAGTGGTCAATCTACCATGATTATACACCTTTAGGCAAAGACAACCTTATGACACAGCACAAAAACTAGTATTTTCACATAGATGAAGCTGTACGGGGCTGAGTTGGCTAGGTTCTTCTTGAGGACTGTGTTGATGCAGACAGTTTGGCTCTGCTGGCATGGTGGCAACGAGCTAAGAAAGAAGTGACCCAAGAGATGTGGCACTTCGTAGTGTATGCTGAAGGACAAGTGTATCTTGGCCAATTACCCCACCCATTCAAACTAGGGATGTGAAAGGTTAACCGTATAAGTGGCAATCAGCTGTTTAAACAGATGATTACCATTTAAACCGGAGGGATGGGATGGCAGCTGGGCTCAACTCCTAGAGTGAAGGGGAAGCGTGGAACCCAGCACAGGGGGCAAGTGGGGGATGTGGAGCCCCATGCTGGAGGTGGGAGGTAAGCCACAGGGCAGCTGGGGTGGGGGCTGGCTCCCCATGAGCTTCCCCGCCAGCACCTGGGGGGCATTACAAGGAGCGAATTGCAGCTGAGCTCCACTTTGCTTGGCTTGGCGGAGAGACTAGAGAGCTGCAACTGGGTTTGGCTTAGCTCTCGGCCAGTGAGAGCTGCCCAGCTACCAGAGCAGCACTTAGCAGTAAGGAGCAAAGAGCAGCAGCACCTGCCCCACATCCCAGGTGTTTAACCATTTAAACGTTCTATTTTTAGTGGTGATGTATTCAGCATCAATTTCCAGAGTCATCTGAATTCCAGCCCCAAAGCACATACAACTATGGAAAGTTATAGAGAGAGATGAAAAGACCATCCATGGCCCATCCCCCTATCTATTCAGTACTTTCCTTAGAGTGGTATTTTATCTGCTCTTCAATGTCTCAAGGAGGGCACCACCTCCACTTCCCGTAGACTTGGTCTACACTAGGAATTTATATCAGTATAACTACATCCCTCAAAAGGTGTGGAAAATCCACAACCTTGAGCGATGCAGTTATCTAAGCCCTGATGTAGACAGCACTCTGTCGATGGGAGGGTTTCTTTCACTGGCATAGCTACCACCTTTTGGGGAGGTGGAGTATCTTTGTTGACAGGAGACACTCTCCCATCATCATGGGTAGTGTCTTCACTATGCGCTACAGCAGCACAGCCGCACAGGTGCAACTGCAGCCCCGTAAGAGTAGACAAGTCCTTAGAATACTTACTTGACCATTTAATATGTCTCACTGCAGAAAGTTTCTCCTGAGATTTATCCTACATTTTCTTTACTCTAATCTCATACCATTGCTTCAAGTAATTCCCCTTTGAATCATGCTGAAAAATTCCTCTCCCTCCTTGGTGTACACTTTCTTAAAAGTTGCAGACAGTTATGTCCCATTTAGTCATTACTGAGCCAAGATACAGAGATTTAGGGTGAAATTCTGGCTCAACTGAAGTCAATGGCAAAATTCCCACGGTCTTCAGTGGGACCAGGATTTAACTCATTGTTCCTTTAATCTTTCTTCATATGTCAGTCCTTCAGACACTTAACCATATATATATATATTTTTAATCTTCTCTGAACTCTCTCCAGTTTGTCTGTATCTTTCTGGAAATGAGATACACAGGACTGAATTATATATTTCACAGTGGACTGTTCTCAACAGACTCCAATATATTTATATATACACTTCACAGAAAAAAAACATTAAAATAACATTAAAGTTGCAAAACCATACATTCAGATGTTAGGAAATGACAGAATGAAAGTGCAACTTTAATTCAGCCCCAATTGTTCATATGCATTAATAAATAAGCTTCAATTACTTGGTCACATCTCATTTTTTTCACAGGACCCCTCCCTCAGACTTGACAGTGCTCACTTAAGAAGCAGAAGTTTTTCCCGTCATTGGGCCCCGTCCCTTTGTTACTGCAAACCAACGGGTAGCTATGAGTGGGCATGTGCCAGCAGGCCGGCTCACCCCTGCCCGCCATAGCACTGGGTAGCGATGCAAGCTTAGCCGCCACGACTGCAACCGTGACCACAGACTGGCCAGCAGCTGACGGTTGCGGCCGCGAGCTGCAGTGGTGCAGGCAGAGTGGCGGTGGTGGACTGCTCTCCATGCACAGCTCTGGCCCTGGGCAGCTGCTGCTGCCTTTGCGCGGCAGGGGAGCGGGATGCCGCTCCCCTTCCCGATGCTCCAGTAGCTAGGCAACTGATGTGGCAGGAAGCTTCCTCTCAGATGGCCACCCCTGCTACAAACTATTCAAATCCTTCTCTGAAGACAAATTCATTTCCTTATGGGCTTTATTTTTGATGGTGCTCATCGCTGAAGTATCTGAGTGTTTCACAAACACTAATTAATTTATTTTCATAACACCTCCGTGAGGTGAAGAGAAATTTACTAACCTTATTTTACAGATGAGGAACTGAGGCAGAGAAAGATTCAGGTCAGAAGTATCCGCTAATTTTGGAATGCCAGATTGGGTGAGATGTCTACGATCTGATTTTTCAGTACACTTAGCATGATATATAGCACTTTATATGTACAAATACAGCTACCATTGCTTTTTAATTTCCCACTTCGGGTGATTAGCTCTTCTACAAATCAGACCCCAGGATCCCACTCAGGCACCCAGAAAATGAGAAACACACAATTAGGGTATGTCTACATAACCTTCAGCAGTGAGCCTCTCAGCCTGGCTCAAACAGCTTGCTAAAAATAGCTACCATGCTACAAAAAGTTATTAGGACACTGCTGCTCAGGCTGGAGCTCGAGATCTGAAGCCTACACCCTGAGCTGCAACTTAAAAACAGTGTCTACACAGCTGTTTTCAGCAGGATACTGTGAGCCCTGCAAGCCCAAGTCTAACAACACAGACTCTAGCTTGCTGCCATAGGCTGCTGCTGGCTGTGTAGACATATCCTCATTGATTACTGTGAAAAGTCCGGTTTGAATGACTTGACTAGCATCAAATAGGAACTCTGTGGCAGGAATAGACTCCAGTGCTTCATTACAAATTTGTGTGCATGTGTGTGAGAGAGACAACATATATGAATTCTGTATTCTTGTTCTTTAGTGGGGCTTTCATCTTCTTTGAAGAACAGCTAGCCAAAGAATCAAAAAGTAACAGCAACAAAAAATGTAAGTACATCAGAAAGAGCTTTCTAAACAACCAGTGGGTCCTGTGGATGATCAAGATGCTAAGGGAGCTCTAAAGGAACATAACGTTATTAAGAAAAGAAACTAAATAAATTCTTTGCATTGGTTTGGAATGCATCCTTTGCAATGCTAAGGATGTGAGGTAAATTCCCAAACCTGGACAATTCTTTTTAGGTGACAAATCTGGTGAACTGACCCAGATCGAGGAATCATTGGAGGAAGTTTTGGAACAAACTGATAAATTAAACAGCAATAAGTCACCAGGAACAGATGGTATCCACCCAAGTGTTTTAAAGGTACTCAAATATGAAATTGAAGAATTACTACTATAGTATGTAACCAATCATTAAATCAACTTTAGTACCAGATGATTTGAGAACAGCTAATACGATGCCAATTTTTTTAAAAGGCTCCAGAGGCGACCCTGACAAATACAGGCTGGTAAGCCTAACTCCAGTATGAGGCAAATTGGTTGAAACTATAGTAAAGAACAGAATTATTAGACACAGAAATGAATATGATGTGTTGGAGAAGAGTCAACATGTTTTTTGAAAAGGGAAATCATGCCTCACCAACCTACTAGAGTTCTTTGAGGGGATCAACAAGCATGTGGACAAGGGTGATCCAGTGGATATAGGGTTTGTGGATTCTCAGAGAGCCTCTGACCAGCAAAGTAAGGTCTTAAGCAAAGTAAGCTGTGATAAACAAGAGGGAAGGTCCTCTCCTGGATCAGTAACTAGTTAAGATAGGAAACAAAAGGGTAGGAATAAATGGGCAGTTTTCAGAATGCAGAAAGGTAAATAGTGGTGTCCCCCAGGGGTCTGTCGTGGGACCAGTAGTGTTCAGCAAATTCATAAATGATCTGGAAAAGGAGGTAAATAGTGTGGTGGAAAAATTTTCAGGTGATATAAAACTACTCAAGATAGTTAAGATAGTTAAGTCCAAAGCAGGCTATGAAGAATTACAAAAAGGGTTCTCTCAAAACTGGATGACGGGGCAACAAAATAGCATACAGAATTCAATGTTGGTTAAATGCAAAGGAATGCACAGTGGAAAACATAATCCCAACTATACATATAAAATGATGGGGTCTAAATTAGCTGTTATCACTCAAGAAAGTATCATATTGCTTCTTTATAAATCCATGGTACACCCACATCTTGAATAATGCATGTGCATCTGGTCACCCCATCTCAGAAAAGATATATTGGAATTGGAAAAGATACAGAAAAGAGCTAAATAAACATGGGACTTCTCAGCTTGGAAAAGAGAACACTATGTGGGGAGATTATAGAAGTCAAATGAATCATGACTGGTGCTGAGAAAGTAAATTTAAAAAGTACAGGTTCCAGAGAGGTAGCCATGTTAGTCTATTTCAGCTAAACAAATGAGTCCTGTGACACCTTAAAGACTAACAAATTTCTTTGTCATAAGTTTTTATTTGGACAAAGGGTTTTCAACGCATCTCATCATGAAAGCTTATGCCCAAATTCATTTAGTCTTTAAGGTGCTTCAGGACTCCTCGTTTGTTTTAAATAAAGAGGTGTTATTTACTCCTTCTAACAAAGAGACTAATGAAACTAATAGGCAACATATTTAAAACAAAAAAAAGTAAGTATTTCTTCACAATAGTCAACTTGTGGAGCTCCTGGTCACAGAATATGGTGAAGGCAAAGACAGTAATGGAGTTCTAAAAAGAACCAGAGAAGTTCTTGGGGGATAGATCCCTCAATGACTATTAGCTAGGATAGGCAGGGATTGCTGTTTGCCAGAAGCTGGGAATGACCAAAGAGATAGATCAATTGATGATGACTTGTCCTATTCCTTCCCTCTGAAGTACCTGACATTGGTCACTGTCAGAAGACAGGATAGTGGGCTAGATGGACCATTGGTCTAACCCAGTATGGCCGTTTTCATGTTCTTATGGAACAATCAGATACTGAGCTGCAGGAGCAGGTGCAGCTTTCTCGTTCAGTTGTACACCGTACTAAACTGTTGAAGGGGCACCAACCACCAACAGCGCACAGTCTGCACCAGCCTGGTATGGACGGGAGGCCCTGGGGGATGTGGGAGAGGCTAGGGAGTGAGCCTACCCTGCATTCACCCTGCAGGTCTGCTCATGTCCTGTGGGGCTGGGCCCAGCTCCCCAGCCTGAGCATTGTGACCTGGCACACCGGATTGTAGAGCCACTCAAGTTTGTCCCAGACATCCTTCCATCATGACGTCAGCCACCACTGTGGTGTGTATGTGGTGCAAGTGTGCTCGCCAACCTCTTTCTTGGAGTCTCCCCTCCCTGCCCCCACACACTGTGTGGGAGAAGGGCATGTTTGCCAGATTTTGCACCCTTACTTCCATGATTTCTGTGGGTGAAATTGAACCTATGAACCCACAATAAAGCTGCCCCTGCTGAGACATCAAAAAAGAAGAAATGAAATTGCCACGGGGGTAGATGGAGTGAATACAGGAGTTCTGAAAGGCCTCATGAATCAGGTGGCTGAGCAGCTCTCAGAAATGTGGAAAGGCTCATTAAAACTGGGACAACACTGCGTCCAGATAACGCCCCCCCCTCCCACTCCAGACCAACTGGTGAAGAAGCTGAAAAGGGAGCAACTCAGCTCAAAAGGGGGAAGGCTGGGGCAGGTGACAGACCTACTAGCTTCTAGACAAGAGTACCAGAGAAGCCTCCCTGAGAGGAATACAACAGCATGCTGAGCCCTGTTGAGGCTGAATGTTTACTTATCTTTTCTTTTTACCTGACATTGGACTTGGAGCTGGAGGAGAGAAGCAGATTGTTGAAAATGACCCACAGAGGGTAACTCGGGCACGTTAGGTGCCAGACACTGTTGACCCTCTTAGGGACCTGGAGGGGAGCCCAGTAGAGTGTGAGGTCCTGGCTCCTGTACCAATTGCACCTGGTGCAGGAGGGGCATAAGCTTCATGCTCATTCCACTTACCATTTGATAAGAAGAGGGACTGGACTGAAAGACCTTTCCCCTGGGAGGTGACTCTAGGTGTGCCACCCACTAGACAACCTACACCACTGAGATCTATTACACAATCATTCCTGAATATGCTTAAGGAAGAGCTAGTCCTTGCTAAGATGGCGGTATTCCAAGAAACACCTGCTTTGAATGACTCAATTCCTATCATGTGCCCATGACCACAGCTAAAGAGTTCACAGGAGAACCTTTTATTTTCAACAGAAGAAAGATCACAGTTTCGTACAGCATTTCCTTGGGGACTGGACTCTCTGAATCTGTCACCCAAGGATGCTTATATATACACTAGAAAAAATGGATTCAAGTTGGTGCGTTAGGGTACTTAACATGGTCTTTTTCCTATCGTAAATGCTTTTTACTTTGATTAATCAGGTTTAAGGCATACCTACACTCCCCATAGTTCCTTTCTATGATGCCTCTCTCTGCAATTTGTTTTCATAGCTCTGCGCAGGCTCCTTTTGCTTAATATTGAGCAGCATGTGTCGTAGAGCAGATACACCATTGTAACCTAATGGGCCAAATTCTCCTCAAATATGTTCCATGGATGCTAGTTCAGGTATTCTGCTCGCTCCCTCCCTGCACCAAACTGCATGCAGAACTGAAAAGAGATTTTTGCTGTGAAAAATTATAATACAGCCCTAAACTTCAAAAACCTTTTCATACAAGCCTGCTTTTCCCCCCAACTGCTGGGATATGTCACTCACCTGGAAATATACAAACAAGGCTGCACCTTAAACTCCAATTAACGTTTTTCATCTAATGGAAATTACAATGGCTTCTCAATCACTAACACCAGTTACCTTAGTGCACACATTTGCTAAATATAGTCACAGTTCCTGTATCAGGTGAATTCAAAACAAAATAAAATATGAAGGCTGCTGTTGCTACCTATGTTGAGAGCTGTTTCCTGTTTGTCCCCTGTCAGGATCCATATCTTGATTTCTGCTTTCATTAGCGTTGCTATAGTTTCCGGAACACCTGCTTGAAGGCGGTCCTCAATGGCTGTAGCTCCAAGAAGCAGTAAATCCTGAAACAAACAAAAGAATGTGAAAGGTTGTTTTCTTTAGGCCAACATCAGCTTGGAACACACTCAGAAAGGGAAATAAGGATTGCATGTTGCGCCTCATCACCAATACCATGTTTTGACAGGAGATCTATAGTATAGCAGGTTTTTTGTGTGGCTTTTCTATTTCCTCTGTATACAATCCGCATTTCAGAGGTGTATAATGGAACCAAACATTTCTGATCAGAAGGGTGGCAACATTTCAAAAGCAATTAATTGAAGTTACACAACTTTAAAGATGAGCATACATACTGGTGCATTCACTAATTACCACAGCAACATGCTTGCATGGTCACAATCTGTATTTTTTAAGCAACAAAACAGAAATCACCCAGCATCACATCATTTTTAAACTACTTTCCCTCCCATAAAATGTAAATGCAGACTGCATACAATCACTCAAGGTTAAAAGTATTGCAATTATTTTTTGATACAATCACATCATATGCAACACAAATGCAATGAATACTGAACAATACCAGTATCTCTACTGTATCTACATAGGCCATATTCTTGAAAAGAAAAAGAATCTCCCATGCAAGTACTTAGTGCTACACAACTCGGCATATTTTTCTGAAATTTTAGACCAACTGCAGGAAAAGATTTGGCCATGTTACAGAAAATATGGCAGACAAAATATTACAGAAGGAAAGCAGCAAACAATGCCAAAAAAAATGCTGCAGTCTTCTTTACCAGTTTTAACCCTGAAAGTATTTTAGTAATTCATTAACCAAAGGAGAGGGGATCTTTTATACATTTTCTAATCCTTTACCATAGTTATTTATAATTTTACAGGTACTGTAAATTCAGTGGCATAGACTGAAGAAAAATATCTTTTTTGGACTTATGAAAGCTGTAATGGATACAATAACAGGAGAGAGAGAGAGAGAGAGAGAGAGAGGACACCGAGTAAGCACGTATGTGTATATTATGTGTGTACTACGGTAGATTATTTATTAATTCAATACATGATATATTTTGCAAAATAAACCTACTTGAAGCCTATGGAACTAGTCACATGAATAAGATAAACAGGATTTTGCCCTCAGCGGCATAAATGTCTGCAGTTGTTACCTTTTCAATGATCTCATAGCACTCTTCCATCTTTTGAGTTCTGTCTTTCAGAATTGTGCTGGCTTCATTATAAACCTTTAACCACTCTTGATAAGAATTTTCTGACAGATCTGCATATGCAATGCACAGAGTCCTCAAACCTACAAAACAGAATATAGATGTTGCACACATTAATCTAGTGATGGGGAGGATCACATCATTAAAATCGTTCTACTGAATGAACCAGCTGCTGCTAAATACCTAGCCCCTTCACCAGAGTCAATGAGAGTAATGCAACATCTAGCTACGTTCTCCCAGTACAGTTTGGAAACATTTGGGTTTTCCTCCAACTTAAACTAAATGGGACAAATTGTGAATTTACTTACACTGAACTAAATCTAATCAATTTCATCGACTACACTGGATTTACACCAACGTAATGAAGATCAGTAACAAGCTTAACATGCACAGACCTCTCCCTGTTTTCTAGTACTACAATCTAGTGATACTGGAGCAACAACAGTATCATCTTCAATCTAATTTTACATTTGAGATTGAAAGCAATTTGTTTTAAATGTTAATTACTGTAAGTCACACAACCCCAATGGGGTTGGTATCACTAAGGCTGTCGATTAATCACAGTCAATGCATGCAATTAATAAACAAATTCATGATTAATCACAGTTTTCATTGCACTGTTAAACAATAATAGAACACCAATTTAAATTTATGATAAATATTTTGGGATGTTTTTCCTACATTTTCAAATATATCGCATTCAATTACAACACAGAATACAAAGTGTACAGTGCTTACTTTATATTATTTTATGATGAATATTTGCACTAAAAGAAGATAAACAAAAGAAAGTTTTTCATTCACCTCACACAAGTCTACTCAGTCCTACTTGTTCAGTCAATCGCTAATACAAAAAAAATTATTTACATTTACAGGAGATAATGCTGCCCAATTCTTATTTGCAATGTCTTCTGAAAGTCAGAATGGGCATTCGCATGGCACTGGTTCAGCCAACGTTGCAAGTACTTATGTGCCAGATATGCCCTTTCGTGCATTGACTCATAGACTCTAAAGTTTCACATTGTTTTGGTTTTGAGTACAATTATGTTACCCAAACAAAATCTAGCTTTGCACTTTCACAATAAAGAGATCACACTACAGTACTTGTAGGAGGTGAATTGAAAAAGGGAGGGAGTGACACCTGCACAATAAATGGAGAATAGGCCCCATGGAGTATGAAAGAGATCATTTTATTAAATGGCTGATAAAGTTTAACATGTATGAGAGCATGTCTACACTACAAAATGAGTCTACCTTATACTAGCAAACAGCCACTGCAGTTATTAAATTTCTTATAAGCACACACTTGGCTCCTTGTGTCGGTGGTGCATGTCCTCACCAGAAGCACTTGCATTGATTGCACAAGCATTGTCGGGCACTGCTCTGGAAAGCCAGTAACAATCAACACAAGCATTAGCCTAATTACAGGAACCGTGACTCTGCCTCGATCAGAGGGGGGACAACGGTTGAAGCCAAATTAAAGTGAAAACTCTTCCACAGCCAAGTTGACATAAGGCAGCTTATGTTGATCTAACCATGTAGTGCAGAACAGGCCTAAGTAATTGTTTTTATTCTGGCATGCGTCAGCCAAAGGAGGAAGCATTCCATATAAACCAGAAATACTTTATTATTGGGGTTATGGGAGTTCACATAACAAACTGGAAAAATATTTAAAGTCTGAACAAATAAGAGTTTATGACATAGGAAAACAAACCAGCAATTCATTTTTTACAGTAATAAACAAAAGGTATTTAAAAAGGGAACAAAGCCGATATCCCTTCTAGCACTTCCTTGGGAATGAACGTGTTATGGATTTGTCACCAGTAAAATAAAAAGATGGCATGTTTGATTTTAAAATGTAAGCTTCTAGGGGCACCACCAGTGAGCCAGATTCAAATAAGAGCCTACCTGAATTGAAGTTGTAATGCACATCTTTTCCCCAACTCTCTTAACTTCTATGTTACACTACTTAGATTCCTAAGTCCCAATTGTCATCTCTTCTGATTTATACTTTGAACAGTTAGTAGACTATTTTTTTAGACTTGCACATGAGGAAGTGAATTTATCTTGCAAGTACTACTCATCTCTCAATTTGTCTCTGGGTCTTTATCTTATCTTGTTCAGCACTGAACAATTTGACAGCATTTAAAAGTTAAAACATAAAATACTTTTCTGCTAATCTGAAAATTTGTTTCACTTACCTTCTGTGGCAAAGTATTCAAGATGCAATAGTGTTTGCTCCATGTACTGGGAATCTTTTGAAAGTCTCTCAAAAATAACATTATCCTATCAAAACCAAATTAAATATTAAGAGTAAATTCACCAAGTAAACTTTTCATTCATGTACCTACAATGTACAAGTGTTCAACACCTCTAGATCTAACAGATGTGAAGTGCCTGAAGTGGATATGAGACATCTGCAAAGAAAATAGATACAGTAAAGAGGTTTACCTATGAAGTGGACCTAGCTCCACTTAGAAAACCAAAGCTGAAATGCTACAATTTGTACCAGCGTATATGAACGCTAAGCTAAAGAAAGTGAAAAGGTTTGGGAAACTGTAATTGCTTTGCAAATACAAAAACACACACATTGTTCCTGTAGGTTTTTCTTAAGTTACTCCAAACTGATTTTACTCCAAATTATTAGAAATTGTTACAATTTGTTACTCCAAATTGTTCCACTGTTATTTAAATCTAGAATACAGAACAAGCACTGAATTCTCCATTTTGAATGACTGAAGTGACTGCATTTTCCAAGAATAGGAGTTCTGAACACTGAAAAACTCATTTCAAGTACAGATACATACTTAAGATCTTATTTTTCACTTCTTACTCAGGCAAGACTCCCATTTATGCCAATGACAGTTTTGCCTAATTAAGAAGTGCAGTCAGGACAATAAGCAAAATAGCTTGGAATCCATTGCTAGCAATTGCCTTAAGATCAGGGGTCCGCAATCTGTGGCTCTTTGGCTGCCCCATTGTGGCTCCATGCTCCAGGCTCCCCCTGCCTCCCAGGACCCTGTGGCAGCCCACACCAGGCTTCAGGCTTCCCACCACCACTGGGGGACCCTGCAGGGGGGCTCAGTCCTGGTTCTGGGCTCCGTCCCTGCCAGGGGACCTTGCGCATGTGCCTTGGCCCAGCTCCCCCACCAGGAGGCTACACACATTGCAGCTAGCAAAACATTTGGTTACTGAAGGAATTTTTTTAAATGGCTATTTTTATCTTTTGGGGTGCTCACCCCTGCCTTAGATGTACCATCCATTACTGCCCATGGGTATTTCTGTAACTGATAAATGTTTTGCGGGGAGGTTTGGAGGGAGAAAGGTTGCCTGAGAGATCAGGAACTGAAAAAAGATGTAAAACACATAAAAGGAAAGGAACTTCATCTCAATGAACTTTAATTACAACTGTACACAAATAAATAATTTACAATTTCACCGTCAGTATTTATAAGACCAAGACAAGACTATATTCAGAGTCCTGCCCAATAAATATAAACTCGCTTTCAGAAGTTCTGGCAACTTCCTTTCTTAAAACACACACAGAAAGGTGATTTGGGGCATCATTCTTGTCTCCCTGATCTTGCAGTTGTTATGCCCCTTTGGTGCTGATCCTATTCCCACTGAAGTCAATGGCAAAACATCCTCTCACTTCAGCTGCAACAAGATAAGACCCAGACCACCTCTCCTCTTTCTTCTTCCCACCACTAGTTCTGTGATGTGTAAGAGTTGTGACACAAAACTGACAATGAAAGGAAGAAAGAGCACAGCAGTGTGAAAACAAAAGGGGCAAGAACAGTGATGAGACTGGAAATACAGAGGTCAGACATGGTCAGTTCTATTGGGTGCAGATTTGTGTATACTTCCAAATTTGTGCGTGACTCTGTGTGTAACTTTAGGTAAGGTATGGTTACAATGGGCTTGATTCACTGCTATTCCAGTTTCGTGCTGGCATAACTCCACTGAATCAGCGGAGCTGCAATGGAGAACAGTAGCGATGCACCAGGCTACGTATTTCAAATGATTTTAAAAAGTGCCCTCCCACACACTAGTAATCACAGCCTCACTGTACAGACTCACAGAAGTAGCATTGTTTAATTAAACAAAGATTTATTTCCACGTGCTAAAACTGGGCCATTCTCCATCACTTTCCACTGAATTTCAAGCCACACCCTGTTGTGATTTCTGAGGCCTTTCATTTTTTACATCAGTGCATTTTGGTACATTTTCTCTCCTGTTGGTGAACGCAGAAGCACAGCATGTTACGAGCAGGGACAACTAGTAGCAGCATATGCAAAGATGGGTAAAAGGGGTGATCAAGAGACAGACAGGGCTGAGGCTTGAGAACAGACTCCAGTTTTGCAGATTCAAACCACAGTGTTTAGGTGTCTAACTTCCTGACTACAGCAGCATACTGGGGGAGAAATACTGCCTGTATTGAAGTCAATGGCAAAACTCCTGTTGACTTCAGTGCAGGCAGGATTTCAGCTCAGGTATTGAGAGGCCTAAAGGTCATTTGTGGCTGTAAACAGACTCAGAGAACAGGTTAAGGCTCCTTTAAACATTCAGCCCCTAATATGTACAGTTAATAGATATTAATTAGAAGAGACAAAATGTCAACATTTTATAAACAACAAAGCAGGTGATATTTCTACCATTCTCTGTTAGTGGTGACTGATTACTTACAGCCCCTTTGCAGTACAGACGTAGTCGGCCCGCTGGAGTTCGAACTATTACAGACATTCTCTTTCTGTTACTATAAGAAAACAAACGAACAGTCATTTTTAAGAGTTTTCTAATCAGATATTTGGTTCTAGGAGTAAAAGTACAGTCCGATCCACAAGTTTTCTTCCATAAGAACCAGGTCATACAAAAGACTATCAAATGTACAGTATACAACAATCCTTCACATGCAGGGAAATCAACTGAATAGTCTTTCCATCTTCTGATCCTATGGTTCTTCAAATCAATGTGAAAATCAACGGCCTAATTTATAGAAGTTTATGGCATAGAGATGTGCACCCAGCCTGCACATGCATTTATACACAGGCAATTACTGTTACTGTCTACACTACTCTGGAATTCCTGAAGTAGGTAATCTGCATACACAGATACTGGCTCATGCAATTAACGTAATTATACACCACAAACCTGGCATAAATTGCATGTATGAAGTTCTATATCTATAACTTTTGAAAATCATGCCCCAAATGATTTACCAGAATTTTTTAAAAGCAAAGATAAACCTGGTGAACACTCCAGTTCAAAAATACCATTAATTAGCATACAGTCTACAGATGAAATGTGTGCTTCAATGTGAATGTTGATACACTTCAAGACTGCAGGGGCAGAGTGCTTGTTCCCTGACACAGAGGAAATGCTCTGTATTGCTTAAGTACCCCTCCTTTGGATCTTTAAGGAACAAAACTAATAGGCTCCCAACTAAACTTCAAACAGAAGGATGCTGGAGGGTAGGAAGTGTGTCCTGGAAGTTTAAGGGAAATGGCACAAGCCTGAAGGCAATATCAGTGCTATATATACACAAGACAATGCTTTTTACTCTGGACAGCAAAAGACACTAGAAAAACATCAACAATGTGGAGTGAATTCAGAGAAGAGCAACAAAAATTAATTTAAAGACTGACTTGCAAGAAAAGAATAAAAGCTCGTGAGGAAAGTTAAATTACCATGGATATTCTAACACTCTACATTATATATTTTTTTATACCAAGAAGGAATAAGAATTGATTAGAGTCATTTGAACAGGTATAAACTAGAAGTCATGGGATAAAAATGAAAAAATAAAATTTATGCTGAATGTTAGGAAAAAAGTTCTGAGTATGGAATATGGTAGATGATAGAACAGTATCCCATTGGAAGTGGTGGTGATCACTTGAAACATTGCTAACTGGACACTCAAGAATATACTGTAGGGAACAATCCTTCCTTTGCAAGGGCATTAACTATATGAATTAATGGGTGTTTTTCACTTCCAAGTTTTATGTATGTTATTAAGGGATCTAGGCACTGTTCCCACAAATGAAGCAAGAGGGCTGATTTCATAAACTGTGGTGAAATGTCAATAAAAAGAATACTATCAACACACTATAAACTATGTAAACAAACCTCCTGCTTTTAGAGAAATTATGCAACAAATGAATGCATGATTCTTCAAAACATACAAAGATGCGAACAATGGGGGCTCTTAAAAACATTAATTTTGCCTTCTATTAGTAAATTGCATTTTGTGCGTTTCCCCCCCAATTTCCAAAAAATAGGTTAGTTCATCTGACACTCTGTAAAGCTAGGCAGAATCTCCCCCAAATAGGAGTTTGGGGCCCCTTCCCAGTGACAATCTGTGCATTCAGGATTCAGTTAAACTTTCCTAGCAAATAATTAGCTGTATACTTACATACTAACAAAACTATGTAAAAAGAACACTAGGATTGCAAAGTAAAGCACACAAAAGCCATGAAACATCAAAGTTAAGATTGCTCATACAACCTTAACTCTCCCCCTACAATTTAACTCTGCCCCTTCTGTACAAACATTCAGTAATGAGTTTGAGTCTCAACTTGTCTAAGAGAATTGTACATCACTCTAACCCTACTGAAGTAAAATAAGTTAGACTGGCATAAAACAGAGTGGAGAACTGGGGCCCGTGAATGAAGAAGGGGTACATAATAAATAAGACATGGGTCCTATTTCAGTGTCTCATTTTTGCTGAAATTCTGAGGCTATTTTGGAAGTAAGGGAATTCAATGATGGAATTAAAGTATATTGCAAAAACACAGACACAAAGGAACAAAGGAAAGCTTTTGAGCAAATTTAGCTGTGGCATTTCCTGCCTTTTCCACACTTCACTTTACAACCTCCCTCCTTTCAAAAAAAAAAAAAACAACCAACCAACCAAAACAAAAAAAAAATCCAGGCTTTGTTTCCTTCTGTGTGCACCTTCAGTCGTCACATGGAATGAAGCAAGATTCCTGATAAGTCTGATAAGACCGAGTATATGGAGAGTATTTGTCTTCCTTATCTCTTGGTCTAAACTTTCTCCTGACAGGCTTTGCCCTGCTGAGTCTCCTACTCTTAGCAGATAGATAGGACACTTATCAAAAAGAGTCCAGAAGTAACACAGCAAACTAATGGGCCAGGGGAGCTTCCATCTCAACCTGGGCCCTAGAATTGTGTGAGCATTCTCCTCACCTCTTTATTGGAGTAGGATGCTACCAAGGATAATGGAGGAACAGGGTAACAACATGAGACCCTTTTATCTTTGGGCTCAAAAGAGAATCCATGAAGGGCCAGAAAATCCCCAGCAGTCAAAAGATGTAGGCAATACCTGTGGACAGAAATCCTTCTGCTCCCAGTGCTTGGGTCCCCACATAGAGACTCTGCTCCCTTTCTGGAAGTCCCTAAGTAAGTCCAGACATCTGCAAGACCCAGAGTGAAGGTCATGGGGACACATCTGAGGACCATTCAGAGGAGGCAAGGAGGAGGGAAACACAATCTCCCCAAACATTCCCCCTCACCATCCTCCATCTCTTCAGCAGACCAAGTCAGTTTGCCATAGAGGTAGGCCACGAAGAAGGCCCAACCAACAGCTAAGTCAAACCTGGCCTTGGACCACAGCCTGATGGAGGGAGTAGGCAGAATAAGTGGCAGAAAAGCCCAGTCTGACTGGTACAACCCAAAGCCAGATGCAAAAGATCTCTTCCTTTTTATCAAGTTCTCTTCTCTAAGGGACAAACTATCTCCATTTTCTCAGCAGAGGGAGAATCTGTGGGCCTGACCCTGTTATACTAAGGTTCTCTTATACAGCCAGAAGGGTGCAAAGGAGCCTTACTGTAATGGAGAATTAGGCCTGAGTCTCTCCTACTGGGAAGCAGAAGGGAGACTGGACTGGACTTCTCCCAAAAACAGGCAAAAAGATTTCCTCAAATGGGAGATTCCAGCTACCTGTGTGGAAAATATGAATTATACCTTGCACTTGTACAGTGCATTTCATTTGACAACCTCAAAGTATTTTTCTAGGGCAAGGTAAGGCTATTTAACCACAGAGAAGTGAAGCGACCTGCTCCAGGTCACACAACGCATCTGTGACCGGGCTAGAACCGGAAAAGATGTTTGTTGACTAACTTCTATATCTATCCACTAGACCTCTACTTCCCATGTGTAAAGAGAAGCAACCTATTCACCCCTGATTGGAGGAAAGGCAAATTTAAAGGAAAATGGATGATTTCACTGGCAACTACAATTTCTTTAGATTCCAGTAAACCTGATGAATAGTAATGTTACTAACACATTTTTCTCTTTTTTGCTACCTTGCATTTATTTAATTTCTGCAGAAGAAACTTACCTAGAAAACTCCAGCACATTAAGAATTTCAAAAGCTTCCTCTTTCCCCAGCTGCAGAAAAATACATTGTATAGAAAATTAAGATGATTGAATCATGCATATGAGATATAAAGCATGGTGATTTTCAAATGCCCATATTTCAAATGTGATGTGATGCTGGCTCCCCCTCCTGGTTATAGTGGTATATTGCCTACTTCCTATTTCAATCTATGAAGTGCCCAATCTTTGCAAGTACATAACTATGCTTTAAAAAAATACTATGTTTAAACCTGCTAAGTAAAGGACCATTTCTATCAGGAGAGGGTTACAATATGGTCACAGACATATTAGATCAACCACGTGAATATAAGTTTACCCAGGAGACGCAGAGTTGTTACTATGGTTGCAAATCTGAACTGGCCTAATGAGCAGAACTCCCCAAAAAGTGTGCGCATTTCATGTCAGACTGCAATGAGCAGGACCAATATGCAAAAGAGACTAAGATTTTCTCATGAAACGTGGTGCATTTTTAGGAGTGAACCGAGCTATTACCAGCAACAACCCTCCTCTGCACGAGCACAATGTGTCAGAGATACAGTGAAACACCTCTTTGATTCTGATTTGATGCAGTGAAATGTAATCACAGGATTTATCTTTCACTACCATACTGTAAGGTTTTTTTCAATGTAAGTTTTCTTCACTCTGGCATCTGACGAAGTGGGACTTCGCCCATGAAAGCTCATGTGAAAAATAAATTTGTTAGTCTTTAAAATGCCACAAGACTCTTGTTTTTCTCTTTTATTCTGTTGTACTGGGAAGCAAGTGCCGAGGGATCCAGTAAGAAGCTAGAGGGGTTCAGTGCGGATGGGCTGAGTAAGACAAAGGAAGGGTTTATGGATCCACAACCAATCGTGTAGCAGAGCAGAGGTCCAGAAGCCAAAAGATACTGTTGCTTCAAACCTGCACTGGCAGCTGCAAAAGTTGGGCTGGGGAGGGAGAATTCCCTACCACTGCTCCATGGAAGTAGCATCTCACAGCCCAGATACAGTACACATGTGGTGTGCAGGAGGCAGGAATCGTCTTGTGGAGCACAGATAGGTTTAACAAGAGTGCCAGGTGCAATGCAGGTGGGAATAGCCAGTGCAGTTCCAGACAACAGTGCACATCCCAGCATGATTTTTAAAGCAAGTAAGAGTGTTTTGAAGTGTCCTAACAACTTTCCAGACATCCTCTAATAACACTAAGAAAAGTGGTGCTGTTAGGAAACAACCTATACTGAAGCCTCATATGGAAACGTGCCAGATTGGTAGCTGTGCCTCCCAAACAATTTGAGGGTGTATTCAGTCTTCATTATATTGTAACTAGCAGTGATTTACAAAACAAACATCCAAAATAGCACACAACAGTGACACGTTAAAGAGGAAAAAACTAAAAACCCCTTGATGTAGCCCATGGACCAAGTTCTTCTCAGCTGCTCTGTGTAAATCCAGAGTAACCCATATGAAATCAATGGAGCTACTCAGATACACATGGCTGTAAACTGAATCAGAATGTGGTCCCATGTCAATGGAACGGTTACACACCCAAAGCGCATTATCGGGTTGATATATATTCAGTGAGGAATAGAAATTCAGCTCTAGCATATGTCAGAATGTAGGAGTGAAAGGTGCAGTTACGTATGTAATTATAGTAAAATATATATTGTTCCCATACCCATCCATGTATTTTCTTCTCTCTTTGGGAGAAATTTTCTCCCCGGTGGCCAGCTCACGTTATTGTGCTTCCCAGAGCAAAGAGCCACTCCACAGAAGCAGCTTCATCTTGCCACCTGGGTTAGGCTCTGTTGCTCTTTCCCTGCTGCATGGAGGAAGGATCCAGGGAATCACCTCTAGACAGATCCTTGACTCTGTCCATCCCACTGTGCCAAAGGCTTAGTCTCTTTTGCATATTGGTCCGGCTCATCACAGTCTGCAAATGCCTGAGAGGGAGTCCTGCAGAGCTTCCCTTGGAACTGCACAAAGGGTGTGTATCTCTCACCCATGCTACTTGAAAGCTACTGCACACTCCATGTGCTCTACTCACCGCATCAATGATAACTGAATGTGGAGTTCGTCCTGTGAAGACATAGCCAAGCTTTTTTGCTCCTTTCACTAAAGCCCCTTCATCTGCCAATAAAAAGAACTTTTGCTGGGCGTTAATCAGAAGTACAATGAGATCTCAATGGAAAACAACTACTCCCATGAGCACTGTATTGCCAAGATATAGGAAACGGGCAGCTACTGAATCAGAGATGCCCGAAATCCATTACCAAGATGAGCTACATCAGCAGCCGTAAGTTTCCATCATAACTCTTAAACCAAAGCATGCTTATGTTGGCATTTCTCCTATAAAAATCTCCTATAGAGATTAACAGGGCTGCACACAGGCACTTTATAGTGGCAATTCTGTATACATTGCATTGTATTTACTGAAGCATTATTATCTGATCCTGTTGAAGAGCCACAGTTTGTCTCTTCATGTTATGTAAAGTTTTCTTTAAACTTGTCTGGAAAATTAGGAAGATCAAAGTAACTCTGTATTTATGCAACAGACATTTAATTCAACTTCTGCTGGAACAACAACAAAATTCTTGCCACAAAAATTCACCATATTCTGCTGGAGACTGGGGAATATAATGAAGAGCTCAAATAATTCTGCAAGTTGGAACTCAGAGGCACTGCCTGAGACAGCCAAATGTATCATATGATTAGAGAAAGACAAATGGCAAGGTCTGAATTCCACATATATTGGTGGGGTTTGCAACATCCAACTCCACAGATCCTGGTAGACCCACAAGGAAAGCCTTCCCAGATCCTGGAAGAAGAGCTTCCTTCTGAACCTTCCTGTTGTTAGGTCTTCACCCCACCCCTGTACCCACCCTGCTTGAAAAGAGGTAAGAGGTATAGACAGGAATTCATGCTCCTTGGACCATATTATGCACTAAACAAAATCTCCACATAGGATAGGATTTAAAAAAAACCAAGTTCTCTAAAAAAAAAAATCTCAATTGTTGAGGGAAGCTTGCCACGGAGCTATTCCTGCCCCCTCCCACAATCTGCAGGGCACATCTTTCCCTTTTGGTGCTCCCTTCTATCCCTCAACAGCACAGAAGGAAAAGGAACATGGGCCCCAATAAATTCTGGACCCCGTTCTTCACTGCCTCGTGTCCTGTGTAGTCATTTACACCTGCATAAAATGGATGCAGGATGCTGCCAAAGCAGAATGGTGGCAGTGTTTTACATTCCTTTTGCACCGGCATAAAGGACTTCTCAAAAGGAAGAGCAGTGGAAAATCAGGTACTGTTATCTTATTGACTGGACTAGACTGTGATTGGCTGATGCAAGGATACATAAAGGGGGTGGGAGGGAGTAAAAAAAAATGGAGTTTCAGCTTCTTAATTGCCTCAAAGCACTGGCTAAGGTCTTGGGTCCTGCCCCCACCCCTCTACACAAGCCAGCAGAAGCAGCTGGTAGCTACGGGAACCACCTCTGAAGGAATCAACGGTGCTCGCTCTGTACAATGGGGAGTTGCAGGAGATAGTGTGCCCCCTATGCAAGTTGGTTTCTTGAAGTGCCACAAAACTCGTAATTAGTAACACAGGAAAGGAGATTTTGTTTGGTTTCAAACATGGTTTTTAATCAAAGAGCATCCTTCTAAAAGCTCTTGGCTCGCCATCCCCACCCCACAAAAGAAAGAGCAAGTGACCAACCTGGTGAGGAGGCCTGGTAGATTATTGTATTGCCATCTCTCTCAGGAACAACAGTGTGACACACAGCCAGCAAGGTGAGGAACTCCTGTATGTGAGCAGCTGTGGGCTACAAGGAACATTACCAAATTAGTCTGGCAATTTCATTACATATAAAGTAAATGAATAACCAATAGTCACATTCCGGATTTTAAAACAGAGCTCACTCTATTTAGATCTGCAACACCCACCTCTCTAACCCAGCAAATTGCCTCCTTTACCTCTCAGCCATGCCAGCATAGTAGAGATATCAATGGCCAGTGCTAATGAACACATGTACTGTGAGCTGCGCACGCACGCGGAAAGCCAAAACTATTGCCTGCACTTGAAAAACAAAAGGGACTTGGATCTTATACAGCCTTGCACCTTGTGTAGTCATTTACATCTGTGCCAGCTGAAAGCAGTCTAAAAACATATAATCATAGAAGATTAGGGTTGG
This sequence comes from Pelusios castaneus, assembly GCA_007922175.1. NCBI lineage: Eukaryota > Metazoa > Chordata > Testudines > Pelomedusidae > Pelusios > Pelusios castaneus. Next base: position 10,546,426 of record ML685874.1, on the reverse strand, counting down.
AAGGGACCTCAGGAGGTCATCGAGTCCAACCCCCTGATCAAAGCAGGACCAACTCCAACTAAATAAAATGCTACCACTGATCTAGTGACTGGACAGATTGTGATTTGGTAGCATTTACACAGGAGCAAATAGCCACCAAAGGAGAAATGAAATACAGGATTAGGCCCAGTGTTCTCCTAAAAAGATGTATGGAGTCAAACAGCTTAATTAGTTCCAAGAGAGCTGTACAAACTTCTGAGTGGAACTTTTTAAACGGATTGTTTGTGATGGTGGAGGACAGGGCTTGGCGTCGTGTGGCTCTCTTCCAGTTTATGTTTTGTGTTCCTAAAAATCTCATGCTTTGGGCTTCAGCTGGTCACCTGCAGAGGTCTGTAAAGGATTCCATGACATCCCCCTTTCCCCATGCATTCTGGGGGATTGGATTTTTGTTTGCTTTTTTGTTTGCTCCCTGGAGGGTGTTGATGACCTGCATATACAGGAGATCATAATGATCTAGCACTCCCTTTTGGTCTCAGACAGTACAATTTTTGAGCTAAAGGTGACATTTTAAAGCTGACAGCAATAGTACAGTAGAACCTCGGTGTTATGAACACCAGAGTTAAAAACTGACCCGTCAGCTACACATCTCATTTGGAACTAGAAGTATGCAATCACACAACAGCAGAGACAACAGAAAAGAAAAGAAAAAAACACAGCATAGGACTGTGTTATACATATACTAAAAATAAATAAATAAAGGGAAAGCAGCATTTTTCTTCTGCTCAGTAAAATTTCAAAGCTATATTAAGTCAATGTTCAGTTGTAAACTTTTGAAAGAACCACTATAATGTTTTGTTCAGTTATCAACATTTCAGAGTTATGAACAACTTCCATTCTTGAGGTGTTCATAACTTTGAGGTCCTACTATAAGTTCATATTCTTTTTATGGGCTGCCCAGTAGGGGAAATATCACTCACTCAAATTGTAAACTAAACTCTGAACTTTACACAGCAAAAAATGCATACTGCATTGTCTTTCTAGCACAATAGCTGACCTTGTGGAATAAGAGTTGATCATATAAAAAAATAATGACCTGAGATTTTATAAAAAATTAACCAAGATTTCCAGTAGACACTCAGAAATTTTAAGTCTTGAAGGGATTATTGTGATATCTAATCTGACCTCCTGCACACCACAGGTCACAGAAATTCCCCAATATAATTCCTAGACCAGATCTTTAGAAAAACACCCAGTCTGTATTTACAAATTGTCAGTGATGAAGACTCTCCCACAACCTTTGGTAAATTTTTCCAGTGGTCAATTACCCTCACAGTTAAAAATGTATGCCTTAGAGCCAGTCTAAATGTATCTAGTTTCACCTTCTGCTATTGGATCAGGGGATACCTTTCTCCTGTACACTAACAAGGCCATTATCAAATATATGTTCCCCATGTAGGTACTAATAGATGGTAATCAAGTCACCATTGGCCATCTCTGTTAAACTAAACAGAGTGAGTTTCTTGACTCTAATCACTCTAAGGCACTTTTTCTAATCAACTAAACATTTTTGTGGTTCTTTTCTGAATCCTCTCCAATTTATAAACATCCTTCTTGAATTGTAGGCAACAGAACTAGGCATAGTATTCCACCAGAGGTAGCACCAGTGCTGAATACAGAGGTAAAAATCTCTATCCCTTCGCAAGAGCCTCCTTGTTTATGCATCCAAGGACAACATTAGTTCTTTTGGCTACAATGTCACACTGTGAGCTCATGTTCAGCTTATTATCCATCATGACCCTCAGATCTTTTTCCCTTGTTGCTTGCCAGGATAGAGTCCTCCATCATGTTAGTGTGGTCTACACTCTTTGGTGCCAGATGCATACATTTAGCCATATTAACATTCATATTGATTGCTTGTGCCTAGTTTACCAACATTCGATTGTTCTAGATCAATGACTCGTCCCCTTCCTTATCTACCACTCCACCAACATTTGTGTCATCTGCAAATTTTATCAGTGATTGGTTTATGTTTTCTTTCAGGCCATTGATAAAAAAGTTACATAGCAAGACCCAATCCTTGCAGGACCCTATTAGATGTCTATATCCCATTCATAGTTACATGTTGACAACTATCATTTAGCAATGTTTTAATCCATTTAATGTATGCCACATTAATTTTATATTATTCTAATTTTTTTAATCAAAATATTGTGAGGTGCAAAATCAAAGACCTTTCAGAAGTCTCAGTATGCTATGTCAACACTATTACTTTTATCAACTAAACTTGTAATCTCATAAAAAAGATTGCATGTTTTGACAGGGTCTACTTTCCATAAACCCATGTCAACTTGCATTAATTACATTACACTTCTTTAGTCTTTATTAAGAGAGTCTCATATCAGCCAATCCATTATCTTTTCTGGAACTGATGTCAGGCTGACAGGCCTATATTTACCTGGGTCATCCTGTTAACCCTTTTTAAAAAATGGCACAATATTAGCTTTCTTCAAGTCGTCTTGGACTTAAGCCTTGGAACAATGGTTTTTGAAAATTAACACTGAGCATCCAGTGAGCTCCTCAGCCAGCTCTTTAACTTGTATCTGAGAATTCTATTTGAATCTGCTGATTTTAAAATGTCTAACTTTAATACCTTCTATTTAACATACTCTAGTGGAATGAAAAGAGCATTAGAACTCTGCATCATCTGCTCTTTCCCCCAAATACAAAACAGAAATATTTCTTGAATACTTCTAGTTTTTTTGCATTATTGATAATTCTACCCTTTCCAGCTGGTAATGGACCAATAGTACTGCCAACATTCTTTTTGTTCCCAATACATTTCAAGAACTACTTATTATCCTTAATTCTGCCAGCCTTAGATTTCTGCTTTTAACCCTTTGCTTCCCTTATGAATCTTCTACAATTCCTAATTTGTGGTTTATAATCATTACTGGAAACTTCTTCTTTCTTCCATTTGTTGTATCTTCTCAGCTGCCTTCATTTCTACTCTAGTTCTGGTCGATTTTTAATCACTACAGCATTATTCCTCAATTTTGGGATTGTGGCTTTCTGGGCACCTAGTAAGGTGTTCTTAACACAATTCTCAATTAGTCACATTCTTCTTTCCTGCTGCTTTCGCTTATAATTGTTTTCAGCTTTGTGAAATTGGCCCAATTAAAGCACCAAATATATTCTTTACTGCTCTGGAGTTTATTCTGCTTGCATATTATAAGTATGATCAAGTCATGAATGTTTGTATCTAAACTACTGTTAACTTTTAGTTCTGTGATCAGTTCATTTTCATCTGTTAGCACCAGACAGAATATAGAATTCCTCTGTGTTGGCTGCACCACTCTTTTGAAATAGGAAATTCTCAGTTATAATGTTTAGAAATTCCAAGGATGATTTCGTACTGATAGCATATGTCATTCAAATTGATGTCTTCCACTGTATACCCATAGGCCACCAGACATGGCTAAGAAGAAAGTCCTCTTCGCATTAGTCACAGATTCAAATTTTAAGATGGAAAAAACTATTACTCCACACCACATCAATGCAGAAGATCAGCACTTCCAAAGGGAGTTGAATGATTAAGGATGAGATTGTCAAAAGCATCCAGCTGCTTTTAGAAGCACAAAGTCTCCTAGGAAGTCGCCCTTTCTCACTGATTTTCAATGGCAATGGTGCTTCTAAGTCACTTCGGTGACTCTGACAGTCCCACCATAAGTCACTAAATATTAAAGATCATTAAAGTGTTTGTTTGCATACACTCTGCCCTGATACACAGCCCATGCAACCGCCAGTGAAGTCAGCAGGGTTGCAAAAGAAGTCTTCAAAAATTTGGCGCAACATGCACTAACAGTATACTATGTCTTCATAAGGATAACATGACATAAAAAACAGAGACAATCCCACATTACACAGTAAGATTTTACCTAAATCTGTGTAATTCTGGCGATGCAGGAGTTTGATATTCTCTTTACTTATAAAGTTAACAAACTCCAAACAATCTATTGTGTATATACTATAATAGGCTTCAGAACAAAAAATAAAGACTACAGACATGGAAACAAATTTTCAAATGAAAATGGACCGTCTCTCTTTGCGGAATCTCTGCTACCAAACAATTTTTTTATATGACAAATATTTTATGATTTCATTCAAAACAGTATT
>ML685874.1:10508066-10542264 GCA_007922175.1 Pelusios castaneus | reverse complement strand
TTTCATAAACAAAGTGCTTCACATATATTAACTAATTAATCATCATTACAAAGTTTTAGCATTCCAATTTTCCAGGTGAGGAAACTGAAGTAAACTTAAGCAAGAGGGCTCCCTTACTCTTAACACATTACGCACACACACACACACACGTCCTGTGCTTCAACTACTATAATTTCTCTTCATTTCACTTATTTGTCCCTTTTTATCATTAAAAAAAATTAATTTTGTGCAGCTTCAATCCAATTGCAGAGGCAAGGTTAAAAAGATTTCTGCAGCAAACCACAGTTCTACAGTAACGACAGCCTATATAATTACATTCTAGGACTGTCACTGTGAAGCCCAGAATGTCTGTTGAGTCAGCGTGAAGCAACAGAAACAGCTACAGTCATTACTGAAGGCTCTTTTTGTTTAGCACATCACCAGGCTGAATAATTCTGGAATTCACTGTCTGTTACCATCCAATGTTTAAATTCTCAGTCTTTTAACTTTACAAATTACAAACCATACAATAGCAAGGCATACCATGCCAGGAGTCCTAGACTGCAGTGATATCAGAGGTAACTCAGCCCATCAGCATCCTTACTCTACAGCTAATTTGAATACAATAATTTCATTGGTTGTATGAGGTAGAGTGCACAGATAGTGGTATACTTAGCTCAACTGCCACAATTCTTCAGAACTATCCAAACACCACCACTGCTAGTAGTACACACCATAACCGCAAATACACAGAGCCCCTGATGTCAGCACACGTCGCTCAGTCACCACCTGCATAATTCATCACAAATCTCCCAGCCCCACACAGTCCACATACAAATCAACACAACCATCCGCTCAACAATACAACCAGCACACACAAGAACTGTGAACTTCTCTGAAACACAAAATGTCTTGAGTCAACGAGAAGTGATGGCAACAGCTACAAGCATGGTTGGGAGCTTTTTGTTTAGGATATCAGCAGGTTCAAACCTCATTGCGATTCACAGGCTGACTGTACAATTTTTAAATTCTCAGCCATTTTCAGCTTCTTTTTTTTTTTTAAAAGCCACATGACTTATTATACCCATGCAACAGCAATGGCTTGCAGCTACTAGTAATGTGTAACAGCCCACATTATATTTCAACTGTAAAATCCATGGTCATTGGCAGGGCTTCAGCTTAACTGTTTTCTTCACAATACTAAGATCACAACGTCTTGCAGAAGCTATGGCATGACACTTTAAAAACAAAACTAAAACTGGTGGGAATCAAATGAAAATGAAAACAGCAGACCTAGTACATATCTGCATATGCTTCATATATTTGTTTTATTCTGAGAATACTTTAGTATCCCATGTACAGGAAAGAATGGAAATAAACACCAGTGGGGTTGCATGTATACATCTTGAGCAGAATTTGGGTACATCTTAACCAAGTAATCATCTTATTTATTATTACACCAGAGAGCAGAGGATACATTCAAGGACATGAACAGATGGCATATAGTCAAAAAGAAATGTGAGAAATGGAAATTTTATTGTCCAGGAGCTTACACATAATTGCTGTCTTATTTCTGATGAGACCAGTGAAACTTAAACCCCCATCTCCACAAAATATGCAGCCGGTGAATTCTCATTTCAGCATCTGTTGCTGCAGGCTTTTGATGCCCATAAAACAAATATATCACCTAGCCTATTATGCACTTTCACAATTCCTTTCCAGCTGAACCTGCCTTCCCCCGCACGATAGGTTTTAAGTGCCAACCCCTCCTCCATTTGTCCCTTATGAAGCCAACAATTTAATTTGTTGCTGTCTTTATGTTTTCACAGTTTACAATGGATAACATGGCAACCTCCCAATTCTATAGCAACAAATCACCAAACAGTGAGGCCAGCCTATCTCCTCAGCTCTTTCACACAGCTGTCATTTATTTTCTTGCTAGATTGTTCTAGCACTGACACAAATATTGTAGTGAAGACTGAGACAGAATGTTCAAAATGCTAAAAGAGAATTATGTGCAAAGGTCCTCAAGTTTGTTAATGACTTCTGTGGTTATAGTTCTGATTCTCCATTAAGTCTACTGTCCTCCACTTCATGTCCCTATAGACTATCTGATTCTGCTGTATTACTTATGGTTTTCATTTAATAGAGCAGAATCCAACTGTTTAAATTTTGACAGTGGAGTACCCTTTGTCTAATCATTCACACCACACCCCAGCACAGATGCCACCCCCACTTTCCATCCTTCCAGTCCTATTTTTCCTTTCTGTGTATCTGGGGCTTTCCTACTCTTTTATTTTACCTTTTATCTTGTTTTATCTTGTTTTATCGCAGATTAATGTAGAGATCAAGGTCCTCTAACTATGCACAAAATACATACAGCACAGGCAGGTAGTAGGCACTTCCCCATAATGCTCAGTAAATGTTCCTCAATCCTTAGTTTAAGAGACCATCTTTAGGGCTGACTGGGAAAGTCAGTCCCCCCCGTCCATTTGAATTGGCCTTTTTTCTGGCTCTAATAATGAAGGCATCAATTAGTGTAAATTTCAGCATCCAGCAAACACATTTCTCATAGATCATTGAGCAGCCATCAGATATTAACTTACTCTCATTCCAGGCCATGTCTACACTACAATCTAAATTCTGTTGGCATGCAGCCGCCACAGTAATTACATTGTGTGTGCATGTATACACTTTGCTTCTTGTGTCAGCGTGCACATCATTACCAGGAGCGCTTGTATCAATTGCACCGTAAGTGTGAAGCGTTGCGGGACAGTTCCTGAAAGTCAGTAACAGTCAACATCAGAAATGCAGTGTCTACACCAGGGCTCGGCAGCCTTTGCCGGCCCCATTCCAGCCCCGGCCACTGCACCCACAGCAGGTACTGGGCGGGACCAGCAGGTGCTGGGGGCGGGGACAGGGACTCATCCCTGCTGATCCCCGTCCCTGCATGCGGGCTTTTCCCTGCTGGACCCCCCCCCCCACCGCTGGGGACCAGGGCCAGCACGGGAGGGGAATTACACGCCCTGGCTCTTCCCTGCTGGCCCCACACCTCCGCTGCTGAGGATCAGGGCCAGCAGGGGAGGGGAGATGCATGTGTGGGCTCTTCCTCTGGGGATCAGAGTCAGCAGGGGAGAGAAGCCATGCACATGGGCTCTCCTCTGCTGGCCCCATCCCCCCCGCTGGGGATCAGAGCCAGCAGGGGAGGGGACACACATACAAGCCTCTAGCAGCCAGGGGCCCACTGTGGAGCAGGACCAGCATGGGGGAAGGAGTCATGGCACCACAGGGCCAGGAGCCCTGTGTGCTGCTGGAAATAGGCGCGTGTGCCAGCCTTGGCCGACCCTGGTGTACACTGACACTGTGTTGACCTAGCTACATCAATCTTGATTCTATGCTGCTCATGGGGATGGAGTTAAGTTGGCATAGTGGGGCAGTTATGTTGGCGGGAGCAAAATTTAAGTGTTCAAACTTCTGCAGGTAGGTCAACATAAGCTACCTTGTGTCAACCGAACTCTGTAGTATAGACCAGATCCTAGTACTATTTAAATCAGTGATCTCTAAGTGAAAGGCTCTATGGTCCAATACTAATACCCAGAATCATCAACACTTGTTTCTATCTAATACTATGGTTTTTCACCTTTTTTCATTTGTAGACCTCTAAGAATTTTTGACTGGAGGTACAGACCCCTTTGAAAGTTCAACCTGCGGTCCGCAAAGCCACAAAAGTCTTATACTGAAAACTGACTGAACAGTTCTCAACTATAAATGTTACCCATGCTCAGCACAGAACTTGATGCAGTCCAAGAAAGGATGCTAAATTGTGGGCTTCTGTGGTAACAACATTTCTGGATTTTGGCCTGTAGGTGGGGATATTAAAATATTTTGACTGATCAGAAAAAGGGAATGCCTTTTCTGGGATCTAACACTTTATTTTCATAAGTTCCAAAGGGGTAGCCATGTTAGTCTAGTTCAGCAAAACAAACAAGGGGTCCTGTAGCACTTTTGAAGACTAGAAAATGTATTTATTGCATGAAATTTCATGGGAGAAAATCCCACTTCGTCAGACATTTTGAAGATGTTCCCCATTTTCTCCCACGAAAGCTCATGCGATAAATACATATGTTAGTCTTTAAAAGTGCCACTGGACTTATTTGTTTTATTTTCATAGTCACCTTTTGCAGACTCCTTAGACATATTCAGCAGACCTCTAGAAGACTGCAAACCACAGATTGAAAATGACTAATCTAATAAATAAAAATCAGTAGAATGTGAAAATACCCTAACCAGGCTACTGTGATATGCTTGGGATAAGAGCTCTTCTGGATGCAGGGTCATTTAAAAAATAAAATATACTTTGTTGGCTGGACTACCTCTCATGAATAGATAGAAAATGAAATCCACAAACATCTGCAGATTCCATGACCTTGAGCAGTACATTTTGCCATTGATCATTATTAATTCATTAAGCCCTCAGGCATTAATATGATGTTGTAATTACACTTCTTCTATTTTACACTTTCTAATATTTCAGAAGTCATACAGTTGTGCATAATACCTCCTTAAAGTTTCTTTTAATAACAAGATTCCTTGCCAAATAGTACTTTAAATACTGTAATTGTATAATTACTAAGGGGTAATCTTTTTTTATCGTTTTTTTAAGCTTAACCAAACTCTGAGTTAAAGTTATAGCAGCCTCTAAGTCTATGTCTACACTTACTAAAGTTAGTTCGAATTAGTTAATTCGAACTAATTTTAGTTAGTTCGAATTAACTTAACTTGAATTAGTGAATTGTATTGAGTTCAATGGGCCGGGTAGTTCGAACTAAGCAATTAGTTCGAACTAACACGGCCACATTGGTTAATTCGAACTAACTAGTTCGAATTAACCCTTAGTTCAAATAGCATATTCAAATGTATTAGTTAGAATTAAGGAAGTCCTTAATTCAAACTAATTAAAGCCTAGTGTAGCCATGGCTTTAGTTAGTTCGAATTAAGCTTCCTTAATTCGAACTAATTTGCCAGTGTAGACATAACCTAAGATATTAAAGAGAAAGGCAAAGACCAGGATTTTCAAGAGTGAATTTAGGTACAGTTTTTGGTTGTCCAATTTGAGGTATTTTAGATTTCAGAAAAGTGTTGAGTTCCCATCTGAAGGACAAAAGGCCCATTTAAGATACCTCCAGTTGGGCACCTAAACCTGGGCCACCTAAAATAATCACTAATCACCTTTTAAAGAAATCTTAGAGCAGGTTTGTTTTGTTATAAAACCTCCTCTTACAGGTCCATATAAATTACTTTCAGAGTCTGCCTCTGGGATAGTGCAGTATTTAATCAGATCTTATGCAGAAACCAACATGTTGTCAATACAAGGATCAATGTTACAAGGATCAATACCTCTTTCGATGGAAGTAAATTCCACAGTATCTTTGGACCATCCCTGAGAAGTCTAGTATTATTGAATCTGTAAAAGCTCAGTAAAGAATTTCTCTATCTCAGTGCCTAGGTTTCGTGTCATCCCATCTTATAAAACTTCATCTGTCAACAGAAACTAGCTGGTACCCATATAAAAGTCACCATTTGGTCAGAGTTCAGCATCAAAGATAACACTCTCTCCTCCTTTTCTTCTCTTTCCCTTTCATTCTCCCTTCTCATCCCTACTCTACTGCTTTTCTCCCCCACTTCCTTTCTTTAGTGCTTCTATCCTCTGTAGAATACACCAATAGTAGGGGACATGATTGTACACCCTTGAGCAAATCTGCGAGTAGCCTTCCATCCCAGGGAGAGCAGAAAGAAAGACCTAGCATATTTTTGAGAGATACAAGTTCAGTAACATTTGAAATCTAGCCTTACATGGTCATTTTCAATATTCTGCAACAGCCTTGGGTCATCAAATTCGCATGATTCACTGGTGGAAGGAGGCAGCTGGCTGTGAAGCAAGAAAAGGATCCATTACATTTAACACTATCATGGCAACATTTTCCTTTCCATTATTAATATATACCTTGTTGGGAAATATTAAATGGACAGCATCAACTGAAAAAGAAAAATCACATTTCCCTCTAAAAACATATTCCCTACTATTGAAGCACCTAAGATTACTGTAAGGGAAGGAAAAATACTTCTTTATTTTCTGTTTATTTTGTTCATTTTACAGCAATTTGTGTATCAGCATTTTCACTATTTCTCCTGTAATAGCCAATTCGCAATATGTGAAAGTCTCACAAACAAAACAGAAGAAAGAAAATACGTAGTTGTAAAACCACAGAAATTGATGGGAGACCCAGAGCATGTTTAATATCAAAAATTATTTTAACTGTGTTTGATAGTACTAAATTGTTTGAAATGGACTAGACATGTCCCTTCACATTAAGTTGCTCTATTTAATTTAAACAAAATGTATCATACTTTTTCTCTCAATCTCTACTCCTCTCCACCTATCTTTCCTACAATCAGCTTCTCTATCAATAAAACCTTCCTGAACTTTTCTAATACTCCTGTTTATGCAGTTGAATGATGCTAAGATAGCATAGCTCTGCCCAGCACACCTTCAGTAAAAACTGTAAAGCAGAGACTGGGAAGCACTGGGTTGAGTCAAGATTCAGCATTTCCTCCTCCTCTCTAGGTACGTACTGTGTCTTGTGCACTACAGGAACTCAAAGAGGGCACATCAGAGATAAGAAAGGGAGCAATAGGAAGGGGGAGAAAAGGACAAAAAGGTGGTGGAAGACGAGAAATGGGGGGAAAAAAAGAATAAAAATACAAGAAGAAGGTAGCAAAATAGGAAGAGCAGCAGAGAGGGAAAGAAACAAAGACAGGAATAGGAAGTGGGAAAGGAGATGAGAGAGATGGTGGAAATGGAAGAAAGAACAGAAAAAGGAGAAGCAGAGACAGAAAATCCATCCCCTCCCCAAAAGTAGCACCTCATGTCAGTCAGATAGAAAGTTCTTCTTCCTTCCATAGAGGCCAGTTCAAGAACTGGATAAAGGCACAATCAATAGGGAAGCCCACCTCACTTGGCCAAAGGTAAGAAAAATGAAACAAGAACATGGGTAAAGAAAGAGGCTCAACATTTTTGGCAGGAAGAGGTTTCCAAATTGTTCCATTTTCAACTGTTTCTTGGGACAGAAACTACATGGCGCACTTTCCTCTATTCTAACCTATACTTGTAATTCACAGCCAGATCAGGCCCTTCCTCTGGCACCTCCTCTTTCCTCCCTCATTTCAATCTGAATAAGCTACAGTGACAGTAACAGTGTCAGCTCCTGCCTACAGCTCCTTTCCAGGGCTTTATCATGAGAACTCTAAAGTGCTTTAAGATCCTTCCCCCTATTTTTTCCTAACTTTTTAATTTTAAAAACAAAACACACCTCCATGTCATCTGCCCAGGTATTTCCATTCAGAAGGTTCCTGACCAGATTGCAAGTTACATTTTTCTTACAATTTATAATATATGTGCCCATCACAAAGCTTTAGGGGCATTTAGAAATTTAAAAATACAATTAGTTTGGAAACATGTCAGCTATGACAGACAGTGGTTTGAACATTCCCCTAAATTAGGAGCACAGAGGCTGAACCAAGACTTTGCCCTACTCAGGAAGAGAACTGAAACAGAGAAAGGGTGTGTTACCAAGCTCTTTCCCACTACTTTGTGATTCTTCTTCCCAGTTATAAAATATAGTATCTGAGTGGGATTTAAATAACAGAAGTCACCTCTCTCTTATCCCCTCTGCGATCCCTAAATTTAAACCTTAAAAGTCACTGCTCCTGCACTTATGGAAGCAGCTGTACTATAAGGAAGCTTCACCCAGTTGTGACTGTCGCTTCACAGGCCACATAAGAGTAGCACTGAGTTAACATCTCCCGCCAGTCTGACCCCACTCACTCCCAGATTAGTCCTTCCCACTTTGGGAGCTGTACTGACTGGTCACAGGGCCTCAGGCAAAATCTAAGTTCCACCTCTGCATCTCAGCTGTAAGTGGAAGCCATCAGTGGCAGACAACTTAAGAGTGAATATATCCCTTGGGCTTTTCCATTCTGGCTCTAAAATTTGGACAAACAATCTTTCATTTACATGTGTTAGAACAGGTACATGTTAGCTCTCTTCCTCTGTATAGTCCCAAACTCATTCCAGTCAATTATTATTACCTGAAGTCTTCTGATGAGCGTTCTCTTTCCAACTCTGGAAAGTGACTAAAAGAAAGAAAATAAAATGTACAACTATCGGATAGCATGAACAAAAGAAAAGGAGTACATGACAATATGGAGCTAAGTGGTTAAAAATATCAGGCTTGAAACACCAATTCCCAGAAACATGTTCAGCCACCAGTAGCGTTGATTTAACATTCCTCCTTTCAAAGACTTAAATGCCATGCAACTTATCCTGAAAGGATATTTTGGAGGGACCATAAACACTGAGGATTCTTTCTGCTTTTCATGAACATTATAGGATAGATTTTTAAGGAATCAGAAGACGAGGGCCATGACCCAGAATATACTAATAACAGTGGGTCTAATTTGTAAAAGTAATTGCCAGGTCTGCAAATGTTCAAATAGACCATTGATTTTAAATGAGGCAATTCATATGCCTTCACAAGAGCTTCACAAACTGATAGACCATATAAAGTATAACCAATTTTTAGGAGAGGCAAATATAAAAGTAATTAATGACATACTTATTTTATGTCAAACTCTTGGCCACAGATGATTCCATACTGGGGATTATGTATCCCTGCACAGGTTTCCAGGAAGTCAAATTGATTTCTTGTATTAATTTTTTTTTTTAAAAAAAACAACAATTTAAAGCAAATAGCACAAAAACAAGAAGTGGTCACCCTTTCCAGGGGACTTTTACCAGACAAAAGACTTGGTCACTTAATATGAACTATAGGCTAACTCCTAGTTCAACTGAAGTTAATGACTTTAATTGGGTAAAGAACTTGACCCAACATTTGGTTCCCCTAAGGAAAAGCTTATGATAAGAAGCCTGAAACTCATTTGGCACCACTTATTTCATTCTAACCATGATTGCCTGTGACATTAGGTAAGAAGAACCTCTTATTCAGACAAACACTTCCACCATCACATTTAAATTATTTCTGTTTTTGCATTCTATAATTCATGCTGCATGAGAAATAAACTATTTATCTTATGGGCACAGTACAATTTTGAAATTCTATTAAAACTTCCAAAAAGTTAAATTTAAATGTTGTTACAGAACAGTATAACAATTCACAGAAATAATAAAATTAAATTACTAACCTATGGAGTTCATAGAAATAGCACCTACCCATATGTCACTCCAGCAATACTGCATTTCTTGAAGTTCATAATATTGCATGTTAGAGTGCCTGTTTTATCAGAAAACAGGTATTTTACCTAGAATATAAATGAAATATTTGTAGCAAGTTCACAAGATTCTCTTGCATAGAAACATAGCCGAAACAAAATGAAAACACACATTAAATCCAAAAAAAATAATCACAAGAAAGTATACACATTTACAAAATACAGGCCAATGCAAACTGAAGCTGTATTGGTTGAATCTCAGAGCAGCTGATCGGCCTGCAAACACAATGTAAAACAGCAGGACCAGGAAGCCATCTGAACAAGTGGGCTCTGACCTTTAGACCAGAGGTTCTCAATCACTGTGTCGGGACACATTAGTGTGTCGCCACACAGCAGTAAATGTGTCGCGGAGAGCCAGGAAGATGGCTGGTATGCTGCCAAGTGTGTCATGACCCACAGAAGGTTGAGAATCACTGCTTTAGACTGTGGCTTTGTGCTTCCTGCTATCAGCTCCTACTACCTGCTCCTGCTTCCTTGGCTTGACTCGTAACAGCTGACCTATGGTTCCAGAACTTCAGTTTGTCTCCTGCTTCTGACCTCCCAGTATCTCAACCCAAATGACTCTGAACTCCTGTCTCATGACTATGGAATCTGGCTCCCACTATTAGGTTTGGCTTCCCATGACCTGGCTGTGAGAGTGACTTGCTCTTCATGCAGTGCAGGAATGACTGAATTTGATGAAATGTGAGTCACAGCAGATTCACCAACATCTTTCTATTTTCCATGCTGCAGAATAAAGAGTAGCTAGGGAGTATGTGTTATAGGGAGTTGGAAAGTACAGCTAGGATTTAATAAACAATGTAATTAAAAGTCTAGAATGCTGAATTAAAGTGAAAGCTTTGGATAAAATTAGGCATCTACTGACGAGATAAAAAAATCATCATCTTTCTAAAAAGATGCATTGTTGATCAACTGCAAGTTCTGGTGCTTGATGCAGGAATACTGGGTGAAATTCTATGGTCTGTGTTACACAGAAGGTAGGACTGGGTAAGCATAAAGGTCCCTTCTGGCATTAAAGCCATGAATCTCTAATCTCCAGCAAACACTCTGTGCTGAGGTCAGTAAGGTAAGAAACAGCCCCGCTTCAAAACCCCTTTCCGAAATCGAGAGACGTTAACCACATTGACCAGTGTTCAATGTCTCATATCTCAATAGACTGCACGCAATCAGCGTATCTGTAGGACAATGAGGACACACGTACACGCCTGGGAGACTAAGACTGGGTTTATGATTTTCTAAATAAGTGAGGAAAAACTTTAGGCCAAACCATACCCACAAATGCACTAAAGCAGCTCCTACATAAATTAACAGGAGGAGCATTGTAACTGAATGTACCCCTGTATTAAACACCCTGCACACTACTATAATAAGGGTTGTAGAAAATATGCCTTGTGAGGCATCATCTGAAAGTTAATAATGCACTAGTCTATATCATGGTGAAATGTGTGTAGCAACATTATATGTAAAGGTTTGAACTAAACTGAAATTATGACAAATGTGTTTACCAGAAAAGTCTGGGGAGTGGATAAACTTGTTTATTAAAGACAAAGGACAAGTTGGTGCCTCTAGCCAGCTAGTCAAAGCTAATCACCTGTCAGGAGACCATTCTTTGATAACGAAAGGAGGCAGGGAAGACAATCTGTAATCTTTTTTTTTTTAAATGGAATCTCTTTCACCATGAGAGTCCATATCTCCACCCTCACAGTGGGAAGGAACTTTATCTAGTGGTAACTGTCAGGAAAAAGCCTTTCAAAAGATAAATGGAAAGTGAGGGCCAAAAATTCCAAGTATTCTCCCTGTTTTACCCTCTCTCTTTCACCTAGGATGACAAAAGCAGCACCCTTTTCACTTTGGGAGGAAGCCTAACATGAACATTTGGTTAGCATTGCTGCTGGGAACATATGGGACAGATTTTACCTTGAACCAAGTCTAGCTGGTTACGTTTTAAATACTAGAAATCATTTCACCTTCATTTCTCTTGCAATCATCTCTGACTAATATCTTATACTTCTTCTTCGAGTGATTGCTCCTGTCCATTCCATAGTAGGTGTGTGTGCGCGCCTCGTGCACGGAACGCCGGAATTTTTTCCCCTAGAGATCCCGTAGGGCCAGCTGTAGCGCCCCCTGGAGTGGCGCCGTTGCGGCACCTCTATATAACCCACAGCCGGCCCTCCCCTCCCCAGTTCCTTCTTACCGCCCTGACGGTCGCTGGAACATTGGCTAGCTTGCTAGCAGTACCCTAGTTTCAATCAGTTAGTAGTTAGTAGTTCTCAATTCGAGTCGTTTTTCCATCGAAGAGCCCCCTTTCGGGGCCAGGGCATGCCAGGCTTCAAGGCTTGCGGGGCCTGTCGGAAGCCCATGCCCTTGGACGATCCGCACCGCGAGTGTCTAAGGTGTTTGGGAGAGTCCCACCTACGTGAGCGGTGCAAAATCTGCCGGGGGTTCCGCCCGAGAACCCAGAAAGAGAGGGAGCATAGACTCAAGCTCCTCCTGATGGAGGACGCTTTGCGGCCGGCGAGCGCCGGGGGTCCCGGGTCAAGCGCGGCACCGTCGGTGCGGAGCGCTCCAGCGTCCACCAGTGAGGTACCGAGACCCTCTAGCCTCGCGAAGGAGCCACGGCACCGGCTCCCGCCGCCGGCACCGAAGCCTTCGGCACCGCCGCCACGGCACCGCTCCCTCTCCCCCGGTCCGGCTAAGAAGAAGAGGCGTTCGGACAGAGGGAGATCGCCTGTCAAACGCGCGAAGCAGGGGGCGGAGACGGTACCGGGCTCGGACCGTCAGCTCCGGGAGCCGCAGGCTCCAGCCCCGTCGACTCCGGGCCGTGAGAAGGTTCCGTCGAGTCCGGGGTCCAACGCCTCGCCCACCAGGGTTATCCTGGACGAGGAGCTCCAGCTGCCCTCGACGCCGGAGACTTTCGAAGCGGCACGAGAGCTCATTGCGCACACGGCGCCGCGTGCGCCAGAGACTCACCCTCCGGCACCGCAGAGGTCGGTACCGTCGAAGGGAAAACCAGCGCTGCTGTACCGGAGCCCTCCACGGCACCGTTCGCCGTTGGAGCAGGCGCGTCCTTCACCCGCCGGCTTGGCCCACGGGGAGCGCTCTCAGTATATTTCGCCCCCGACGCGGCACCGATCTCCTATTCCGCCAGCGGGGATAGCGGCAGCAGGGGCCCCGCGGTACCGGTCCCCACCAGAGCGCCTGGACCGTGACTCCTCACGGCACCGTCGCCCATCGGCACCGCGAGAAGCGATACCCGAGGCGGGACGGGCGCAATACTCGCCGGTTCGCGGCACAGCCCCACCTTGGTCACCCCGGAGCCGGTTCTCCTCTGAGTCGGGGGACAGTGTGAGCTCCGCCGGGCGGAGCAGGAGCCGCTCGGGGAGAAGAGGGGACAGTCGCGGCCATTCCCAGACCCGGCGCGGATCCCAGTGGCAGCCGCCTCAACAGTGGCCATTTTGGACCCCATGGGCGTACCATCAGGCCCAGGGTCCCCTGTCGGAGAGGCCTCCCTCCACCCTATCGTCGAGGCATCAGCCGTCATGCACGGCGAGCGCTCCTCCGGAATTGGGGAGGGCTCCAGCCCGGGACCGGGCAGATAAAGCCCCGGACGATCCGTCAGTGACGGAGGGTCGGCAGTCCAGGAGGGCACTAGACCCCCCATCCGGACCCCGCCGGAGAGTCATCTTCATCCCCGCCGGATGAGGCTGTGGCAGGGGCAAAGCCGGCCACTCTCCCTGATGACAGCAGGTCTCATCAGGACCTACTCAGGAGGGTGGCAAAGATCATGGGCTTACAAGCGGAGGAGGTCACGGAGGAAGCGGATCCCATGGTGGACATCCTCCTCCCAGAAGGTCCGTCCAGAGTGGCCCTGCCCCTAATTAAGACGGTGCAGAACACAACCAAGGCCCTGTGGCAAACCCCAGCCTCCATTGCTCCGACAGCCAAGCGGGTGGAGAAAAAGTACTTCGTTCCCGCGAAAGGCTACGAGCATTTTTATTCACACCCGGCCCCGAACTCACTGGTGGTTGAAACGGCCAATGAGAAAGAGAGGCAAGGCCACCAAGGTCCTACGCCCAAATCGAGGGATGCGAGGAAGATGGACCTATTCGGCCGCAAGGTCTATTCCTCTGGGGGACTCCAGCTGAGGATTGCCAACCAGCAGGCGATCCTCAGCAGGTACACGTTTAATTCATGGGCGGCCCTCGACAAACTGTCCGACAAGCTGGACCAGGACTCGAGGTCCGAGCTGGCAGCTATGTCAAAGGAGGGTAAAGTGGTGTCTCGAGCCCTCCTACAGTCGGCCCTGGACGCAGCGGACGCTGCAGCTAGAGTAATGGCCTCTGGCATCACAATGCGACGGAGTTCTTGGCTCCAAGCTTCAGGCCTCCCCGCCGAGGTCCAGTCCACCATTCAGGACTTGCCCTTCGAGGGTCCGGAGCTGTTTGCTTCTCAGACAGACTCCAGATTACAATCCCTCAAGGACTCAAGGGCCATGGTGAAATCGCTGGGCCTTCACGCCCCGGCGTCGCAAAGAAAGCCCTTCAAGCCACAGGCATCGGCTCGGCCATACCAACGGCGCCAGGACTGGGACCGGAGGAGAGGCCGTAACGGGCGCAGGGCAAGCCGCCGCCCCCCCAGAGCAAAACCAGGGCGGGCAGCGTCATCCCTCCAGCCCCAAGAAGGCCTTTTGAGGGTACGATCGGGGACGACGTACCAGTCTTTGCTGCGGATCCAATTCCCTTGCCCTTCCTCAACAGATTATCCCGGTTCCACCGTGCCTGGGCGCTAGTTACTTCGGACCAGTGGGTGCTCCGCACGGTGCAGCATGGATACTCGCTCCAGTTCTCTTCACACCCCCCGTTCCGCCCCCCCCCTACCCCGTCCCTCTTCAGGGACCCCTCTCACGAACAACTGCTGGCCCAAGAGGTTCAGTCCCTCGTGGAGAAAGGGGCGATAGAGGAGGTGCCTCGGGACCTGAGGGGGAAGGGGGTGTATTCCAGATACTTCCTTATTCCCAAATCGAAAGGGGGCCTCCGTCCCATCCTAGACCTGCGGTACCTGAATCGTTTTCTACGCAAGATTCGTTTCTGCATGGTCTCGTTGGCCTCAATTATCCCATCCCTGGATCCGGGAGATTGGTATGCCGCCCTCGATCTACAGGACGCCTACTTCCACATTGCAATAACCCCACGACACAGACGGTTCTTGCGTTTCAAAGTGGGAGGCAGGCATTTTCAATTTACGGTCCTTCCGTTCGGGCTCGCCGCGGCTCCCAGGGTTTTCACCAAATGCCTGGCAGTAGTGGCAGCCTTCCTCAGAAAGAGGAGAGTTCAGGTCTTCCCCTACCTGGACGACTGGCTTGTACGAGGCAGTTCGCCAGCGGAAGTGTCTCATCACCTGCAGATCATACAAGACGTGTTCAGCCGCCTTGGTCTGCTGGTCAACCAGCGCAAGTCCTCTCTCGTGCCAGTCCAGCGGATAGAGTTCATAGGGGCAGTCCTAGACTCGACAGTTGCAAAGGCATCTCTTCCTCGATCACGGTTCCAAGTGATCCGAGATACCATAAAGGGATTGCAGAGACATCCGTTGGCTTCGGCAAGGATGTGCCTGAGATTGTTGGGGCACATGGCGGCATGTACCTACGTAGTCAGGCATGCCCGACTGCGTCTCCGCCCCTTTCAGCTGTGGCTAGCGTCAGTTTACCGCCCGAGCCGGGACGATCTGGACATGATAGTGGCCCCTTCCGCGCAGACCCTGAGGGACCTAGACTGGTGGTGCCAAGAGGACCAGGTCTGCGCAGGGCTACCCTTCCAAGCCCCAAGCCCCTCCATTTCCCTTGTGACAGATGCGTCAGATCTGGGCTGGGGGGCACACCTGGGCCAGCTACGGACCCAGGGTCGCTGGAAGGGCGAAGAGCTCCTATTCCACATAAACGTGAAGGAGCTCAGGGCAGTTCGTCTGGCCTGCCAGGCATTCAAGGAGCACTTAAAAGGGAAAGTAGTCTCCGTCCAGACGGACAATACAACAGCCATGTTTTACATCAACAAGCAAGGTGGTCCCCGCTCCTCCCACCTTTGCAAGGAAGCGCTCATTCTCTGGGAGTTTTGCATCCTCCACTCAATCCTGCCGGTAGCATCCTACCTACCGGGGTCGCAGAACACGCTGGCCGACGACCTCAGCAGGAAGTTTCTAACCCACGAGTGGTCGATGAAGTGGGAGGTTCTGAGAGAGGTCTTCCAAAGGTGGGGGACTCCCCGTCTGGACCTCTTCGCGTCAAGCTCCAACGCGAAATGCGCGCGTTTTTGCTCGTTCAGGGGACGGAGCCCGGGCTCCATAGCGGACGCGTTCGAGATCCAGTGGACGGGGGAACTCTCCTACGCCTTTCCCCCAACGCCATTGTTGAACCAAGTGCTTCTAAAGATCAAGCACGACAAAGCCACAGTGATTCTGGTGGCCCCAGCATGGCCCAGGCAGCATTGGTACACAACCCTGTGGAACCTCTCATCCAGAGCCCCGATAGATCTACCTTTGTTGCCGGACCTCTTGTCGCAGGACAACGGCAGGCTCCTGCACCCGAACCTCCAATCACTCCACCTCAAGGCGTGGTACCTGAGTGGTTAACCCCGAACGAACGACTATGTTCGAGGGAGGTCCAGGAGGTCTTGCTTAACAGCAGAAGGCCCTCTACACGCTCCGCTTACGGGGCAAAGTGGAAACGGTTCTCGGCCTGGATGTCAGACAAGGGGATCGATCCGGGATCAGCCCACTCCCAGATATCCTCGACTACCTATGGCATCTCAAGTCGTCGGGCTTGGCACCCGCTTCGGTCAAGGTCCACCTGGCAGCCATCTCAGCTTTCCATGCGGGAGCGGAAGGGGGCACAGTCTTCTCGGCCCCGATGGTGAAGCGTTTTGTCAAAGGCCTTGATAAGCTCTTTCCCCCCACCCGTCCACCGGTGGCGCAATGGGACTTAAACCTGGTCCTGACTCAGCTGACAGGCCCGCCCTTCGAGCCTCTAGCTTCATGCTCACTGCTGTGCATGTCTTGGAAGGTGGCCTTCCTCGTGGCCATTACATCGGCCAGGAGAGTATCAGAATTACGGGCCCTGACAGCAGATCCACCCTACACGGTTTTCCATAAGGACAAGGTGCAGCTGCGCCCGCATCCGGCCTTCCGACCAAAAGTGGTGTCCCTTTTCCACACCAGCCAGGACATTTATCTACCTGTGTTTTACCCCAAACCACATGCTTCGGACAGGGAACGCAGGCTACATACCCTAGACGTGCGTAGAGCCCAGGCGTTCTACATAGACAGGACAAGACCTTTCCGCAAGTCCACCCAGCTGTTCGTGGCAGTAGCGGACAGAATGAAAGGAGAGCCCATCTCCTCGCAGAGGCTCTCCGGATGGATAGTCAAGTGCATCCGCGAATGCTACAACCGGGCGAAGGTTACACCGCCCCCGATCAAGGCGCACTCGACAAGGGCACAGGCCTCCTCGACGGCCTTTCTGGGGGGTGTGCCGTTAGTGGACATCTGCAAGGCAGCCACCTGGTCTTCAGTCCACACCTTCGCGGCACACTACGCGATCACTCAGCAAGCGAGAGAGGACGCGGCAGTCGGCAGAGCCGTCCTGCTCTCAGCTAAGCTGTGATTCCGACCCGCCGCCTCAAGGTAAGGCTGGTGATTCACCTACTATGGAATGGACAGGAGCAATCACTCGAAGAAGAAGAAGAGGTTACTTACTGTAACTGGTGTTCTTCGAGATGTGTTGCTCCTGGCCATTCCACTTCCCGCCCTCCATCCCCGCTCGGAATAAGAGCAAGAAGGAACTGGGGAGGGTAGGGCCGGCTGTGGGTTATATAGAGGTGCCGCAACGGCGCCACTCCAGGGGGCGCTACAGCCGGCCCTACGGGATCTCTAGGGGAAAAAATTCCGGCGTTCCGTGCACGAGGCGCGCACACACACCTACTATGGAATGGCCAGGAGCAACACATCTCGAAGAACACCAGTTACAGTAAGTAACCTCTTCTTTTACTTTCTTAAAACTTATCACACTGAAGTTAACCAACTTATTTTAATCAAAACTAATCCAACGCTGTGTTTAAACTGAACTGTTTGGGTAACTGCAGTTAAAAAACAAACTACCGAAAACTGACCCCTTCTAAGGGCAATAGACCACTGATGTCTGAACTGTCCAGGAGAGGGCTGGACGGTGCAGAACACGCTTCTGAGAAAATTCAAGACTGACTGTGTGTTGGGGCCACCCTGTAAGTGAGAGCCAAGGCTGGTGTGAGCCAGCCTGCAACTATACAGACACACTCAGGGTATGACCTGCTTGCTGTTTCTGAAGGGCCTAGCTTGGTAGCTACAGCAACAAAGCATTGGGAGGCACTCACGGGTGCAGTCTGGACTGCACACTGAATGTCACAAACATACAAATGACAGGGCAGAATTTGGCCTCTTAGAGGAGGAAAGATGGTCTTTTGGTTCAGGCATTGAACTGGGACATAGAAGATTTGGGTTCAAATAGATTAAAGTAGAACCAGGAATTAAGTGACCTTGGAAAAGTCACTTAATCTTGCCTTGCAGCTCAGTTCTCTACCTGTAAAATGGAGCTTCTCTATCTCAGGGTCAGATATGATATTGAAATAGAGCAGAGGAAAACCTATATTTATTATAACAAAATAGTTTCCTTTGTACAGTACTTTTTCAAGTGAGTTTCTCCTAAGTTTTATGACATTCCCAAAGAGGTTCTCTCACCTGCCCAAGCTCCTCATTAAGGTTTGATGTTCTGGCCATTGCAGGGGTATCTGTTTCTTGATAATACATATCTATATCCTGAAAGAAGAGTGAAAACAGACCTAAGCTACACAGTGTAATCAACAGTTTAAATCTCTTCAGGCAACATACTGGTTTTGCAGCCCACATAATTTTTAACCACACCAATGGGAGTCTGCTACAGAGCAAAAGTCTTTGGAGAATAGCAGTTTGTCTCTCAAATGTACCTGGGTATCAGACCTCTTGAAAATGACACCTATTAAAGGAAAAAACAAAAGATGGCATTTCCTTTGCTGCATGTTCAGCCCAGTACACAAAAAGGATTAAGCATCTCAACACAGGAAAAATTCTTTTCCAGGTATCAGTAATTCTACCTAGAAGACAAATAGTTACAAGTCACTAACCTACTATAGTCCAACCTTCACACCTAAACAGAAAGAAAAACTGCTCACCTATGCTACAACAGTTCTGTTTATATCCCTGCATTTAATTGGACTGCATTACAAAAATAGCTGCTGCATGTGCCAGCAATCCAAGAAGCAATTTCCCAGATGACTCAGCCTGGAAATGTTTCAGTTACATTCAAGTAAAAATCTCACAGGCAAAATAAATGAAAATTCGGCTGGAGTAATCTTTTTTTAGGGATCATCTTCTACAGCCTTACTGTAGCCCTGAAGTTACACATATGCACACACCCAGAGGCTGTGTCTACACTTGAAAAGTTAAGTCGACTTTATAAAGTCGACTTAAAGTGGACCTTATTAAGTCGACTTGACAGAAGTGGCCCCTTTTCAACCTTATTAAGTCGACCTAATGTTTTAAGTTGACTTAAAAAGGTCCACCTAGGCACTATTCCGCATCGCCACTGGCTTAAGTCGACTTAATAAAGTCAACTTAAGCGCTAGTTCGAATTAAAAGAAGGAGTTATTAATTCAAACTAACTTTTCCTTAATTTGACTTAAGGAGCAGCTTAAGTTGAATTAAGGAAAGCCCAGTGTAGATGCAGAGTAAATTAAGTTGACTTAAGCCTCCTTAAGACGACTTAATTTGTAGATGTAGAGACACCCAGACAGATGCACGTGATACATCTTCTCCAGCTTTACACACTCCACCCTCAAGGCATATCACAGCCATCATCTGTATGGCCAGGGGGACTGAATGGAAAGGAATCTATGTGAAAACTACCACTTTGGTTTCTTACCTGAGCAGAGAAGTCACTATTTAGCGACATGAGCCATCCCCAACCTGCACTGCGTGGATAAACATTGCAGCTCAAACAGCAGCAGAGTGAAAGAGACCTGACCACGTTTTATTAAAGATTCTGCTCATTTTTCTTTCTGCTGCATCTGAGTTACATAGAGTCACTACAGGTGTTTGCCAGAAGGCTCAGGAAGATAACACTATCTACTCAGTTCATGTTCTCAAGCTGTCCTAGCAACCCAAAGAATTAAAGATTTTTTTCTAATGGAAACTTAGAAACCGCAAAAGTGGATGACACTCATGAAGGAAAGCTTTCTCCAGGCAAAGTGGTGTTTTCAAGCTCTGGTAGCATGGAGCTGTAAACTACTATGGAATAGATCTACTGAACTATTAATTGGTCATTCCAAGGGCAATAACTGAAGAGATATTGACAAAAAGGTGAAAAAATTAATGTTAAGGTTTCTACATCAATGCAACCTTCAAAATGAGAATTTATTAACCAATCTTTTGTTCTTGCTACTTACCCAGTTTATAAAAAGAGCCTGAGTAAACTTGACGACTTCCAGGGTAACCAGCAGACTAATAGGAATGAGGTTGTTGTACAAGATTATGAATGTCAGCAAATTGTATCCAAAATTGACGTAGAGCTCTTCTGTGGACCAAAAGGTATAAGATAGGTCACTAACAAGGTGTGTGTTCATATTCAATCATCTATGCATTTTTACAGGGTTACTGCTGTGGACAGGTCCCATTTTAAACTAATGACATACACAGATGAACATGTTTGTTTTTTCTCCACAAAACAGATCTTTTCAATTTATCATGTGGATAAGTAAGGGAATTTTCCTTCCATCTTGTCCCTCTCTACAGGAGCCAATCAAAATCTTGCTTTCCTGGGACACAACATTCCAGTGAAGAAAGCAACCCTGGCAATGGGTAGGGCAATACTCGTTCAGGCTCATGGCCCTGCCCACTCCACTCATGCCAGCACGCTTCATTCTGTTAAAGGATGTAGAGGGTGCAGTATGTGTGTACTCCTGGACACTGGCATCCTTATCCTGATCTCACTTACACCAGTACAAATTCAGGAGAAACTCCAATGAGCTCTCTGTAAAACAACATTTAAAAAAAAGGTGCAATGGAGATCAGAATCAACCCATCATGACTGCCTCAGACACAATGCCCACAAGTGCTATTATGGTGCATAAATCTTCTTTAGTCCATTCCCCTCCCATAACAGCTGTTCCAATAGCATGGTGATGGGCATGGTGCAAGAACCTGAACAGAGTAAAATAGAAGAGAAAAGTGAAAACTTCATCTAATGTGTTGTTTTTAATAGATGATAAAGTGGCCGAAGTGGAGTTGCTCAGGGAGACATGGAAGTATATACACAGAGGTGACTTTCCAAGACTCAGAAAAACAGTCCCACACCCAGTATGATAGCCCCTATTCTGCTGAGGAGGATGAAATTCTCAGAGAAGTAAAACATCGAACTGGAGCGGAGGGAAACAATCTAGTTGGGATTCCCCTTCCAGATGATATCATGGTATCCTCTCAAACTGATTTCTCTCTGGGGAGGGAACTGCAGTTATTAGGAAAAGAAAGGTAATAGTAATGGGGGACTTGATCATCAGAAACATAGACAGCTGGGTTTGTGATGATTCAGAGAACTGCATGGTGTCTTGCCTACTGGTATGAAGATTGCAGATCTCTAGAGACTTCTAGACAGACATATGTGTAGTGCTGGGGAGGAGCCAGTGGTCAAGGCACCAATGACATCAGGAAGGATAGCAAAGAGATCTTAGAGGCCACATTTAGGCTGCTAGATAAGAGACTAAAGTCCCGGACCTCCATCATACCATTCTCTGAAATGCCTCCGGTTCCACACACAAGACCATTTAAATAGGCAGAACTACGGGGTCTCAATGGCTATGTCCACACTGGCAAGGCAAGGCAATTCGAATTAAGGAGGCTTAATTCGAACTAACTAAAGCCATGGCTACACCAGGCTTTAATTAGTTCGAATTAAGGGCTTCCTGAATTCAAACTTTGAATAGGGTATTAGAAGTAAGGGTTAATTCAAACTAACTAGTTCGAATTAACCAATGTGGCCATGTTAATTCGAACTAATTTCTTAGTTCGAACTAACCGGCCCATTGAAATCAATGGAGATCGCTAATTCGAGCTAAGCAAGTGCCATTCATGGCATTAGTTCAAACTAATTTTTTCTAGTTTGAATTAAGCTAATTCGAACTAACTAAAATTAATTCGAATTAGTTAGTTCGAACTAATTCGAACTAATTTTAGTAAGTGTAGACATACCCAATATGTGACAGACGAAGGTGAAAGAAGGAGGGGTTTTGATTTATTAGGAACTGAGAAGCCTTTTAGGAAAGGGAGAGCATATACAGAAGGATATAAGGAACCTAACCCAAAATGGAACCAGGTTGCTGGCACGTAAAATTAAAAAGGTCAGAAGTCAATTTTTAAATGAAGGGCTGAAAGAAAGCCGACAGGTAGAAAAGACCATGCGACTTAGACAGAGATGCCTCTAAGGGGAGGATCTATTAATGGAGATTCTCTATATTCTAGTAAAAAGGAGAGAAAGAAAGATGATACAAGACAGGTAGGAGCTGATAAAAAACAATCAAATGAAAAAGAGTCCCATTCAATTATATCACATAATGGCAGACAGCTAAAAAGTGACAATGTTTTTAAGTGCTTATATACAAATGTTAGAAGTCTAAATGCTAAGATGGGTGAACTTGAGTGCCTCGTATTAAATGAGTATATTGATATAATAGGCATCACAGAAACTTGATGATATTAGGATAAAACAGTGGGATGCAGTAATACCAGGGAACAAAATATACTCGAAGTACACAATAGGTTGTACTGGTGAATGAGTGGCACTATATGTGAAAGAAAGCAAAAGAGTAAAATCAAGTAAAAATTTTAAATGAACCAAAAACTGTGCCATCGAATCTCTATTGATTGTAACTCCATGCTTGAATAATAAGAACATAGCATTAGGGCTATACTATAGTAGGGCCAGGATGTTGACAGCAGCTATGAAATTCACAGGGAGATGAGAGGTTTTAAAAATAAAAAACTCAATAATAATGGGGGATTTCAACTATCTCCATCTTCACTGGGTACATGTCACCTCGGGATGGGATACGGAGATAAAGTTTCCTGACACCTTAAATGGCTGCTTCTTAAAAGCGAGTCCTAGAAAAAAGCGTATTCCCCTTTTCAAACAACAACAAAGAATGACTGGATCTCCATGTATAACTCATTAGACTGCTTTGAAAATGCACCTCCCTACATGAGACAACAGTTGTGGGCAAAATATTGACTCCAGTAACACCTGTTTTTCAGGAACACAACAGTGATTTCAGCAGTTATTCCCAATGTATCCCAATTTGTGAGAGTAAACCCTGTAACCCTTGAGTACTCTCCATTACAAATTATGTTGCATTTGCTTCTCTTTGTCACTATTACCTCCAGTCATTTCTTGTGTTTCATACTTTTCTTGTCTAGAATTTTTATATTATTAAATCTGGCAACATTATTTTTATAAAGAAAAGATCTGTTAGTAGCAGCAACGGCGATTAGGATTGAAAGAACAGAACTGCCATAAGCTTAAGTCAAAGTTGGTTCAATGAAGGATGTGTCTTGAGATCTATAGCCTACTATCAATACAACTTCACTCCTCTAAGATTGAATCTTTCTCAGTAAGACTGCCATAAATGCAGTTCATCTGAAAGAGATGACAGCTCAGCAATGGCAAGCTCTTTTACAAGCAAGATTTACACAATTCCAGTGACATTTATTTATTTAGGTCTGCATCCCAAGATAGTGTCAGTAACACAATAGCCAATATCGGACACATTTTCTAGCTAATTATAATATAAATTGAAATGCCAAAAATCTCTCTCCTGCAGAATGACTTCCCGTATATTCTATCTTAAAGTATCTTCACAATAGCTGTATCTTTTTGTTACTATTCAGTCTCATAAATATAGGTTAAAATAAGGAAGCAAAATGGAGCCCTTAAATAACACACACACACACACACACACACACACAATCAGAATTTTGCAAATACAAAGATAGCAATAATACTTAGTGTGTGAACATAAAACTTCAGGATATCCAAGTAGGGGAGATCATTGTCTACAATTAATAAATGGGCTAAATAAAATATGGAGGGACAGAATTTCTGTAAATCAGCACTGAAGCCACTGGAATTATGCCAATTTACATCAGCCTGAGATATGGAACAAGAGGTTATGACTGAAGTACATAGACAAAGGGGTTAATAGATAGATAGAAAGGAGCTTGATACCAAAAAGCCTGTACCCAATTCAGTAAGTTACACTGCATCAAACAACTTTTCATTACTGAAATAAGGAGCTTCTTGGTCATCTCTCAATGGAATTTTGCATGGCTATACAGGTCACCTAGCATTTGGCTCTGTCTTGTTTTCTCACACCCTCCTTTTTTTCTGACCAATTGCCTTGCAGTCTTCTCATCCCTTTAGAGGAAGGAGCAACTTGCATCCCCCAATAGCACAAGTGCAGACAAGCTGGGCTCCATAGTTACTGCAGTCTGTTTCTAGAATACATTGTCATATAAAGTTAGCTATTGGCTTTGATTTGTATTTATAAGGCTATTTTATGCATTTATTTGGCAAAGATAAACGGCCTGACATGCTCTGCTGTAGAATCTTCAAATTTTATTAGCGCTAACCATTTTAATATGTAGACAATATGCCACCTGCAATCAAACTCTCACCATTTGTGCCAAGGTACCAGATGACTTCGCCATGTGTTCTGTTCCATAGAAAGGCACCCACAGAACTCACAAGGGCCATGACCAAAAGGATGCAGAACAAAACGAGAATCTGCATGTTGGTCACCTTCTCCACATTTGATCTCTTCAAAGGTGCTTTGGTTGAATTCTGAACAAAAGAAGAAACAGCCTTGAGAATTGGTTTAAGTATAACAATAACCATAGAAATTGGAAGAAAAACTGCTAAATAATATCACAATAACTACAACAGTGAGAACTGTTCTGTTTGGTTCTTCTGTGCACAGTTAATTTTCAGTCTTAAAGGTGTACATTTAGCTATTTTATTCTTGAAAGCCATCTCCACTCAGTTACATTTTTTTTTAATGCAAAGTCTGCAGTTAGAGCTTTTAGTACCACACAAACTATTCCTGTAAGCCAGAAATAGGAGACATGTACTATGCACATTCACTTCTGGGGCTCAACATACTCTGATGGCCAAGACAGGTAAAAAAAGAAAGCCATCTCCCTGCCTATGGTCCCTCTGAGGGTCTAGCTCCTGGAGGAACTCTAGCAAAGAACAGCAGTTACTGCCTCCCAAAAGACTGTAGGGATTACAATTTTCCTTAGTTTCTGAAGAGAACCCTAAGGGGGGAAATGTTCTTTAAACCCTCCCCTTCAGCTCTTGTGTACTTCAAGTTTTTAGACACAGATCAAGCATAGCTGTCTTTTACAGCCTTAAAACAGCTGAATTCAAGTCTGGTGTAACCTGGGAGTCAGTAGACATACACCTAGGATGATTTATGCTCATATTGCTTAAGTGGAGGTAATACAGATTTTTAGGCAGAATATCTCAGTAGGTTTACTCTACTTCACAACTGGATTAATATTCAGCTTTGACATCTACAACTTGCAAGGCTGGGGTCATTTTGCACTGGTAGCCACTCAATGAAGTCAGTCGGGCCCTGGGCATAGGGGACTGCCTAAACAGAACTACTTGCAAGATATGACACATATTAATGCATGGAAAGGTCTCAACTGGACTTATTGTTTTAGAAGACGACAATTTCTTCCTAGACTACAGCCCAGAGAAGATTCTTGTTCCAAAAGTGAACAGGGGTAGGCTTCAGAAACACAACTGACATTACTTTCACTTGTTCCATTACTTCTCTATTCTGTGTCAGAGTTATGGAAAAGCATGAATTACCATGGCACTCTGGGAAGGCTGAGACAGCAATTACTTTATAAATTTAGATTAAAAACAGTTAGTGCTCTATATCACATTTGTATAAAATGTGTGCCATCTTCCTGACAGGCACTAAGTGGACATATTGCATTTAGCACTAATTCAAAGATTCTGGATGCTCCTGCATTACACATAAAATGATCCACACTTTATTTTGCATAATCAACTCATAAGGAGAGGCAGAATACAGAAATGGAGAATATCCGTTTCCATCAAAATTAGACATTATTAGACAAGATTAGACATTATTTACAATCCATTTTACCTGCATGAGTTTCGTGTCATGCCCTGTGTATACAACTATTCCCAGGACCCACTGAGTATTTCTAAGCTGTGCACCTCTCAGCAAGATCTGATCAGGCCCAATGGGAACCAGACTAGAAGCCAAGAACAAAGGAAATATATAAGAACAAATATTTTAAATGACTCTGAAGAGACTAACCATTCAAGAAAGTTATTTTTCATCATATAAATACATACTTCTTTTCTTAGTTACTTGCCTGTCACATCAATTACAAATCCCAAGCACTTAAAAGGAAATGAATAATTAGGGACAGCCAGTATAAATCTGCCACTGCCCACCAATAAATAAACACATTAAATTCACTTCTCGGCTGCATACAGCAAAGTGGGGGAGTTTCCCAATCCTGAGGGCAGGTGTGGGCCAGTTTGGCACCCTGCCTAGTATAGAAGAGCATCGAGACTCCTCTAAATAACACCCTGGCTAACCTGATTTCTGTTAAGCAAATGGAGGGACATAAGCAGCTCTAGATAATTGGCAAAATTTTCAAAAACGAGCCACTGTGAAGACTTTTAATCTCACAAAGCAATTAAGCAATGTAATCAACATTTTCGGAAAACAGCAGGATCCAGTAGACAGCTGGAGGGAAGTCAGGCACCACTCTCCGTTCTGCCACTAGCCGGCTGTGTTACCTGGGCAAAGTATTTTATCTCTGTACCTGAGGTCATCTACACTTGAAATCCTACAGTGGAACAGCTGCATTTCAGTGTATATAGACGCTATCTGTACTGATGGGACGGGCTCTTCCATGGCGGTAGGTAATCCACCTCCCTGAGAGACTGTAGCTAGGGGCTTGTCTACACTTCCAGCAGACATTACCGATGCTGACAGGACAGCTTCTCCTGTTGGCCTAGGTACTCCATCTTCCTGAGAAACAGCAACTATGTTGATACTAGAGGACCTCCCATTGGCATAAAGTTGCCTACATTGGGGGGGTTAGGTCAGTAAAAGTACTTCACTCAAAGATGTGGTTTTTCCACACCACCTAAGCAATGTAGTTATATCAACATACGTTCTTAGTGCAGAACAAGCCTCGGGCCATGAAAGAATTCTTCCATCAACTTAGCGCTGTCTATCCTGGGCATTAGGTTGGCTTAACGGTGCTGCTCTGGGATATGGATTTTTTACAGTTTAAGGGTAGACCAGGCCTCAGTTTCCCTATCTATAAAATGAGCATAATAATACTTTTTCTCCTTTTTAAAGCACTAGTTTCTGTGGATTATAATACTTAACTGTAGACATTTGAAGAATGAACATTTTTCTTTTGAAAGTTACCAGAGGGATCTAAATTACCCTTAAAAAGGAACTGTGGTTGCAAGCTTTACAAAGAAGAGGGTATTATTTCTCCTCATAATAAATAATCATTTGTAAAGGTGGCAGTGAAAACCTGGTCCTCTAGTTCCAGAAGTCACTGGCCTCTCTACCACTTAAGAGAAAAAATGTTTCCATTGTACTCAACAAAGCTACATCATTTTAAACTGGCTAATGATCTTGCCCATGCACCAGTTAGCAGTCACCCATAGAAATTCCTTTTTGTTCTTCTAAATTGCCCGAGAGAACAAGATGTACACCTACATGTAAGACATATTTCTTAACAGAAGACAACTGTAGTTTTACAGTGAAGTACCTTTGGCCATCCAGGCGCAAGTTTCCAATGAAGTCATAGAGGTGACGGTTAGGTCCTTCACATTCTATCTTCCCAGTCATTTTAATCAAGTCTTCTCTCGACTGCAGATTTGCAGTTTGCGTCAACCCCTGCAAGAGACCAAGCCAGAGAAGATGTCTGTCAAATCAATTTTTCTTGTTTGTTTAATTTTTCACATATTATTCTGCAATGTATCCCAACAAACAAGAGACAGACATAGCTTAGCACATTGACTTAGTGCTCAGGTATCTTTTGCTGCTTGTGGGATTCATGGGGTCTGTGAGCCCCACAGAAATGGTTTACTTGATAAGGACCAGTTTGGGCTCTTCCTTGCACGGTCACTCTGGCCTTGCTCAGGTCTGATTAATAGATTCCAAGACCAGAAGGGACCATTGTGATCTGATCTGACGCCATATATAAACACAGACCATAGAACTTCCCCAAAACAAACTCTAGAGCATCTCTTTTATAAAAGCATCCAATCTTGACTTAGAGTATGACTTAATCTATGACTTGACTTATACTACATTGGGTGACAAACTGGTTTGCTCTTGCCCCTAGGATCGAGGAACTACATTCAGCTCCTTCGCAGCAACCCCAACCAACCAAGAATTTGGCCCAATGTATTAATTTATCTGGGAGGAGGTAGGGTT
This sequence comes from Pelusios castaneus, assembly GCA_007922175.1. Taxonomy (NCBI): domain Eukaryota; kingdom Metazoa; phylum Chordata; order Testudines; family Pelomedusidae; genus Pelusios; species Pelusios castaneus. The sequence continues at coordinate 10,514,320 of ML685874.1, read as the reverse complement.
AGGTTTATAAGAGGTATCCCTTGCCATCTAGCCAGAGCCCAACATGCAATTTTCTGAAATTTAGGAACCACATACTTGATTCTTCACTGCTTTTTTTATCTAATGTCCTAAAAGTTTCCTTTGAGCAAAGGGAGTGGAAAGTGAGTGTAAATCACCGCCATATACTCATTTTCCTTCTTGTTTGCTCATATGAGACTCCACATTGCAAGAGAGGTGGAAAATCAGGTCTATGTTTTAAAAATTCTTTATAAGTGACTAACATATAAATGAAATCTGCAGAGGATTCTGCCCCAGATCACTGTACCTGGTATCAGACCGGTAGATACAATCATATTTTCCTCAAACAAAATTAAAATGAAGGCAAATATAAGTGTTTTCAATATTAATTACAAGTTAGAATGATATTTTAAAATTCAGATCCAGATTTGTTTCTGTTAACTTTGATTCTTGGGGGGGAGGGGAGGAAGTATTTTATCAAAACTCTTTCTGAACATCCACCGACAGCTGTGCTATTTAATTTCAAAAGAAACCTGTGAATTCCATAATCTGAAAACACAATTCCTTAACCAATGTTGGAAATACTAGGTTGGACTCAGCTGCCTGCCATGAGGAAAAGGCAAACTAAATGGAGGAGTCCTGAGTGTTCAAGAAGAAGCCATGCACCTCTTATAAATGGAGAACAGTGTCAATAAATGTGGGTCTCTGCTTTGGGCAGATAAATTTCAATTCTGACCAGAAGCACAGCATATAATAATCAAATTATGGCATTTCAAATACACCTGCCATGCCTTATTGCACTTGAAACCCAACACTTTCCTACCTTTGATAGCTCCTTTTTAATAAACCATAATTATTTTTTTTTAAATTTAAGAATTTGGCAGTGAAGATAGGTTAGAATCATAGAAACTGGAAGGGATCATGAAGGTCATCAAGTCCAGTTCCCTGCACTCATGGCAGGACCAAGTACCCCCATTAAACCATCCCCCGACTGGTGTTTGTCTAACCTGCTCTTAAAAACCTTCAGTGTAGGAGATTCCACAACCTGCAGAGGCAACTTATTCCAGTGTTTAATCACCCTGACAGTTAGGAATTTTTTCCTAATGTCTCAGCTGAGCCTCCCTTGCTCTAATTTAAGCCCATTGCTTCTTGTCCTGTCAGCTGTGATTAAGGAGAATTTTTCTTCTCCTTCTTAGAATCATAGAATCATAGGGTTGGAAGGGACCTCACGAGGTCATCTAGTCCAACCCCTTGCTAAAAGGAGGACTAAATCACCCCAGCCAGGGTTTTGTCTAACCGGGCCTTAAAAATCTCCAAAGATGGAGATTCTACCACCTCCCTAGGTAGCCCATTCCAATGCTTCATCACCCTCCTAGTGAGAAAGCTTTTCCTAATATCCAACCTTGACCTCCCCAGCTGTAATTTGAAACCATTGCTCCTTGCTCCATCTTCCTCGTAACAACCTTTTAGTTATATCCCCTCTCGGTCTCCTTTTTTCTAGATTAAATAAGGTTTCCAAGTGCTGTCTTTGTACTATCAGGTCTATGCTGCAATCACAGGCAACTGCATCTTAACCTGCTCAATACCCTGATCCTCCTCACACTCTAGTTTTATATTTGGGCAGCCTCCAGTGACTAAATGGAGTTACTCCCAATGGACACTGGGGTAAGTATGAGGAGAATCTATAACTCCCCATCTCTAATGCCTTTACATTTCGCAAACATTTAAAATATAAACTTTTCCTCACCGCTACACATTCTCTTATATTTTATTTTAAGCAAATAGATCTGTAAAATGTGTCCTTCTGAGTGAACTTTACCATGGGCACAGAGGGACCAAAGCTGCCTGGCACAGAACAGCCATTGCATCCCTATGGCACAGGCTATGGAGAGGGCACGTAAAAGGATTCTCCAAACTGCCAGAGTTCTGCATCAGATCCAGTAAACCACTGCAGGGGATGCGCAGGAGGATGGTGGGAGCTTGGCCTCTGGCGCTGTGGTTATGGGGATCCCTTAAGCAGGATGTGCAGTTAATTCTTTTAAAACCTAACACAAAAATACCAATCTCAACACATGCTGCTCCCAGCCCAAAGACTGAGGAGCTGACACTTAGGATTTGGAGAAAACATGGGAGAAAACACAGGCCCTGATTCGTCTTTATACCTCTCGGGAAGTGTAAAGGAGCCCTGAAATGGATACGTCTAATTAACACTCTTTAAAGGTCTGTTTACACTGCTAGAGTGGCATATAGCTGCCTCATTGTAAAGGAGAATCAGCTCAATACACTTTGCAACACGACCTGAAGGTCAGCGAATGCAGGTCCTGTCAGACGGAGAGAAAGTAACTTCATGTTTAAAGACTTGACAAGCATGTAATTACAGCAGCCCTGGGAATAATACTGCTGTTATTAGAGAGGAGGGAAGTGAGAGAGAGAAGTGAAGTATTTGTTGAAGGCTACACTAGGCATGAGCATCATAGCCAGGATCCACATGATGTCCACTCCCATGTTTAAACCAGTGGACCATACCTCTCTTTAATTTAGTCTCTCAACAATTCTGTATGTCAAGTACGATTACCTCCATTCAACAGATGCAGAAACAGGCAGAGAACATAATAAGCAGCTAGTCACATGTTATGCAGCTGCAGCTGGAATCCAGAATGCCTCAGACCTAAGTCCCTTGTACTTTTCCTAAATGCTAGACAGGGCTCCCCACCCTTCCAGGTTAACATTACACACTAATAAAATAAATGTGATATTACCTGTCGTATTTTAAGATTAGTCTCCCCATCAAGATTAGATGTTTCAATATAGCACATTGCCTGAGGTTCACTGCAAAAAGCACAGTAAAATTTTCAGTATTCAACATTTCATAAAACAATTACATTGAGCACTACTTGTGTTTTGAATGTACCCCACTCTGTTTTCAGTACATTAGATGGCAAAAAGTTAAATTCTGATTTTTGCAAGTCCTTTTGAAAATTATTTTTCTTAAAAATGACTTTAAAACACTTTTATTTGAAGCAGTATATACAATATCCAACAAAAGCAAAGAGGATTAATGTAAGTACATATCAAATCCAGAAAAGAACCTCTGCTTCTGTTCTTCATGTTATCTAATATCTAGTTATCTAATAACTCAGCTATTTCACTTTAGACAAGTTCTCCTTCTAGAATGGGTTTTTAAAATGCTTAAGATCATCAATTTTCTTCCACAAATTTGTTCAGCAAAGAATCTGCTGGAATGAATGCTGGAAAACAATGAGCAACATGAAAACATTAAAAAAAAAAAAAAAAAAAAGATACCAAGGACAGTTAGGTACCACCTCAGCTTCATACTTTTGCCCGTTTTCCGCATAAAGCCAAATCTGGCTGGAGGTAACTCCTACAACTCACCAAAAAGCCACAGCTGTTAAGGGCAGCAGAGGGTGTTAATGTTCAACCTCCATGACTGTAGTTCCCCCAAACTTGCAGAGGCTACTCTGCAGTTGCCTGTAACTGGAGCCAGAGAGGCGTTCTGGAACAGGGGTTAGACTCAAGGGCTACCTCTGTTAGAATGCTTGTGCCCTCACACACAACCTAAGCTTACAGAAATTACTCCTTTCCCTGGCTGGAATAGTCTGTCCGAGAGTGAGAAGCAACTAAGCATTGATTGAATTGAGGCATACAAGGATTCTGCTCTTACAGAGTGCCTACTTTCAGGGCACACCTGAAGAATATTAGAATCTGGCCCAGCTTGTAACCATCTATCATCGCCTGTATTTAATAAATTCACAGATTTCAAATTCTGAAGGAAACACTGTGATCAATTTCTAGTCTGATCTCCTGTAGAACACAAGCCACAAAACTCACTCAAAATTATTCTTTTTGAATTAGCGTATATCTTTTAAAACGACATCCTTATTTATGGTAAAGCACAGCTATGCATTACAATAAAGAAATTGACTTTCCATCTGGACCCAGATACGCATTTCATCTTCCACTCTTTGCAGACTGCTTTCTGCACAATGAGACACTGCCCTATACCTCCTGAAGCAATTAGATTTAAATTAACCCTTATATTGCTGCAGTTTTTCTGACTGTTAGCCACCTGAGTACCAGACAGATGCAGATACACAAATTAGATAGCTCAATCGATCACAGACCATATTATATATGGTCTCCAGAGAAATACATTTTCTTCCAGAATTCAGACAATGGTGTCACACAGGTTCCCAGTTTCCCACATCTAATCGAACTATCAGATCAAATCCAATGAAGACTACAGACTAATACATATAACCAAAAATGTGGACAATTGTGGTTTGTTATAAACAGCAACTTCACTTCAATCTAGATGGTGAATCAGGAGCAGCTATTCCATTGGAGCAGGGGCAGCTCTTGTATCACAGGAAAATACAGACAGCTCTTTACTAAATATGTCTCTGACACCCACTGCAAATTTTTTTCTGCCTTAAGAGCTTCTTCTGTCTGTTAGATCCCAAAAATGTCATTTTTCTGTGACCAACCATAAAATAATAGACAATGACTCCTTATTTTTAACAATCAAAACAATATACCCATGCATGTAACACAGCACATACCAAATACAAATCAAACAGTTCATCCTTTCAGAACATGCAAAGCTTTCTGGTGAACTGAGGGCCTTTTTATTAGTATTACCATCTCAAAGAAGCATCATGAACATAAAAAAGCAACCCTGGTAAAAACAACACCATAATAGAAATGGCCAGTATTAAAAATAAAAGTTTTTTATAAATTAAGCAGCATACACCGGGCCAAATTCTGCCCTTATTTACAACAGTGTAATGTTACTGACATCAGTGGGTTGTTTGAGTGGTACTAAGAGCATAATTTGGCCTATGAAGTTTGAGATCTAAGTTCCAATGAAGCAGGTAAGTGGGAGAGAAAATTTAAATACCATTTTGATTACAGTGTGGTTGTATTCTTTAACTGCACTTAAATTCAGGAACTTCCCGACTAATAATAAATAATAAATTTGTAGCTTTTATTTAAATAAAACCTATTTTAAAATTCTGACCTAAATCTCAAAAGTTACTGGTTTTTTGTGGTACCCCAGCTTTGGGTGTTCAAACTGAGTCATGATTAAAAGGACAACATTTTCCAGACTCATTGAATGCCCTCAGGGCACCTTATAGAATTTCATTTGGGCACCCTGAAACTGCAGCACCCCAAATCTTTAGTCACTCTTGAAATTCTAGATCTTGATTTTGACCTTTTGCTATCTATCTCCCCTGGGGAGACACCGCTTCTGCTGGTGAAATAGGAATGAGACAGAAGTGAGGGCAGGGCAGGAAATGTGGGCCAGTCACTCAGAGAAGACACTTCTTAAAAAATTAGCCATCCATTTCCCTCTCCAGGAGGGAATTTCAGGCCTTAGGGATCAGGGCGACCCGTGACCATTGCTAGTTAGGGAGAAGGAGAAGAACACCCACAAGGTCCCTTCTTTGATGTTTGGATAGTGAAGAGAAGACCTGCAGTCTTAGGGTTTGTCTTCACTGCAAAGTTAACTCAAATTATAACTCAAGTGTTGCTCCTAACTCAAGTGTGGCGGTACTTTTAACCACAACTTGACTGATTCATCAAGGGAATACAGGCTAAAAATTTCAGAGGGCATAATTCATCAGATGCTAGCATGACCACTGTACTGTGTGGACAAAGACTAGCTCCACTCAAGTGCTGACAGCTCTCCATGCCTTCTCACAATTCCCTCCGACACATGCAGAAAGGACAGAGAAGCTCTCCCGTAATTCGCTGACTAAGAGTATACAGAGAACCTCACCTAACTGTTGTGTAAAGACCCATGAGATATGCCCCCAAAAGCCTTAGGAAAAGTCTTAGAAAAGATTCTCCCATCAGCATAGGTGCACAACTTTCCTAAGAGACAGTATCCATGTTAATGAAGAAAGTCTTCCCACAGTCTACCGCAAGGTCAGATCAGTATAACTATTGCTCAGAGGTATGAATTTTTCCACACCAGAGTGACGTAGTTATCTATATACCTAAACGACAGTGGTATATATGCACGGCGGGGACGCAGCTGCGCGCACAGCAGCTGAATCCACGTCCTGCTGCGGCCGGGCTGGGGAGATTCAAATCTCCCGCTCTGAGCATGCTCAGAGAGAGCGTACTCAGGGCGGGGGCAGCCTGGCCCAGAAGCAGCTCTGCCGGCTCTTGCGGCAGCTCCGAGCCTCCGGCCAGGTAAGGGGGCTGGGAAGGGGCTGGAGGGAGACCTGGAG
>ML685874.1:10448470-10507666 GCA_007922175.1 Pelusios castaneus | reverse complement strand
CAGCAGGAGCCCGGGAACTGAGCTGGGCGATTCTTTAGAGAATCGGGGGTTTACTGGTATCAACATAAATTTGTAGCGTAGACCAAACTTTAGTGACACTCATGAGTAAGTGGAGATCCAGTTTGATAGACACAGTGGCTCAGATATTATTTGGCAGTGTGGCTGCTCTCACTCAGCGAGGCTAACTCAAGGGTAGTAACCTGAGCTAACACAACTCGAGTTAACTTTGCAATGAAAACATACCCTCAGAAGGCACAAGCACAGGGGTAGGGCACTAAGGCTATGTCTGCATTTACACAGTTAAGTGGACTTTGTTAAGTCGACTTAAAGTCGACCTTGTTAAGTCGACAAACTGACTACACTTTAAATCGACTTTGTTAAGTCCACTTAACAGCAGAGACAGCTGTTATATTGGCTTTAAGTCAACTTAATAAAGTCAATTTAGCGTTAATCCACATGTACACTGGCCTTAAGTCGACTTAAAGAGTCAACTTAAGGCTTAGGTTGACCTAAAAGGAGGTGTTAAATCGACTTAAGTTTTCCTTAAGCCAACTTAAGGAAATGCTTAAATCGGCTTAAGAAAAGCCCAGTGTGTATGCGGCTTTGTTTAGGTCGACTTAAGTGTCCTTAAATCAACCTAACTTGCCAGTGTAGACGCATCCTAAGTGTGGGGAGAACCTGTTGAAATTTTTTCAATTAAATTAATAAAAGGAAACAGAACTAAAGACAAGTTCTTTTGATCACCACCAAAAATCATTAGCTGCAAAATCTTCTGAAGTCTTGTCTTCACTGCTAAAAAGGGTATGGCTTTTACCTTGTGGTGAATAACATGCAGAAGCAGTCTTGAAATACAAAACAAGGACAAGATATTTTAGTTTTATTATGAGCTGAACATCTCTATACTCCTTTGACCTCAATGAGTTTACCTCACAGTAAAACTAAAGTACCTGATCTTTTTCCCTGCACTTTTACATGCATGAGCTGTCCTGTGTTAACTTAGCTTAAGGTTAAAAAAAAAAAAAAAAAAGGCACCTTTCTTTTTAAGCAGTGAAGACAAGTCCTGAGAGATCTTTCAAAAACCACCAAGTAATCCGAGTGCACTAAATTTTTCTTACATCAAATCCTCTCCCAACAAATCTCAGAAAGCCAGTTTTCTCTAGCACACTTTCAAGCACCTCTAATTTGAACACCATCTTATCTGGGTGATCTTGAGACGTGATTCACAATGCAAATGAAATGAGAATGCTACTGAATAGGATCATTTCTTTCCCTGATTAAGGCAAACATATTTCTGATGTAGAAATATTTTTATCCAGTTCACAATGGGAAGAAGAGAGGGAAGTAGCAGCTAAAATAGTTAAGTTTATACTTCCTGATAATTTCTTTAAAACCTCAGTTCAGCAGAAGCATCACGTCACACCCATTCAGTATATCTGACCTGGAAGACACAATGATCATGTCTGCAGGAAGATGCTGACCATTGGTGACCTTCACAATGTCTCCTACTGCCACCTATTGATACAGGGGCAGGAGTGCAGCAGCAGGGAAGAAGAGAAAATGAACAGAGATTGTTCATCTGGATTATTAATTTATCTATTCCCTTCACAGGCAGAGGAGTTCTCTGTTTTACAAAGAACATTTCCAGTGATGCTTTGAATTCATTCTGGTTACATACCACTGGGAAGATGAAAGTTCAGCCTCAGAGCTCATTTTAAACAACTAATGAAAAGAACCAGTGTCCCACCACAGATAAAAATACAAGTAAAAAATTCAGAAGTAAGGTTCAAGTCTCAGTTATTCCTTGCTTTAGATAAGGTGATTTAGCCCTTCTCTGTCAGTCTTTCTACTGCTTGAACTAACTTGTCTGTAGGCAGTGGCTCTTCTCAATAGCTGGTAAGAGATGCTTTCCCTTGTGGGAGAAATTTTCTTATCTTTATTTTTGTCTACCTTATCTGTTTAATGTATCCTCTTTTTTACTCTTCCTCTCACCTCTTCTTTCTTCTCCATGTTTTCTCACTACTCACCAACTTGCTACTCCTCCTACTTGAACTCTTTGCTGGTCTTCTCCCATTAGATGCTTTTCATTTTAAGCACTTGTAGCATTAAACATCAGCAGTCCCTCTATGATGTAGTGACAGAAACTAGGGGCGGATGCTGTGAACCAGCAAATATGTTCCAATTCTCACATGTAACCTGGATTAGGTGTTCCAAGAGATACTGGGCACCCACAACTCCCATTACCTTTGGGGAGATGCAGGTACTCAACAGGTCTCATGCCTGCGTACAATGGACTCAATTAGGGGCCAGCACATCATCTGTCCTTGTTCATGAAAATTATGAACAACTGGATTGAGATTGAACATCCAGACATAATCCTATTGGAAATCCTGGAAGTGCCAAGCAGTTTTCAAAAGCAGATGGCAAGTTAGTTATAACAGGAAGTTTCTTTAGAGAAGAAGAAGAACCTGACCCTACTCCCATTGAAATCACTTGCAAAATTCCTGCAGACTTCAATGAGAGCAAGATTGGATCTAATAACTAACAAAATCTGTTCTGATATTCTAAAAGGGTGATATGTTAAACAAAACTGAGTAATTATGACACAAAAGATAAAATGGAATTCTCATGATTCAAAATTAAACATTTATATTCAAGAATCTTTGTTTAAATCATGTGAAGATTGCAACACAACATAAGATCATTCCATGTTCAGGTTTATGTGCCTACTCTAATTTAGTCTGGCAGAAGAAGTAAAATACAGTGGTACATCTCAGCTTCAGCTTTATACTTCCCAGCATTCACTGGTTTCCATCACAGCTTTAGCATTGTTTAAACATAATTTTATAGGTTTAATTTCCTAATTTGGTTTTTTGAAGTCCTTCTCAGAAAGTTATAAGGGATGTGCATTATTTATCACTTTCCAGAATGACACTAAGAGCTATTCTGGACTTTCTGGTAAATACAGCTTTATAATACATTTTCTAAGAGCCACAAGCTTGGCCTAAAAAAATCTGTACTCAAGTGAGTAACCATATTAACTACAATCAGAGAAATTCACCCCTGTGCAAGTGTTAAGGACCCAGTTTATACACCACTGAAGTCTCACTTAAATCCTAAAAAACCCGGAGTTTAAGTGGCATTTACATGGCCACGCATAGACCTTGTACTGGCTTTCTTCACAGGGTTTCATTATACCTGCCAGGATTACCCTTAAGACTGAGGGTTGGTAGAATCTAGCCTCAAAAATCTGAACTCTTTACAAGCCAAAATTGTCTTTGCTTGGGCCCTAGAAGTTACCCAAGTTAAATAAGTATTTAACTAGGTCCCAGATATTCAAAGGTATTTAGGCTGCTAACTTCCAAAATTAGGAACCTAAATACCTTTCAAGATCTGGGCCTAAAGACTTCTGGAAAAAAAAATTCCAATAGACCTGCAGGGAACTTAGAAAGTTATTAAACAATATTAATAAGTTTTGCCATTGCAGTGAAACTAATTTAACTTTTTATGGAATAAAACCAATGTGCTACAGTGGTACAACCAGCACTCAGGTTCTGGTCTCTACGGTAATATCAATAATAAATTATTAACATAAAGATAACAAAATGGATAACTGCTATTGGAAAAACAAATGAATGGGACACAATCCTGGGCCCAGATCAGAGAGCTCTGCATTGCTACAATCATGCAAAGCAGTCAGAAAAAGTTGCCGTAACACGAAGTCAAGGGGAATAGTTAGATGGTGTAAATCCAGTGTAGCTGACTCTGCGCCATCCTAGAATCTTTACATCAAAAGTGACTCTTTTCAAAACATTCTAAAAATTGTTTTTTTACCTGTTTCCACATAATGTTCTGCCACATCCCATTTCTTAAAACTGAAATGAAAATAATCAACTTTAATTAATTTTTATTTAGTAGAAATACACAAAGATCAAGATGATTTACATTACACAAACAACGTAAAGTATAGGAAGCATACATGCCAAGGTCCAAAGTAACTAGGAAGCAGGGAAAGAACTCTAAATATTTTTCAAAAGTTGGGATCAAATTTCATCCTCAGATATGGGTGAGTGCACACAAAAATGGGAAGCAGGCACACACAAGTAGTACAGTCGGTGTCCCACTTTTGTTCAGTTTCCATTATTTTAAACTATAACATAGTTTTATTTCCTATTTGAGATATGACAATGATCATGCCTGAAATACATTATTTTGGGGGGAAGGATTTTTTGTACATTACTGGATAATATAGCAAAGAAGTCACAAAGGACTTCATCACACCAAATGATTTATCGAGATTTTTTTTTCATTCACTCTTTTGCACTTTACTCATCCCAGAAAATATACCTAGGAATCCAACATAAGAAGGAAGCTATTAACTCTATAAGGAGTAAAGGGGGAGTCAGACTAAGATTCATACACTGTGTACATAATTTAAAAAAAAAAAAAAAAAAAAAAAAAAGGTAAAAATTAATGTCACTTCTACCCTAATATCAACCTCAATATAGTGCAACCTTGATTTTCCTAAATTAATTTATCTGAAAATCCAAGTTAACCAAAAGTTACTTCTGTCACTGGAAGTTACTAGCTAAAAGGTCCACTCCTGCAGACCTCAGCTTTACAGACTTTAAAATTCCACAGGGCTGAAACTAAATCCCAGTGCAGCTACTAAACCGCACGATTAGGTAGCTTAGCTCCAGATTTTCATGCCATGACAGCCCTAAGATCCCAGAGCTGATACTAAGTTCCCACAGAACTTAAGAACTCAGATAGGTTTAAAGATACTGGTTATCTGAAGCCCCACTTTTATGTGGCTTTTTGGATGTCCTCCATGATTTAAAAAGGAGAGAGAGAGAGAGAGAGAGATCAGGGTTCTACTGTGCAGAAGTTCTCAGCTAGATCATACCTTTTCCAAAATTACTAACAATTTATAGTCCACAGAAACAAGGCCAAATCTTAACTGCCATGCATAATGCTAATTCAGGGATCTAATAACCACTAGGTTAGTCTTTTAGGCTATGTCTACACTTGAAAAGTTAAGTCGACACTGTTAAGTTGACTTAACAAGTCGACTTAACTTTTCAAGTGTAGACAAGGCTTTGTGGCTCCCCACTGAGAAGGGACCCACGGGTCCCTTCCCCAAGAAGCTGGGGTCCCAGCAAGAAGGGAGCCAGGCTCCTCTCTCCCCGGGACCCACGTCGGTCTGGGCAAAGAGGGAGCCACGGCTCCTTTCTTGCCAGGACCGCGGCTTCCTGGCAGAAGGGAGCTGCGGGTCGGAACAGGGGCTCCCTCTTTGCCAGGACCCCCACGCAGGTCCCGGGGAGAAGGGAGCATAGGCTCCCGTGGGTCCGGGCAAGAAGGAAGCCACCGGTGCTCCAGCTGACAGGGGATCCCTGGAAGTTACCCTGTCAGCTGGAGCACCCGGTCGGCAGCTGCCAGCGCTCCAACTGACAGGGGAACCTTCGGGGATCACCTGTCCAGGGAGCGCTGCTCCCTTCTTGCCCGGACTCCCTTGGGTCCGGGAAGAAGGGAGTAGGGCTCCCTTCTCCCCAGCACCCGAGCGGTCCCAGCCAGAAGGGAGCCCCGCACTCCCTTCTCCCTGGGACCCGGGCAGTCCCAGCCAGAAGGGAACTCCACAGCTCCTTTCTGCCCAGGACCCGCGCGGGTCCCGGAAAAAAGGGAGCTGCAGCTTCCCTCTGCCCGGGGCCTGCGCGGGGTCCTGGGGAGAAAGGAGCCAGTCCCAGAAAGAAAGGAGCCCTGGCTCCCTTCTTGCAGGACCCATGGTCCTGGGAAGAAAGGAGCCAGCTTCCTTCTCTCCGGGACCATGCCTTAGGTCAATTTATAGAATAAGTTGACTTAGGGCAGCCACTCTGTCTTTAAGTCGACTTAACCATTCGACTTAAGAGTTAAGTCAACCTAAAGACCGGTAGTTATTAAGTCGATTTAAGGAACTGCTTAAGTCGACTTAATGACAGCCAGGTGTGGACCCAGCTTAATTTAAGTCGATTTAAGCCTCCTTAAGTCAACTTAATTTGCCAGTGTAGATGTAGCCTTAGAGTTCTTACTGTGCCTTAGAGGTATAATACTTATCTTACCAATTGATAAGATTATTTAATCTTTTATCAATTGTATAACTAAAGAAAGGAAAATAAACAGAACACTTGTTAGTAGTGGATAATGGATACTTCAGTATATCTTTTTAAGGAGAGATTTCCACCTTGGAGTGGGGTTTTTCTGTGCTAGGTAAAATAGGGCTGAAGTACATTAATCCCGAAATAAGTAGAAAATCCTGTCTCTGTACATCTGAGGTGACATCTTCACTGCAGAGTTAACCAGAGTGTAGATAACTTCTCTCAAGGTAAGCTAGATTGAATGAGAGCAGTCTCTCTGCAAAATAACTTTTGAATTACACATAGTAATTGTATTAGCAGTACAGAGTGATTGTATTAGCAGCTAGCAAGTTATGCTCACTCATGTTATAGCCTAAGCCTCTTGACTGACAGCGAGTTAAAAAACACCACCACTCTCCAGTTAAGGATTTATGTATATGGATGGGACTCATATTAGGAACAACACCTGAATTACCGGTATAACTCAAATTAACTTTGCAGTGAAAACAAAGTCCTGAGCTGCCTCTTCTTCCTCAATATTTTCACACTCAGTATGACAGGATTTTTCCTAATCACTTTCGCTGCGCCATATAGATGAAGGGATGATACTGCCCTGTATTTCCAAAGACCACATTAACCAATACATTCTCAAGAAATAAATGCACTTGAGTCCCACACAGAAGTTGCGATGAGTAAGACGACTACTCTGTATTCGAAAGTTACAGCCAGGAAAGCTCTAGGCCACCATGTGCCTGTAAAGAAGCCAAGCCAAATTCTACCCTTGGATTCACACAAGAAATTCCCATTGAAATCAGTGGGCTATATGTGCAAGCATGTGTGTGAATATCTTGGTCCTACAGTATGTCAAAATTATGGGATAACACCCAAACCAAATATGGTCTGCTAACACATTGCTTAGAGATTAAAACCCTAATATGCAACCAAGCCAGAGTGGTATATTAAACTGCGGTGAGGCCATACAAACGCCCATAAAGGTCACAAATTAGCAAATCTTCGAAACTGTAAGTTCCAAAGGGAAATTTGAAATCGTACCAATTGACTCTCCAAAGGGGTTTCTCTGGAGGCAAGGGGTTTTTTTCCCCCCAAAGAGTAATTAAATTATACCGTAAAACACAGTAATTTCACTTAAAAACATTTCTTCTATTTAAAAGATTCTATTTTTTAATTTTTTAAATACTGTGAATGAACTGATAACAACAGTAAGGCTGGCATTAACAAACAGCAATGCCTTTATGTAGTTATTCAATAAGACTGGCATCTTAGGGACCTCTGCTTCTTTTGAACTCTGTATCCCAGGATCTCACATTCCTTATCACACTCTTCATATCATCATTCATAACAACAGACAAAAATTTGATGACAATTAATTACCATCACTTAACATTCAATCAATCAGTCATGCATGTACATTTTCCTCTATTTCTTTCCTGTTTATGGAATCAGAAGATAAACACATGATTATGATTAAACAATGGTTCATCTTCATACCATTCCTACTGCATGATACTTGGTTAAAGAAAAATGAAACTCCATTAGGAACTTACCTACTGTTTTCTTTTTATTTACTGTACTGTCTGCTTTGTGTCGTTTCTGTCATGAAACAAAAAACAAACAAAAAACACCATTTAATTACACACTGGAAGATTTCATATTAGTAACCCATGTGCTGAATGAACTAGGCAAACAGGAGGCACACAGGAAAAGGCAGAGATCTCTTTTTTGTCAATTAAATTAGATTATCTATGCTGTTTTATGAACCTTTTTACTTAGAATTACATAAGACCAATACTGACTTTTTGCATCTAAATTAGAAGGTGATATTTGCTAAGCTAAAAATGTAAGTCATACTTTGCTCAATAGCAACAGATCAAGCAACTTAAAAGTTGCCTCCATAAATGCAATGAGAACAAGGAATAATTCTACATGATTGGAATGAGAGTATGCTGCCGTCACATATTCTACATGTAATTTGTCCTAGCACTGTGTTTCAAAGCTTCTCAACAAAACTGACAATTACTTCAATGCCTGACAGGAGATAGATCTTTGGACTAAAATAACCCCCAAAAAACAAGACGGGAACACTTCAATCTACCTGCTCATTCCATTGATAACTTGTTAATAGCTGTGCTCAAACAAATGAATAACAAATCGCAGCTTCAAAGAGAAGCTGCAAAACTGGAATTTATATGTAGATTTGACTCTGTTGCCTCAGGGTTAAATAGAGACTATGGATTTTTCTCATTACAACAGGTGATTTGACCTCACTGTCCTCTATATGCTGTCCCTCACTGTTTTAATCTTAACATCTACTTTGATTTGCTGTTACAGCCTGACCAGATCCTACGTCTTACACTTCCCTATATTTAATTTCCTCCAGTTCTGTAAGTTCCCCATCTTCAAAGCATCTGACGAAGTGGGATTTTCTCCCACAAAAGCTCATACGATAAATTTGTTAGTTTTAAAAGTGCCACAGAAATCCTTGTTTGTTTTGCTGAACTAGACTAACATGGCTACCCCTTTGGAACTTACCTACTTTCTTGGACTCCTCTAATACATATTTTACCAAACAGATTTCTTATCTTAGCAGGAATTTTCCTCCTCTCATTAATATGTTCCTCTACACTTGACACATGTCAGAATTTGACTGAAAGGCTTTGTCTTAAATTACTTTATAATCTTAAATGTGCTGACTGCTCTAATATCTACCTAAGAAAGCAAATAAAGGTGTCTTTTGAGATAGAGAGTGGATAAGAATGCTAAGAAATAATATTTTGAAAAAGGATGGGACAAATCATCTTGCTTCCATTTTTTATTCCCGGCCGCCGGGCCCCCCCCCGTTTAACATATGCCTGGACTGGAAACTTCTCCAAATTTAGCTCAGTTAGCTGCAGGACCAGCAACTTTGAATGTCAAGGAAAATGGTTGATACTGCTTTGTCTAAGCCTGTCTGATACAAGAATCTACATCTTGTGCAGTGAGAGCGCCTCCTATATCATATTATCCTTCACATTATCTCCCAGTCTGCCAGTTAGGAAAGGTCTCTTGGCTACTGAGTTTACCTACATTTCAAAGACAAAGGATGAAATTATGCTGGCTTTCTACAAAAGTCAGTTCTGATTACAAATGTCTTGCTTAATTGTTACACAAAAGGATTTGACCCAACAACAACAGTTACTGTGTCACTCTTAAAGATGAATTTACTAAAACTGTATGTGCTTCACGGGTATGAAGCCAACTTTTTCCCCAAATTAAATCAATCATACTCACGTAGTCTTCTATAATCTCCTTGATGCCTGCAACAGTTAGGATAAATAGCAATGGCACCAGGGTGGTATATCTTCCTGTTGGAGAGACGTCTGGAATTTGCTGTAAAGGATGTAAAAAAATAAAATTTTATGCAGCAAATCTACATTTCATACAAGGAAAAGTTTAGAATTTTATGAATATATCAAATCAGAAGTGAGACTAGAGCAGTAGCCAAAATGGGTGGAACCTTTACCATCGCCTCTGCACACTACGACCCCATGTAGACTGGAGCTTATTCCGACATAATAAACTTTGAGACAATTCAGATGCCATTACAAACAACCTGTCAGAGAAATGTTTCCTTTTTCCCCTCCAAGTTTGCCCTAAAAATGTATTGGTCAGAGATTCAGGGTGGATAATATGCAATCTTGCATCACTAAGACACTTAAGATTCAGGACCCCACATGGGCCAGATAGTGAAGCTTTATAAACAGTGGAGATTCTCAGCTTCTCAATGATTTCTATAGCACTTGCTTACCACTCTGAAAATGGTCCTGAGATGCAAGACCTTTAAACCAAAACATTATTTCACAAAGGAAAGCTAATCATAGGTCATTTTAGAAGTTTCTACAATTGTATTACTTATACATTTCTCTTTCCCACTCAGGCCTCGACAGTTGAATTCATTCAGGTGGTGTAAATAAGCATTTCTCCATTGTCCTTATTTCCAACAGAGGAGTATCTGGCCCATAGTAATGGAGACAACTTGGCTTTACAAGCACACGTATTTTAAAAAGAAGGTTTTTAAAAATCTTTTTGGTTACTTTAATAGTGATTTATGGAGAAATTAGCAAAAAGGCTACTTAAAATTGAAATTTACTTTGGAAACAGCTTTCAAGATCTCCAGTTAACCTTTAAATTCCCATGTTTGAAGTTATATGCTTCACATTGTGATAATGGTAACTAATTCTTTGTCAGTTATGCTATTGTATTATATTTGAGGCACATTTTAACTTTTAATTAAAAGAAAATTAAAATAAAGTGTAGTGATTGGGATATATATTATATTACATTGCAGTTTCTTTTGAATCAAAGATAAAACAATACAACTGTACCTGTAGTAAGGCAATGAAGAGGAAGAAAGCATTAGCAGCCTTTCTAATCTGCTCATACAGGAATCGAGGTAGAAATGTCACCACGCTGTACTTGGCAGTGCTGTGGATTCCAAAAACTCTTGGTTAAAAGTACAATACTGTAGCCAAAAAACGAACCTGCAGAAATATGGTGGCAGAGTGACGCAACAAAAAGTTGCCCCAAGAGCCAGCAATGACTTAATTGTTCAAAGTAAATACACAAAGTTGTAGGTAAACATTAAGGAGACACATAATATATATAAATATAATGTAGGTCTCCCTTTTGAGGGACTGCGTATAAGACCCTGAAGGTTCATCAAAAGGTAAAAACTCTGATCATTACAACAAATATCACCTGATGGTACAGTCAGAAGACAAAAATTATCTATTTAAAATGGCTGTCCAAACTCAAGTACTATGGGTAGCTCTCTCCAACACACTTACATTTGTACTTCATTAGGAACCCATTTTAGAAAAGCACTTAAGCTTGTGCTCATCTTTAAGCACGTGGTTAAGACCAATTAATGTTAATTTTGTTCATGTTTGAAAGGCTGGAAACTCTACAATGCCATTTTTAAAAAATAATTTTTCAAAGTACAACTACACTTAAGAATTATCATAAAAGCTACTGTAATTATGGTAACGTGCTACACACAATTAACAATTTGCCTTTCATTTTGTATTCTGAGTCACTTTTTGGCTCACAGTGGAACTAGTATGCTGAACTCAAAGCCTTCATTATGAGCACTAAGCTACCAAAAAGAAACAAAAAAGAAAAAAAAATAGACAATTTCAGGATTATCCTAGCTGATCATTTTGTTTAGAAATACCTGAAGGTAATCACGCAATAGGAAGAGTAATACAAAAGGTGAAATACATCTAGTCATACCTACAGATTCAGAAGAAAAGTAATTTCTCAGATAATTTTTGTAGTTTTATTGCTCTATAATGCTCAGCACAATCAACTCTAGACACTGATACAATGAAAACATGTCCGTTTCAGGAGAAAAATCTATAAAACCCAGAACATTATATTGTTCAGTTTTGTAATGAGCCATGATACCACAGAGGTGGCTGAGAGGTGACCAGTGCAAGCATAAACATGAGTTCCAAAAATAATTCTGAGGCTCATGAATCTCTACAAGAATTGGAATGGAAATATTTTGGTGCAGATTCTGCAATATGATGCATTACTTTTTGCTGCTCAGCAAGACAGACTGGTTGGGTTCTGCCCATAAGTGGCCGGCAAAGAATTCTCTTTGGAGAGGGGCCTTCTCTGTTGGCACAAAGCTAGTGAAAGAGGTAAAGCTGGCTCCCATACCTACCATCCTTTCACTTTACCTCAGTGGAAGTCTACTACATTGATCCTCCACTGGAAAAAGATATCTAGTGGTATAAATTAGAGCAGGGGTCAGCAACCCAAAAGATAAGAAGAGCCATTTTTGGGAATTCCAATAGCCAAGTGTTTTGAGAGCCTCAATGGGTATAGCCTCCCAGAGGGGGGAGCTGGGCCAAGACGCCTGCCGCAGGGTCCGCTGGTGGGGGGACAGGGAGCCCAGAACCAGGAGCGGACCTACCACAGGCCCTGCTGGGGGGGGGGGGGGGGTGCGGTGGAGCCAGGAGTGGGCAGCCGGCAGGGTCCCTTGATAATAATGGCAGGCCAGAATCCAGAGCTGCAAGGGAGCAGCCTAAGAGCAGCATATAGCTCCATAGTCACAGGTTGCAGACCCCTGAATTTAGAGTATCACATGGCCTACTCTAATGAAAGTGAGGGCCAGACTGGAATTGAATGATAAAGCTAGCTGTAATTGGCTCTCTGATGGCCTCTTCCTTCCTACCACACCAAGCAGACCTTGGATGCAAGGGAGAATTCAGCCCTTTGTTTCTGAGAAGTAAATTGCAGTAGAGAGACCTCAATGTTAATGAAAAAATAATACTTTTTTTAATGTCCGATATTTAAACTTTCCTGTGCCTTTTCTGAAACTTGGGATATATTTATCATTACTCTTATACATATGATTAAAAAGTACCTTATACATGCATATGTTTTTATTTGTCAATTATATAAAATATTCAAGCAAAGGACAGGAATCCCAGGAAGCTTCTGTTTTCTGTCTCCCAAAAAACCCAACTAGGACACCTCCCTTTGTATAAAAACACCAGTTTAATACAAGTGGAATCTTTATCCACACATACACACACACACACAAAAAAATCCACCTTTTAGGAAAAGTCCTGATTTGTGAAAAAGGATGTAAAGATTGTATTATTAAAAAATAAATATAGGTGTACAGTAGGCTTTTTCACCCTCCCAAGAAAAGTTCCCCAAAAATAATTCTAGAAACATCCTTGTTGAAATAGATTTTATAATTTCTCTAAAAATATCTCTCAAAAGCCTCTAGGAGTTGGAAATGTTTTGAACCTTTGTTTATTTCTTCAGTGGTGAAATGGCAAATCATTCTGAATTGCACATTTGCAAGTATTTTAACTAAAATCAAAGCATATAAAGTAATTTCCTAATATCATTGCTATGTAAATGGTAAAGTGCTTATGTACCAACACAGAATCTAATATCTTGCTAAACTAATTACTGGTCTAAAAAGCTATTTAACTATAGAATATTTATATTAATGGGGAATTAATTAAATTGGCATACCTAAAGAACTCCCTCACCCATCTCAGGATGACAAGAAAAATCATCCCTCCAAAAATGTAAATAATTATTCAAGAAATTTTTTATCCTTAAGCTAAAAATGTAAGTATTTAATTTTAAAAGACTGTTTTAAAAAATATAAAGTTTTATATAAAGAACGGGAATGTTTCAACTTTTGAAAACAATTTCATTTCCTGTTGAACTCTAATAAAAATGGAAGGAATGTGTCAGACAATGGATTGAATAAAAAGAAAAAAGTTAATCTTTTGAAGTTAGAGTTTATCTGGGATTTTCCCAACACAAAAACAAAGGCAATTAGAAATGTTGCATATTCATTAAATTAAGAGACTCCTAAAGAAAATCCGTACAGGTACTGAGCTGGTAAAAGGGGGATAGCAACCAACTTTGAATCGAAACAAAACTAGAAGTGTATTTTCCTTTAACTTCATGAAAATAGAAAGAAGAAGGATATAAAAAAAACTCAGAATGGAGCACCCATCGTTCACACACCTTTGCTACCTTGTTTAAACAGCAAGAACTTCACAACCCATCATGTTCATCTCTACAAGCAAGCTGCCACAGACAGATAAGAAAAACAGAGGTGCCTCAAAAAGAAAGCAACCCAAGGAAAATCTCCCCAAGACTTCAAACATGGACTGATGAGAGGAAGTTAACTAAGGCACTGACAATGGACTAAATTAAAAAACTCTTGCCATGATTTAATTGGAATATGGAAATGTTACTGTAATTCAAAAATATTAAGTGTTTCTCCTGTTGATCACTCAATGGTTAGACCATGTATTCCTGAAGAAGAGACAGAGGTTAAACAAAAAACAGTGAGATATTTAATTGTATTTAAATTTCTTAATATTCATAATTGTCCTGACTCAAGACAACTTCATAAATGGCTCCTTCTAAGTAAGTGATTTAAATATTTTTTTATTTCACAGGATTTAGTTAATATTTACTTTGCCCAATGATCAACTGTTGAAACTATCAATGATAAAGCAAATAGAACCCACCTGCATTTAAATGCTTTTTCCCACTTATAAACAGTTTCAGTATCTATGGCTTGGTCTAGACGGCCATGCCAGGTCGATGGGATATACATAATCTATGTACTGTAGAGTGCATATCTCCCATCGACTTACTTACTTGCCCTTACCACAGCATCTTCACTGGGCTGCACTGATTGAAAATGTTCTCTGTTAGATGCAGCACTAATCTTTTTTGGGAGGTGGAGTTACTGCATGGAATGGAGAGCACTTCTGGGATCAACTGAGCGGGTCTCCACTGGTTGCTCAAAATCGATCCCACTGCATCACTCCATAGAGATCGACGCAGGGATCTCAGTGTAGACAAGCCCCAAGAGACACTAGGCTGAGTGCACAATATTTGGGAAACGGTATATTTTGGTCTTAACTTACCAAACAAAGAACACTCCCAGAGGCAGCCCACTGTCAAAGGTATAATCTCTGCAAAAAGCTCTCCCCAGGGAGGCATACAGAAGAGATTGTAACTAAAATAAGTTAATTACCTGTATTCCGTCATCTGTATTGTTTTGTTTAACATTTTCTTTTCTTTACTTTAATAATAAAATAGTACTGGTGAATAACCGTGACTATTTTGCTTGGTTTTAATCATGGTGTCCCTGAAGGTATGTAAAAGAACACCTGTGTCTAAAACAGAGGAAGTCACATCATCAGAAATAGTCTCATGAATAGCCAGTATCAATAATTCCATCTTTTGATTTCAATTTTCCCTGATTTGGCAGTCAGCGAAAGAAGAAGTTAGGGCTGGCCTACCATTTCATGTTTCTTTGATCTAAATATTTCTAGTAAATTTTAACAAAAAATTGCTTGTCATCCAACAATTTGAAATTACTCCTTTCTACCACACAACATCAATTTATGTGTGTGTTTGTTTTTCCTACCCAGCAGCTTTCATCATGACACACAATTTCAACTGCCTCCAGAGATGCTAGTATCATTCTTTGGTCAGCCTGCATACAGGTGTGATAGTAATGCGGTACTCATAGTGCGGCTATGATCCCCTGACCCCTTGTAGGTTGAGAACATGACCTCCACAAGAGCCAACAGAATATCTGGGACAAATGGATTATTTTTAACCAGCTGTCTTCAAAGAGAATGAGCTTCTCTGGCTCTTTTAATCTAAAGATATTAGATTGGAGAAACAATCTCCTGCCTTAGGTTTCATAGCACCATAGCAGGACCTAGGACACCACCACATCTGAGCTCCCTATGTTCACAAGGGTAGGTGAAGACTGAACCCTGCCTTCTCCGTGGGATGCAGCCAGTGAGCATGTCCAGGGATCTCTTAGCAAGTTTCACTACACAATGGCATTGATATCACAATTAAAATCAAGGTTCAGAGTAAAACCAAGACACACAATCAAATGTTCTATTAAAATCCAAACACATTACATCTACCATATGAACTTCATTCACTAGCATATGTTGCTATATTAAAACAGATATCTAGAAAAAAATAAATCTGCATTTTCCATTTAATTAATTGCCATTCATAATTATTAACTAATAAAATATAGCTCGTCACATCCCTGATCCTGCAAACACTTATGAACATGTTAACTTTACTGACAGAGTAAATGGGACCGCACATATGAGAAAATTTAAGCATATAAATATCCAGGATTAGGAATGTGTTACCTTTCTACTTCAACCCTCTTTTTTCCAAACTTTTAGTGGGATTTTGCTGTACCTAAGTAAGAATAATGAGAGCTAGTACCAACATATTTTGGTGCTTGGGAATTGACTCTATGCCACTGAAGACAGGAAGATCTGCCATTGGGCAGTAGGATCTGACCTTTACTGAGGTACAATATTAGAACAAAGTTAAGTAAAAAGTTCATTTTAAAACTGTATCCTGCACACAACTGTTAAAAGTGATATGATGAAATTAATATCATTTAATTTTTACAGCTCCATGTAATTTTGTTTGCTTCTTTTCTTTGTGAATTACAGACTCTTGGTGTATGGGTGTGTAGCCGACTGTTCAGTTATCATGCTCTTTCCAGCAAAGATGATGTTCTTTACAGTCATACACAGCATATAGATGTTATACTTTATACAGAGAGTCAAGTTGAGACCATACATTAAGTATTAAATTCGATACTTCAACACAATCACAAGTGGTCACAAAATTTCATTGTATTTAACGAATCATGACAATTAACTGGATTTAGATTTATTACTTTCATGTATTCATGCTTTCAATATAATTAAGACATTCCTGAAATGTGACTGAATTTTAAAGACATTACTAAATGATTTAACCCCTAAATGTAATGTTCTATGTAATCATAGTTGATAACGAATAAAGAAATGATTCTTATTTAGCTTTCATTCCCATTTCTACATTCCCACGTGTAGCACAATATTCCTGCACTGCAGGTAATTAAATGCATAGATCTCTCTATGGTTTTCACATACGTTAAAACAGTGTGTGTGCTGGAGGAGGGGGGGAATTAACGGTTTAACCAAGTCAGCATGACACTATTGCAGTCACATGTGTAACAAAGATCCCCAACACCAAGTAGTATTTTATTTATAAATTATATTACACACACACACACGCATGCACATACTAACAAATGAATATGCCACAGGATCACCACAGAGTGATGGTACCAAAATTATCCTGAATTCCATATTCCTTTGGACTAAGAAACCATGAAGTATCTCACATATACATAACATCTTAACTCTGAGGGAAGGGACATAACTAAGAAGAAATCGTATTGATCATGGTACCTAGGGGCCCATGGTGCTAGGTACGGTACAAACCCAGAACAAAGAGGACAATCTCTGGTCCTTACAAGCTAAGCAGAAGGCATGAAACCACAGATGGATACGGACAAGCTGAAGCTGGAATACAAGGAAACGGTGGGACAATATTGGTCAGTATGATAGGCAGTGGTAGCAGCACACCAAACTTGTCTAGCTAGTCATTTCTCTAAGATTAAATCTTGAGTAACAAAATCCTCATATAAAAAGCTGCTTTAAAACTCTGAAATGTGTGAAAGATAACCACTTCCACAACTTTGATATCTATTCAGGTCCCCATTGTTTCTGAGCTCTAGCCAGGCTAGAAATACAGTATTCTTGTTCTAATTATTATACAGGACTACATCTCATACAGAGCTCATGCCATAAAGCATCTCCCAAACAAATTTTACCAGTCCCAATGGTGAAACATGTCACTGCCCTCCACCCCCAAAAACATATGATGTGCATCGAAGCCGACATCACAATGGCTCTGTGCATGAAGGGGTAAATCCAACCCCTGCCCCCACAAACATGGAGATCTCTGGATGTGGGAACCATGGGGTTACATGGGATAAGGAAGGATGTTGGATTTGAGAGGACAGGATTCCCATTTAAGGGGCTGCAAACTGCCTGTACAGAGTGGGGCCCAGCCTAGCCCAGCGGTGATTCTCTGAATGAGAGCCCTCAGGATAGGAGCTGTAATATAGACAGGTCAGGAAGTCTTTTTGGCTATGTCTACACTGGCAATTTAAGTCACCTTAAGGAGACTTAAGTTGACTTAAATTAAGCCACGTCCACACTAGGCTCTCATTAAGTCAACTTAAGAAATTCCTTAAGTCAACTTAACGAAAGCTTAAGTCGACTTAATAACAACCGCCCATTAGGTCAACTTAAGCCTCCTTAGATCGACCTAACCCTTCCTGAAGTTGACCTAAGCCCAGTGTGGACACATAGGTGCGCTTTGTTAAGTCAACCTAAGGACAGTTAAGTCGACTTAATAAAGTGGACTAAGTCAACTTAAAGTGTTGCCACTACTTAAAGTCGACCTTATTAAAGTCGACTTAACTTTTCTAGTGTAGACATAACCTTTATACTCTTCCCCTAACAGAGGAGGAGGAAGATAAAGGAGTCTTCCTTTCCTCTGTGCATCTATTTGGATTTGGAAATAAGGATTACATATCTTTAAATCCAAGTGTATGGCATTTAGGATCCAGTTCTGCAACTCTTATCCATCCTATGTAGGACTTTTCATACCCAACATTTTCACTGATTTTAGGTATCAGGGAAAAGAGTTGTGGGGGAGGAGGAGAAAAAGCAAAACCAAAAAACAATGCAGAGTTATGTCTTGCCTTTGTATGTGGCAAATCCTTGACCTCACAGGGACTACTCAGGTGAGTAAGAATGGTAGAATCCCAGTGTCACCGATTTGATGCCAGTAAGGGTCAAACATTATGTAATTTAATACTACTTTTTGACCAGTGATGCCTCATACAGTGAAAATGAGGAATGCTGAATATTCACATAAACAAACAAACAAGGAGTCCTGTGGCACTTCTGAAGACTAACAAATTTATTTTTTGCATGAGCTATGGTGGGCAAAGTCTCTCTTCATCAGATGCCAGAAGTTGGAAAAGACTTACACTGGAGAAAAAAAACTTACAGCGTGGGAAGGAAAGATAAATCAATCCTGTGATTACATTTCACTGCATCAGGTCAGATTACTTCTGCAAATCAAATATGCTGTATAAATTCAAACCGTGTGTACCAGCACATCATAAAGTGGTGAGGGTGACAGAGGTGAGAATCATTGTTTGTAATGATAAACAAAAAAGTCCTGTGGCACTTTGAAAACTAATATTTGTAGTAAGAAAGCCAATTCATGTCCCTATTCAAACCCAATCTGATGGTATCAAATTTGCATATGAATTCTAACTCTGAAGTCCAAGTATTCACATGGATCACTTTCCTAGTTACTGCTTTGTCAGGGTCAGGGAACCATATTCTGGGGGTAATTTCATCACTGGCATTAGCTCATATTTACTATGGTATAAGTATAATTTGGCCCATGATGTTTTGAGAGAATACAAAAAAGCACTTTTCTTTTTCCACCCATCATGATGTTTTCTGAATCTCATGCTTTTTAAAAAGCTGCTGGGAAAATCTCTTGAAATTCTGTCAATAAAGCACAAGGCAGTAGTGAGGAATTTTGTGGTTGAGGTTTTGCCACAAAACAAGCTTTTAAAATAACACAGATTCACATTTAAAAGGGCCAAGCTCTGCCCTAACTTCAACCCATGCAATCCCACTGTCTTCAATGAAGTGCCATGACATGTAAGACAGACCAAAATTTATGCTTTGCAGTTCAACAGAGGAAAATCAAAGACCATTTAGAAATACCGAAAAAAAGTCCGCACCTGCTACAATATAAACTACTGTGTGGATCAGTGGTCAAAGGCATTAGAACAGGTGTTCAAATAACACCTCAGAAGAGATCTGACTCCTTAACATCAGCTACATAATTTAGGACCAATTAAGCTCTGAGTTATACTTCTGAAAATCTGGAGAAACTCCACCAAACCTAATGGAATTACTCTGGATATACATCAGGGCAGCTGAAAAGAGAGTCTCCACAACAATGCACTAAAATTTGCTAAAAGCAATTACTGCATAATTTGAAAAAATTATTTTCATTCATTCCGTTCCATTCATTACCATGCTACTCCTAAGCACTAATGATGAGTTGTCATTTTGATAATATTCATGTAGATACCAGTAAACACTGTAAGCTGAGATACTTAACAGTTTTTGCATGCAAGAGTAGTTTTCATTTTCCAGTCTCAGTATATTTGTGTATAATTAAACTTCTGTTCCCATATTTCTCCCCACTTCTTTGCTCTCCACGAAATACACGCCCCATGCCAACTTATCACAAAACTTGGCTGCAGTGAATTATCCTGCAACTGGCCAGGAAGGTTCCCCACAACAAAGCTAGTGCATGGACATTGCTTCTCACATATCAGGCAAGAAAAGCTAGAAGTAGAAGGGTTCTTGTGGGTTTTTTGTTTGTTTGTTTTGGTTTGGTTTTTTTAAAGAAAATAAATAATCATATTTACAATGGCTGGGACATCTGGGATCCATCAATCTTTCTCTCTCATTGACTGGAGGATTTGTATTTTAAAATATAGGTTATCTGGGAGCTATGGGCCTGAATGTTCTTTAAATTTTCTCCTCCAGGCTTCACTGGGAAAAAATTAATTAAAAGTCATACTGGGACATGTGCGTTCATACCCACCAAGGGCCAATCAACAGTGGCATATTCACCTCTTATCGTAGGCATTCACCCCACTGTTGTCTAATCAATATATCAGGATATTCCATTCTTGTATTTGAAATTACTATTTTTATATGTTAAATGTAATAGCTTGTGCCTGTAAATTAAATCAGTATTGGGGTACAATGGTGGCAGTACGTAGCACTGTCCTTCAGAAGACCTGGGTTTGATTTATATTGGCCTTCCTCCAGTGGAGAATTACAAGATCTAGTTTTTAGCCTCCAGGCTCAGTCCCCTTGTTTTTTGAAGTCAAGTATCAGAACAGCAATTCCTGCACCATGGTACCCAACCAAAAGCACCGCTGTGCTTAATACTCGGCTTCCCCGCTCACAATAGGTATTCTATTCCAAAAGGAAAATTTAGCACAAGTTCTTTAGTCTCTGAAGACTATGTGAGGCCTGGGCAATAGTACAGACTTCCCCATCCTGTTGAACCAGTACATCTTAGTAGAATAGAGAGACAGCTTTGAAGGACAAGAGGATAATTCTGTCCCCTTGCTCATTTAACCTCTAACCTCTTTGCTGAAACCTGGCATTGCCCTGAGCCAGTAAACTCATCCACACAAACCAACAGACAGTCATGAGACAATGATATTAAGCAGCTACTAACTGGGGTTGGATATAAAAGAGTGACCCAGAGGTGGGAGGCTCTGCATTGCGTTATGATTAGCAGGGCTAGAGGCCCAGTCCTAGGAGGCACAAAATCTATGACTGTGACGTCTTTTCAAATTAGGTCACAAAGGGCTTCCTCTCCTCTGTGCTGCTCCCCTAAGGCCTTATCTGACTATCGGATTATCATCTGTTTTAGGGCAGCACCTGAAGGCCTAACAGATCAGGTCCTGACTGCTTGATGCTGTACACACAGAATAGAGAGAACTCCTCCACCTCACACAGATTACAGTCTAAGCAGGTAAATGTATAGTCCGAGGTTGGGAGGGGAAGAAGCACAGAGGAGGTGAAGTGACTTGCCCAACATCATACAACAGCTCCACAGAAGAGCTGGGAACAGCATGCTGGTCTTCTGTGTTCCCATAAGATACTCTTCTACCCACTGATGTGTACCTCCTCTCTGATTTGCAAACCAGGCAAGTCACATCATGCCTTCATATATCCCTGTGTCACAGAGAAGAATGAAAGCATGCCACAAACAGCAGCCTCACAACCCTTCTGGTTTCACACCTTGTAACTAGGGAGGAAAACTCCATAACAAAGCCTCAGCCTTGCCTATTATTACCAATCCCTTGTTCTCAAGTAGCAAATAGGAGCAGTGAGAACTCAAAACCTTTTTTAAGGGAGGAGAAAAGCAGAAGTTGCAGAATCATTAGGAAAAAAATGAGTTCTTGTTTTACTCCTGGTAACAAGGGCTGACAAAATAGCAAAAGTGATTAATCTAAAATATTGGCTCCATATTACAACTATGCTTTACTAAATGCCTCCACTATATATTTAACGAGCATACAAAAGCAATGGGGGCAGGAGGGAGGACAAGAAAGATTTAATTTTAAGACCATTTACCTGCATTACCCAAATTGCTATTTGTGGTAATGCTTACTTTGCAATTTCTTTATATTGGTCGTGTTATATTTCACTTGATATAGTGATAGGCAAAGCTAGCAATAAAGAAGGCATTGCAGTAAGCACCACCCTGGGAATCAATCTTTGTTTGAAACCTCTCCCCTCACAGCACGACAGTCAGTTGCTAGTTGGTATTTTGGGGATGGGGACAATTTTGGTGGCCACAATTTGGAGAGATCAGTAGTAGGGAAAGGAGAAGAATGTGGATTAGATTAGGAGGCTGCACTAATCAAGATGGGCCATGAGGGGCCTACACAATGGGGGGGAGGGGGGGGAGGGGAGGAGAGCACCGAACCAGCACTTTTGCTGTTGGGACAGATGGAAAAAGGTCCAACTTTTAAAATATTGTGGAGAAAGTATCGGCAATATTCAGGGAACCTTCCTTTCCTAAGAAATGTTGAGAAAATTGTGGTGTAGCAGCTCTGGCATTATCTGAAGTGATTATCTGGGATAGTTTATTTCAGCTTCTCCATTTATATCAGTTGCACAGAACCTACATATTCCTCACAATCATTTCCCTGTTTCCTTCCAGCTGTTTATCAACTCATTTGGGAATCTCTATTTCTGCTCTGGACACCTCTCCTGCATTTCTCTTTGTGGCCCAAACATCCTAATCTGGATGTCCATTGTCTGAGCAAGTTTCATTCCTGCTCTTAATTTACTCAACTCAGTGGAATTATTTATATCAGGGGATGAATGTCTAACTGACCAGGTGTGAGAAGAAGAGACAATGGAGGATTAATCTGATCAAAGGGAGAACTGCCTTTTGCAGTATTTTGTATTATGACTCTGTGTTGAGATTTTCAGAGTTTGGGCCTGAAACTATGACTCTGAGCCCAATCCCATACTCTTTATGAAAGAAAAACTCCCACTGAAATTAATAAAGGTTTTCGTCTGTAAAGAGCATGTAATTAGGCCCCTTGTCCTGTGAATAAACAGTTATTTAAAAAGGAAAGAAGCACAAGATCAATGATATCTCAATTGTAGAACAAGCTAAACCCACATTCAGGTTGGTCAGGCACGATTTGCCTCCAAGTGTTTCAGGATGAATTCTTAAAGGACCCCATGGTCAAGGAAGCCAAAGTCCTCCTGGTAACACCATCTTCGCAGCCAGGCATTCACCTCCAGGGTGTATCTGTCTCTGCTCAGGCTCCTACCCTTGACTGGAAGGATCAAGGAGAACACCACCTGTGCACCGAACTCCTTCACCCACGCTCCCAGAGACCTGTAATCACTTTTGATCTGCCGAGGGTCACCTCTCGCAGTATCATTGGCTCCCACATGGATGAGTAGCATGGGGTAGTAATCAGAGGGGCGAATGATTCTTGATAATCCCTCCATAACGTTTCGGATACGGGCCCCTGGCAGGCAGCATACCTCCCGAGAGGCCTTGTCAGGGCGACAGATGGATGTCTCTGTCCCCCTCAGAAGAGAGTCCCCAATCACCACAACCCGACGTTTCCTCCTGGGTGTGACGATTGTGAGCTTCCGAGCATCGGGGGTGCATGGCTTCTCCTCTTCCACCTCATCGCTCGTGTCTAGTGCTGCATAACAGTTATTCACCACAACAGAGGGTGGCATGGGAGCAGGGGTGGAGCACTGTCTGCTGCCAGAAGTAACCAGCTGCCAGTGTCTTCCCTGCGCCAGAACCATCTCATCCTTCTCCGAGGGCATGGCAGCAGTCTTCTGCACCTGGATAGTTTCCTCATCCTTCCACATCTCCTCATGGATGCTATCCAGGAACTTCTCCAGGCCATGGATACTCCTGAGCCTGGCCACCTCCTTCTGTAACTCTCCCACCTGCTTCCTGAGAGATTCCACCAGAAGGCACCTGTCACACTGAATGATCTCCCCAGCCTGATTGTCTGTGAGTGGGAAATGCAGGCCACAGTCCCTGCAAATCCACACCAGGACCTGGGTAGAGATATCCATGGTCAGAATGTTACAAGTGTTTCATTTCCCATCATTAGTGAATGATGCCAAAACCATAGTTATTTGTAAATATAACTATCTTTTGCTTTCCTTTTTAACTAAGGATCTCAAAGTATTTTAAAAACACTGAACTTCATTTACATCTTTTGGTGCAATATGCAGTGGGTGTCTCAATGTCCTGGACCAATTCATGTTCAGAAGTTTAAAGCTACCTTGGTGGTAGGAGAGGGAAAAAACATCAACTCCACCTCAGTTCAAAGCTCCTCAATAGGGCCCCACTTGCCACATCTCTTTCCTAACTAATGCCCCTCTTTTGAAGATGCATTGACCAGCTCCAAGCTCCACAGCAGAGTGAGTGTTTTAGGTGCCATGCACTGCTGCAATTCCCTTCAAGGTGAGCTTACCACAAAAGCAGCCAGCCACCCTGAACAGGAACAGTTGTAGTCCAGCGCTGAATTTAGTCCATTAATAAATCAAGCCACACTATGCCCTTATGAGGTAGCTGTGATAATAATTTACTGTGTGTTAAGATGAGACACAGAAAATTACAGTCATCTGTCATAGATAGAGGTATTAAGGAATGGAGCTGGGAATAGAATCTAGGAGTCGCAGACTCTTAATGTAAATCACCAGAGGCAGTGACCCTGATTTTCTTTTCCAGCTGCAGTAATGGGGAGGGGGTGCTATCCTCATGGTCCCTAGACCCCATTTAAGCTGCCTTTTTGCTTCCCCTATATTAGCTGGGCCCCAACTTAATCTGCTCTCGTTTATGTCTAGCTGCTCATAGCCTTTTGGTTCTGAATAGCAGAGCACAGCAGGACTCCATGATGGGATGTAATGGCAAGCCCAGGACAGCATCCCAGCATTGAGAGAGGTAGGGAGTGTTTTTATGGATGAGTTCATGTCCTAAAATAAAGGCAGGCTCCAGCTCAAAGCCCAAAATATGAAACTACCCAAGATGCTTTAAAACACAAAGTCCTATCCAGCCAATCATTTTATTCAACTGAGGTGTCATTCTGAATGCAGTGGAAATAAAAGCCAAGGTGAAAAATGAAAAAAAATTCCTATACAAACATAGCTACCAATTCTCAAATCAAACAGAGTAGCCCTGGAACAATTTTTATAGTGAGGACACTGAAAGCCATTGAACAAAACTATAAACCTTGTATAGAATGGAAACTACCGTACTTCAAGCCAGAGAGTCCTCCGACACCCCTGGAATTCCTAGTTCTAGCACGCCTGCTCTCAGATAACCTGAAATATGTTTAGGGTACTGAAATTCCCACTGATTTAATTATTTAACTGTCATGCATTTCCCTTCCCACTCCAGGTGTTCTGCTTTTAACAATAGTCCTCATGCTGACAAGGATGAATTGAGCTCCCTGGGAAGTTTACCTAATGCTAATCAGTTAGCAAGCATCACTATCCCAAGGCTAATCTCTCTATTATCCCATAAATGGAGCACGACACTTTCAGAGCATCCAAAGCTCCCTTTGAATGTCAGTGTAGGGAGGAAAAAGATGGAACGCATAATCCTACATACCGGCATTAAACAGAATGAATGAACCTGGGAGTTCCAATCACGATGAATCTGGCCCAGGATGCTTATGGTTTTGTTTGCTGAGGTTTTATATGACAAATTCTAGTGCAGAGAATTCTTATTCGGGTGAGCGAGAGGTAATAGTCTCTTCCAATCAACATTTTAAAACAGATGAATGGCACTGTCATATATACAAACAAGACTTCATGTTTATCCCACTTAAGTGCAGCATTTCATACAGAGAAATTTAATGTAGAGTGTGAAATTAATACTGATAAGATCAAATTAACTATTTCCTTCCTATTACAAAGGTAATGCACCAATTAAAGATTAATACAAGCTGCATGAAATCCCGTTAGACTGTGAAAATGAAGAGACAATTACCACCTAATTTACTGACTACCTTTTAATTTTTTTGAAGTATGTTATTTGTCAAATAAATAGACAACAAGCTTAATTTCACAAATAGGACACCAGGTGTCCTATAAAGTTTATAAGCCAAATTCAACCCTGGTCTATGTCCATTTCTCAGTGATGTTACACCAGGAATGCTCTTGCATCTTTTTATTGTTGCATCTTAATCAACTTTTCTTACTGTTAAGCATTATCTGCCATTGCTAAGATAATGGTATGAAAGTGTCACATGCAAAAATGTACTTATGTGGGCTATCATCCACTGAAAGTACATGATAATTCATACATTAAGAGGAAAATTAATCAGTTTACCAAATAATGGCTCCCTCCACAGGGCCTAATCTTGAAGTCTTTACTTCAGGCAAAACTCCTAATGACTTCAATAGGAGTTTTGCCTAAATGTGGATTACAGGGTTTTGCCCATAAATAAATAAATTAGAAATAAATTATAGAATTAAGAGAATAACATTACTACAGAAATAAGTCTACCTCATGAAAATAATTTAAACTGCAAAGCTTCCTCTGGTAGCGTCCCAGAAAAAGTTACAAAATAAAAAGAGCTGTACTAACTATACACTCAAGACTAATGTGTAGTTAAGCTTCATGGGTATGAGGTTTTTGAGAAAGAAATGACAGTATTTTCACTCCTAACCTTGTGCATTCTGGAAATTTGGTAAACATCCTACCATCCAAACCACAGGAGAGTCTTGCTATTTGTTCTCCTTATCTGCACAAACCCTCTAGAAAACAGACATGTAGTTGATTAGTATTTGCAATTATTAATTTATGATTCTGTTTTCGCAGAGTTAAACAAGGACTATGGATTTTTCTCTCATTACAACAGGTGATTTGACCTCACTTTCCTCTATATGCTGTTCCCCAGTGTTTAAATCTTACCAACAACTCTAATTTGCTCTTACAGCTTGATCTGATCCTATGTCATACACTTCCCTGCATTTTTCCTCCCATTCTGTAAGCTCCCCATCTTCAAAGCATCTGCTGAAGTGGGATTTTTTTCCCCATGAAAGCTCATGCAATAAATAAATTTGTTAAGTCTTTAAAAGTGCCACAGAATTCCTTGTTTGTTTTGCTGAACTAGATTAACACGGCTACTCCTTTGGAAATTATGAATTTATTGACAGCTAAGATGGTTGATGAACCAGACCGACCAGGAAAAGCTACACAAACTGCACAGGAACATGGTATTCCTTTTAAACACAGCCCCATGTTAGCAGTGTTTCACTACAAAAATAAACAAGGAGTCCTGTGGCACTTTTAAAGACTAACAAATTTATTTGTCACATGGAAAAAAGCACCTGACAAAGTGGAATTTTCTCCCACAAAAGCTCTTGTGACAAATAAATTTGTTAGTCTTTAAAAGTGCCACAGGACTCCTTGTTTGTTTTGCTGAACTAGACTAACACAGCTACCGCTCTGGACCTTCATTACCAAATGTCATTGCCACAGTAATACAAACATCTTCTAACAGAAATAGTGGTTATGTACCTAACATTGCAGTTAGCTGGAAGCTTTTAATAAGAAAATCAAATATAATAATTGGTTGTGGCAGTTAACCTGTAAATACTAACTGTCCAAGAAAGGAAGGGTAGCAGTAACTGAACACAATGGATATGCTCTGCTCACCTAACTAGGTTCCAGAAGTCAATTTTCAGTTTCGCACCAACACTCCTTGGTTTGTCTACACTAAGAAATTGGCCCTAATTTCCTTCCCTTACCACTGATTCACCTCCACCACAGGTAGAATAAGTGGAGGCAAAAGTGTACATAAGGCACCACAGCCAGCATTTTAATCCCTATTGGCTCTGAGCCAATTTATACCATTAGATAGATATCTGGTCTGTGGTGCTTAAGACATGGGTGGACTGCTGCCATAGCTGGCATGACTAGTAAAGTTGAACTGGTGATATACAGTGGGAGACTTCAGGGAAATAAAGTAATTCTACTGTACACACCACATGTATGGGCCATATGCGGATGGATTTGCTCAGTTTTGACTCCGTTCTTATTCAGGAAAATTCTCCACGTCATCAGATGGGTCTTTGCTTATGTAAGGACTGAGTCAAAACTGATTAAATGCTTCTGCAGTTGGGCCAATGTTTGTTGCAGACATTCGCAGAAAAAAACAGCTTTATTTGTATGAAGCCAGGCTGTATTTTATAAGCATTGGCTTCTGAGGCTGAAAGTCTTCTCTCTTGATCAGATATATTATATTCACTATGCACAACATAAAATCATCAGCTAGGTCCCAGTGATTTGTCTTTCTAGCTTTTCCTTCCCTGCTTTATGCTCCAGATTAGGACATGAACAGATGGAGACACTAGCCTCTCAGAGAATCTGTGTAGGTTTGTCCTCTCATCACTCAGACATATTCTATACTATGAAATCACTAGAAAGGTCCAGAGGTGGAAAATTTAAAGGTTGGTGGCCATATTCTACCTCTTTTCATAAAGCTACCAATAAGGGACAGGGCCTGTGGAAATGCCACAAAGTTCACCTCAGAATTTCCTTTAAGGCTGGAGAGAACGGAGATGATGGGCTTAGAGGAATCAAGAAATGTAGCTTTCCATATCATAGGGATCCACAGGGAAAGCGAATTGTAGCTGACTGATCTTCCCTCAATGACTGCTCCATCCGCAAAGAACCAGCAACTTCTGGACTCGTGCTACATTTAACTTCTCTTCATATGTAAACCACCACTCTTCTTTGCTTGTGAGAGATGCACAGTGAGTTAGACTGCTGCATGGAATACATTAATTACCAAGCAAAGTTGGAGGGGAACATATCATGCATCTCAACATTAAAAGATGGGTTGAAGGGAAATTTTCAGGTCCATGGTTGGTGAGAGTATATCTACGCCATAAAGCCACTATACCACCCCTGCCATGCCATCCCCCAATTCTACCTGCATCAGCTGAGGAGCTTGGTGGACCATAAAGACCTACAGAAGTATCAGCTTAAAAAACACAGTTAACATCCTCTAATCATGGTACACTTTAAAGCTGTGACTCAAACCAATCAAAACTGTAGACAATTCTAGCACAAGACCCACCTGGGAGGGCGCCTCCTGGTGGTAGTATTGGGGAATTAGTCTCAAGTGGTACTCCTTCGGGTGGTCCATGCTTCGCCCTCTTGCCACGCCGACTTGGCTCTCGAGTCCTCTTCTCGGGTTTTAGGCCTCCAGCTAAGCACTGTAAAGTCCACCCCTTTCAGGGTATAGTCCTTCTCCCTCATCCTGGCCACTACTCAGTCAATGGCCAGGAAGACCCGTGCTACTCTTAGCACTCTGGGGGAGCAGGGAGGGGCCCATGCTCACCCTCTTCTCCGGGCCCCGGCCCAGGGACCCTTCACGCTTCTACTGAGGCCTTCCACCTTCCTCCAGTTTCTTCACACCGTACAACAATTCCCTGGGCACTTTCCCTGCAGCCCCCAGTCACTCACTGCCACGGTCCAGCCACTGTCCTCTCCAGGCCCCTCACCTCTGGACTCCTCTCCGGCCTCTCCTACAGGCTGCTCCAGCCTGCTAACCTGGAGTCCAAGCCGCTGTCCTCTCGCCTTAGAAGCGCTACTCTGGACTGCTGCCCCTTTTGGATGCCCTCAGGTTCCCCAGCGCTGGTCAGCTCACAGTGGCCACTGTGAGCTCTCCAGGGTGCTGACTCCCTCAGCCAACCAGCCAGCCAGCAGGAAAACTTTCTGCCTGGGCTGCCCAGGCCAAATTGACTGTGCTACCCTACAGCTTTTATTCCAGGCTGCCTGCCCCTGATTGGCTCAGCAGCCCAATCACTTTATTGGTAGCTGCTTCTCAAGCCCAGTTAACCTCCGGGGTGCCAAAGCAGGGTAACTGCACCTCTACAAAAACCAAGGTCAGCCTGATAATCTATCCTTAAATCTCCTCTTTGCACCAGTGTTTTGAGAATATCCAGTACAATAGTAACAGGTCATGTAGGAGAGCTGACACAGAAAATCACATCCTCTCTGTCCAGTAAATGCATATTTAGGAATTTGTTTTTATAAGGGTTAGTAACAGAGAATACTCGCCACTTGAGCACTTCCCACTACTGCATGAAGCACTGCGGTCCTTTTCCCACTCCTGGCACCCTCTGTGGCTTATCAACCTTGATGGTCTTCAGCAGCTTGGCCCTCCGACTGGGTCACACAACCCAAATGAACTCCTTCCAAGATAGCAAAAGTTGAAGAAAACTGTCTGTCTGCCCTCACCAGGTTCTTTAACTTCGGCTCTTGGCCCTTTAAATTCATCTCTTCACTCAGGCTTCCAAACAAGGTGTTATCTTCACTAGGGTTTACACCACTTCACCAGTGGTTGGTGGGCGACCCTATAAACAGTAGCCACACACGCTCATTTCAATTCATTGCTGCTATCTGCGTGAGACTCTTCCCACCAGGCCCCTTTATTTTCCCCCCTTCCTCCAGTTAAAATTCTCAGTCCAGTATCTCCAGGCTTAGTAACTGCAGCCAAAACCAAACTCTGGGAGACCCTCAAGCTCCTGTGGCAAAAAATCACACTTTGTTAGTCCCTCAAGCTCCTGTGGCCAGAGAGGAGTATGTTGCCCTGCCCCTCTGATTTCAGGCAGGAAGTGACCTGCTAAAGGCCCTACAGCTCCTTTTATCTGAGCCTGCTGGCTCTGATCCACTGCTTCCATGACGCCACTCTAGGCAGGCCTGGAGGACTCACCTTTGTGGCTCCTTTCCTATAGTAAGACTGTCGGGCCTCCTGCAGGTAGCCATGAAGGCCAGATATACCCCATCACAACTGATTATAGCCATCATGGATCTAAACAACTTCCGAGGCAACATTACAAGGTTGGACTACTTGGATGAGGAATGATTGGTAGGAAAGGACCCTAATCATTATATAGCCACTGAGGAAGTTATTTTAAAATGTGAATTAACTGACTAGCTTATGTTGGATGTGGACTGCGTAAATCCTATTGGTTCATAGATCAGTAGCTCTCTGAGATGAACTGACAAAAAGGGCTCTTCAGGGCAGGAGCTGTCATTCCAATGTGTTTGCGGAGTGTCTAGCCCTGAGTTGATTGAGGTGTCTAGTCACCAATGCAACATAAACATCAGATAAATAAAGAAGTGCAGTTGTGTTAAAAATGACTCAATAGACTCATAGATTCATAGACTTTAAGGCCAGAAGGGACCAGTACGATCATCTAGTCTGACCTCCTGCAAAATGCAGGCCTCAAGACCTCACCCACCCACTACAGCAATAGGCCACCAACCTATGACTGAGTTATTTACCTCCTTAAATCATGATTTAAGGACTTTAAGATATAGAGAATTCACCGGTAGGTGAACCATGCCCTGTGCTACAGAGGAAGGCGAAAAACCCCCAGAGCCCAGGCCAATCAGACCTGGGGAGAAATTCCTTCCCGACCCCAAATATGGCGATCAGTTAAACCCTGAGCACATGGGCAAGTCTCAACAGCCAGTTACCCAAGAAACAATTCTCTGTAATAACTCAGAACCCACCCCACGTACTCTCCCCTCTTAGGCCACTTGTACATCCACCACACGTAGCCAAATATCGGACAATTTCCAAAATAGGGTAATCATATCATCCCCTCCATAAATTTATCAAGCTCAGTTTTGAAAGCAGCTATGGTTTTTGCCCCCACAACTCCCCTTGGAAGGCTATTCCAGAACTTTATTCCTCTAATGGTTAGAAACCTGTGTCTAATTTCAAGCCTAAATTTCTGGATGGACAGTTTATAACCATTTGTTCTGGTGTCCACATTGGTGCTGTACTCAAATAATTCCTCTCCCTCCCTGATGTTAATCCCTCTGATGTATTTATAGAGAGCAATCATATCCCCCCTCAACCTTCTTTTGGTTAGGCTAAACAAGCCAAGCTTCTGGAATCTCCATGCATAAAGCAGGTTTTCCACTCCACAGACCATCCTTGTAGCCCTTCTCTGCACCTGTTCCAATTTGAATTCATCCTTTTTAAACATGGGGGACCAGAACTGCACGCAATATTCCAGATGGGGTCTCACCAGTGCCTTGTACAGCAGCACTAACACCTCCCTGTCTCTACTTGAAATAAAACAATAAAACAAAGGCTTTTGGTATTAAAGGGCAATACTCATAAAGAGACTGTGTACTGTACACACAGCTGCTTCTCTATATGAGTCAAGTTAATTTTACCTAAAGAACTCAGCATAATAAGGTAGTAGCTCATTTTTTCCATCTAATTTTTGGAAAAATATATAAGTGATAAATAAAATATACAGTAGAATAACATTATGAAAGTCTGCAAGAGCCAGACTGCCCCACTGACACTATTTTACAATTATTATTACAGTTTTTAAATAAACCGTATTATTTTAGCACCTTTATCCCACAGCACCCTCTAGGGTAGGCTGGATGATTAACGTGCTAGCTTGGGGGGAGGACGGAGCCTCAGCACTTCAGAGAGTTCTTCACAGAGAAACAGTGAACACTGCTCCCCATGGCATGCCCAGCTACCTCTGTAGATCCACGCACAGGAAAGTAGCATCTTTGTTCCATGTCCTTCTTACCCATTTTGGGATGGATTGTGCTGCTAAGGGCTGTAGCACGGGAACAGCATCCTGTCTCCACAGAGGAGTCAACAATGAGAAGGAAGGCTCTTCACAACCTCCTTCTCTGCTACTGACTTGAGTACAGGTCTTGGAGATGTATTGAGTGAAATTTACCCCAGTGCAAGAGTGCTGCATGATGTTCTATATCCCACTTACAAAGTATGTTAAGAATCAGTTGACCCGATATCCCAATTTTACAGGGACAGTCTCAATATTCAGGGCTTTTTCTTATATAGGCACTGTGACAAAGTCAGGCCAGAGGGTTTTAAAAGGGTGCTTGAGGGCTGATATGTGAGCACCAGAATGACAAAGGCCCTCTTCCCTGCAGGTAGGGGAGAGGGAATTGCAACCTAAGTAAGCACACCTGAGGCCAGGCAAAGATTGCTGCAGCCCTATTAAAAGCCCCACCTGTGCCAGAAACACGGTGTGGTGGAATAGAGGGAGGCAAGCTGCCAGAAGGCTTGTCAGGAGCAGGAGTGTTTTGCCACACAGACCAGGAAAATAGTGTCTCTTCCCAGGGGAAGAGGAGGAGAAAGGACTCAGGCACCAAGCCTGCCCAACACCAAAAGAGCACCACTGCAACAACTTGGTGATTCAGCCAGAAACAGGTACTCTGAGGGTGGGTGCTGGGCCTCACGGACTGACAGCCTCCCCCACTCTGTGGAGTAGAGCAGAGCGGGAGCTCAACTCCGTCCTCCACCAGGACTGAAGGGAGTGAATGGCCTGGCTCTGACTGGGGCAGACTCGTAGGCCTACTTCACCACTGGAGACAGCCACCCCCTGGATAGCGCCAGGGGCTACTTTGCCACAGGCATGTATTACCCCTCATTTCCTGTCTCAATTTTTCACACTTGCTATCTGGTCAGGCTGACCAGATGTCCTGATTTTATAGGGACAGTCCCAATATTTGTGGCTTTTTCTTATACAGATGCCTATTACCACCCACTTTTTAACACTTGCTATCTCGTCACCCTATATCTCTAGCTAG
Organism: Pelusios castaneus; assembly: GCA_007922175.1. NCBI lineage: Eukaryota > Metazoa > Chordata > Testudines > Pelomedusidae > Pelusios > Pelusios castaneus. Next base: position 10,474,310 of record ML685874.1, on the reverse strand, counting down.
TTAAGAGTTAGTGATTGCATACAGCTTTCTGCAGGCTCTCTTTCACCTTGGATGAAATTCACCCATGGTAAGAGTGATCATTTCACCCACCACTAAATGTTGCCAACTCCAGAGTGAAATGTGGCAAGTGTTTATTAACAATAATAATACATATGCAAAAAGCTTTGAGGAATAGGTCTTTATTCCTTAAGGAATGTCTCTACTCTCAAGTAGATTAAAGACCTCTGCATAGCTGTTTGTAGCGTATTCAATTTTTATCCCGTGAGCCTTTCAGAATGCCAGTTTCTCTCAAAAAACCAGCACTATAATATTTCAAAATGTAATGTTCTGAACTCCAGTAAGCGCTCTGTTCTCATATACTTGCTTGGCTTTATTCTGTTCTTAGCACTAGAAAAACAGCGCAACTGGCTAGTGTTGCTAACAGTGATCTAACAGTATTATTCTTTTATTTGAAGCTCAAAAACAAAATCTTATGTACACACGTAGAGAAGTTTACTGATGCTGCATTTCGCTTTAGAGATGTGTTGATCAACAGTACATGGAGTACTGAACATATTGACTTTTTAAATCACATTTTCAACCACAAATCCAGAGCAGTCTGCTACATCAGCACTGGTACAAGCAACATGGAAAACACAAAGCTACAGACTAGAGATTTGCAAACATTTTGAGAGTACACATCACATTTTAATACACAGATTGTTTTGATGACCATCTTCCCACTTAATCACAATCATATAAACCACTTCCTCCCACTTACAAGTGCATAATATGCCTGTAACAACTACAGCTCTTGTTTATATGGAAAAACTATATTATAAGTATTTAATATACATTTTACTTCTCTTAGGACAGTTTACTGAAAGCTAAACAAGGAGTTGTCAGCACCTTGTGATCAACCTGCTGCTCTCGGTTTATCACCAGCAACTCTGCACAGCAGAACTCGAAAAGTTCTCTAAGACTATAGAGATATGGATGGCCTTACGGCTGAAGCACAGAACTTGTATTAACGAGCTCTATCTCTCTCTGAAACACAGCCTTCCTTAATGAAAATTACTTCACCCCTCTGTATATCGGTGTGCACACCTGTGAAAAGGGAATTGTATTTCCCTACCTCACAGAGCTCCTGGAGACTTAAGTCACTGTAAAGAACATTTTTTAAGGTGAAACTGAAGGCCCCTGATCTATTATCTTCTTCCCTTGGATGATTTACCTTCTGTCTGTTCAGAAGATGACAGTTAGTCTCCGCACATAAACAAACCTCATCTGTAGAATACCAAAGAACTCCCACAAGATTCGTGTTCCAAGACTGTAAACCCAGAATTCTGCTCTGAGTTGTTGATGGGAGATTTTTTTCAGGCAGAATGAGAAATATTGCAGTCAAGAGCACAATTCTGCCCTTATTTATTTGGCGTTTTTTAAATACTTGCATGAGGAAGCTGAACCTGCACTCCTGACACAGGTAAAATCATGGGACTGTGTCTAGGCTGCAGGATCCGGCCCATGGTTTGTAAATATCAATTTAAACACAGCGCTAGTTATAATAGCTGTTGTAATCTATGAGCTATTTTGCTGAAATTACCACAACTCTCAGAATATACAGGCTGCTGTGGATAATTTTAAACAAGAAAATAATTTCAATTCTGTTAGATTCTCCAGATCAATACACCAAGAGAAGTTCAAGTTATTATTTCGTGACAAACACTCACATAAGAGAGATGGTGAATTAAGTACCTGAAGAAATAGCCAGACTCTCTCACCTTATTTCCTCCATGCATGGAAACTCAAACTATTTTATGTATGGTTGGGCCAAATCCTCAGCTAGTGTAAATCAGCGCAATTCCACTAAAACCAACACAAGTTAACCCAAGAACAACGAGAGTCCTGTGGTACCTTGGAGACTAACAAATTTATTTGGGCATAAGGTTTCTTGGGCTCAAACACACTTCATCAGATGCAATGGTTAACCCACGATTCTTCACTGAAACAAGAATGAGGGATTAATTCCTAGTGTAATTCCACCGTACTCAGTTATACCAAAAGTGAATTTGGCCCTGTCTCATTCCGATCTCCCACAGCCAATTTTATGCTACAAAATATTTGTTTATTTGCAATACGTTCTACTAATATTTCAGAAAGGATTAAGAGTGTCTATAATAATTCGTCATCATGTCCTTTCAGAACTCCAGTATTATTTTGCAGTGTAGTGGGTAGGTTTCTTTTGCATTGTACATAGGAGAAAACGTTTATGTGATAAATAATGACTTATTTGTTCCAATAATTGCAAGCTTTCGAAACCAGGTACAGCCTCAGGTCAAAGCAGCGAAAAGTGAATTGTGTTTTGTCCTTTCAGGTAGCTTGGAAGGAAAAGAAGGTAGTGGAAACCTTTTCCCTCCCCTAGCACACCTGTGCAAGGCCAAGGCAGGATACTGACCTAGGTCCTTTAGCAAGAGAACCTGGTGATGTTCCGTAACCCCAAGAGCCCATCAGACAAGCAAGGGGCTGCGGCTGGGCCTCACTCCCTGGCCTATTTACCTAGCAGCAGATGTGGCTGGGGAGGGGAGGAGGAGATTGCTTTTGTCTGAGTTGCTTCTTTCTGAAGCAGTAAAGAGAGATATTATATTTCTGCCCCCCGCCCCCCTTTCCAACATGAGCCATTATGTCCTGGATAGGCACAAGATTCAGGGATTCTGCTTGGAAAACACATCTCTACTTCCTTACCCCTAAAATGCCAGACTAGAGCAGAATCAGACGTTAGTACTAAAACATACAACCAGATCTATAATAAATATGGGCTTTCATCATCTGTTGTTCAGTTGTCTGGCTGCATCGTGGCATTGTTACCTAATGGCTGCAAGAAAGATCGCTAACTGCAAACGATCAAAAATTGCATTATCTAAAGAAGTGGGAACTCAGCATTTATTTGTTCTCACTTCAGAGACAATGGATCCATAGCATTGCTTCTTCCTTTTGCTACTCTCAGGACACGCTTGGAAATTAGATGTTTCATCTCTACAGGCTTGTCAAATCATTAAAACTGACAAAAGGGTGTCGATTTCATTTTTGTAAGAACAAAAGAGCATGCTCTTCATGAGATTTTACTGCGCCCTCACTCAAAATCTTACTGATCTTAGCTCTTAGACTGGCCATCCTCTAGGACAGTAATTTTCAACCTTCTTTCCTCTAAAATTTTTCAAATGGAGGTACAGACTCCTTTGGAAATCCTCTGTGGACCCCAGGGTTCCACTGACCGCAGGTTGAAAACCAACTGCACTAGGAGGCCCACTGGGGCTGAGGGGTGATAGAGAGAAAGGCTTCCTCACGAGGAACTCCTAGGTAAACACATGAAGTGGAACTGTGTACCATCCCTCAGGATGGTGCACCAGGCTCCCCTCCCTGTCTATTTTGCCAGCTCTGCCCCATTCTCTTCACTGCTATTGTACTCCTGTGCTAGGGTGACCAGATGTCCTGATTTTATAGGGAGAGTCCCAACATTCAGGGATTTTTCTCATAGATGTTTCTATCACTCCCTCACCCCACGCCCCAATATTCACATTTGGTGGCTGGTCACCGTCTCCTGTTCAAGGGCAAGGCACAGTCTGATTTCTTCTTACACTTCTCCTGTTTCAACTGCAGGAGAAGGCTTAAAACCCAGAAGCAACAAATAAAAGTACCAACACCAGGTATGGGTGTAGAAGAGGCAACAAAGAGTGCATGTAGGAGCTCTCCTAAACAGGGGAAAGGACCTGCAATGTGCCTCAGCCAGGTCTGTGACAAAGAGGGCTATGACCTAAATCCCACAGCAAAATTCTAGTCAGCTGATGTGTGGAAGGCATCTCACAGAAAAGAAGCATGAGCTACAAATATCATGCCAGCAGTCTGACCTAACCCTAGCGGGTGGTACCCCTATAGCCCAGTAGTTACCCAAGTCTGAAGTACATAAAGAAGGAGACGGGAGCACTGACTAAAAATCTCCCTGAATAATATTGTACCTAAATGATCTTTTCATCGTGTACTGGATGGCTCTGAAAAGGACAACAGTTCCCTAATTATCTGTAATGAAGTTAACAGGAACTGACCTCTTATGAATTATTTTAACCAACACCCTCCACCACGATATTTCCTTTCTGCATGCCAATTTAAGAGAGCCTAGACAACCAAAGTTGCTTCTCAGAAACCTGCACTCTTTGGTTATTGTTCATATCCTGCCCTTCACCCTGCAAAGGTCTAAGACAATGGTCCCCGAAGTGTGGGGCACACCTGCCTGGAGGAGTTTTTTGGGGTAGGTGAAGCAGGCACCTCCCTAGGGCCCCGAGCAGTTAGGGCCCCATCACCTGCTTCGCCTACCTCAAAAACTGCATCTACCTCAGTCGGCAGCAAGAGGAGGATCTGGCTCGGTGCCAGGGCCATGTGGAGGGGAGCTAGGGCTGGAGGGGCACACAGGAGGGGGCCCCTGCAGGCCTATGAGAGCCCTGCAATGGGCCTTCCCCTAGGTCCCCCAATAGCCAAAGGTCACCTCTGCACCTGCAGAAAGATGAACACTCCGGGTGACGCAGCAGGGCCCAGGCCAGCCCACAAGGGATGTGGGAAGGGAGCACCATCTAGCCCTACTCTGCCCCAGCCCCAGTTGCAGTTCTGGTCCCAACTTTGGTTCCCAGCCCCAGCTTAGGGCCCCTTATTGCAACCCCACTCCTGGCCCCAACTTCAGACCATGGCTCCCAGGAGAGGCACAGACCAGGTAATGGGGGGAGCACAACTGAAGTTTGGGGACCACTGATCTAAAGCAGTGGTTCTCAAGCAGTGGTTCTCAGGGTATGCAGAGGTTTCTATGCGGTACAGCAACTCGGGTAGATATTTGCCCAGTATGAAAACAGGCTCCATAAAAAGCACCAGTGAAGTCAGTAGAAACTGAAATTTCAAACAATGATTTGTTTGTACTGCTCTATATACTATACACAAAATTAAGCACAATATTTATATTCCAATTGATCTATTTTATAAATACATGGTAAAAATGATAAAGCAAGCCATTTTGCAGTATTTTTATGTCAGATTTTGTAAGAAAGTAGCTTTTAAGTGAAGTGAAACTTGGGAGAATGAAAGAGAATTCAGACTTCTGAAAGGGGCACAGTAGTCTGGAAAGGTCGAGAGCCACTGGTCGAAGGAAGACAGAGAAAGGAGCATGAGTACTCCCGATAGATTAAAAACAAAATTCTTTCAGCACACAAACAGGCATTTAGCAACAAGGAAACAATGAACTGGAAAAAGTTACAGAAAAGCTAGAGATCTGCAACATTCTATACAAGTTCATCAGAAAGCTTATAGGAAAATTTGTTCATTGAAAATAATCCAAAAGGAGGGATTTAAAGCAAGGGAAAATTTTACCAAGCCATTTAACCCACATAAATTACTTTTAGGATATAATTTACCAAATCAAAGCTGCAGATAAGTCCAATATACACATAGTCCTTTCTGTTCAAAACACCAACATTCTCAAAACTATCACCACTGGTAATAGACGTACTAAAACAGCAAATGGAAAATGTCACTCTAGGTGTGCTTTGAATTTTTTTTTCTTCACAAAGGCATTAATAATTGTATAACAAACTAATCTCTTATCAAAGAGCCAAATGACAAGTTTTAAACAGCAGAAAGCCTGCTAGACAAGAGGTTTCCTTACTAATGACAGAAAGAATCTGTCTCAGATATTCAGCACCATTCCTACTATCCACCCAGGTAAAATTACTCAAACTAGCCTGTCTCATAATTCTCCCATGCACTATTTCACACAGTACTTAGGTCGCCAGACTCAATAGCCTAGGAGATATTAATCTTTTCCACAGAAGATTTTTTAAATAATTCAGAAAGCATTTTAAACAATTACTATAACAAATTCCTACTCATCTCCTTCAAAGATGGACAATAACTCATTGGCCATAACACTTTTATTATTTGGGCTTATGTCTCACACAAACTGGTATGCTAGCGGGGTTAAACTTGTATTACTTCCTACCTATTACTACTACATCACTTTAAAAGAAATCTGCAAATAAGGCACATCTTAGAAAACCGTAACAAAATGCGAAGAGGCAACTTTGAGAGGCCCCTTCCAAACAGCAGGCTTAATTCTCACCTCTCACCAGTTTTGTCCCAGTGCATCTCCACTGGAGTTACTCCTATTTTACATCATTGCCAAGTGAGATCTGAATTAGGCCTGCTATCTGGATACTTTTCTGCTATTGCCTCTCATTACTGGGGCTGCAAACAGGATCCTTGCATTACTAGTGCTCACAGAGAGACTTGTTCTCTCTCACAGGGGATCTGTGTGTGTCACCTGGGCTGAGTCTTTCACTGCTGTGCTACGAAACGCCTCTATTGCCCACCACCTGCGCCTGACCCGCCTTTCCCCCTCCTGGGCTGGTCTCCCCCTACGATTGCAGGGCACGGGTGCTCAGCATCCCCCACTTTGCAAAACAAATGCGTGGCTCTCCCGCGTGGAGCGGGTTTTCCCGGGCTAAACCCCTCTCTTACCTGACCCGGTTGTCGTGGAACTTGCACTGCTGGGGCTGGCTCAGGTAAATGGTGCGGGCTGCCGCCTCCGCCTGATCCGCTGAGGACGTGGCTCCGGACATCTCATCCTCCGCCTTCTTATAGCCCGAGGGGGAACACACGGGTTCTGCAAGCAGGCAGCAGAGAGAGCCCGGCTCAGTCCCCGGGGCAGAGATTCCGCGGCGGGCGGGGCATGCTGCAATGAGCACAGACCCTCCCGCCACCCATGCATTTGCCAGCCCCTGCAAGTGGCCCCGGGAAGCCGGGCGGCAGCAGCCCGGCCCTGGGCGCGCAGAGCCGCTCGCGCCGGGGATGGAGGAAGCGGAGTCGCGCGCAGCCCTCTCCCCGCTCTCACCCAGCCCGCAGCTGGCAGCCGAGCCCAGTCCGAGCAACAACAGGAGACAGCCCGGCACTGGGCGCCAGCTAAACCCACACACCTGCCGGGCCGGCGGGCGGCTGCAGCCTTTGCAAGTCCCCGGCACATGATGTGGGGTTTTCTGGGCGGGGGTGAATGGATGGGCGCCGCCAGTGATGGGAAATGAGCCGGGATTGGCCCGAGCCACGTCTAGAAACACAACGCCCTCGGGATGAAAAGCGGGGTGGGGGGAGAGAGATGATCGACTGAAGCGATCAGGCCTCGAGGAGTTTCCTCCCTGCTGCATATGGCTGATGAATAATGCAGAAGCCATTGGAAAAGCACTCCCGAGTACTAGTGGGAAGGAGGCTAACCAGAGGCCATGGCCCTGGAGAGGCGCGAGCAGTGTGTTTCTGGCAGAGAACAGGGCTTCCCAAGTAGAAGCCTCCTGTTGACACTCAAACCCTTTGGGTACCTCTGCCTGACCCTGGCCTCCCACAGCAAGTGCCCTCCTCTCAGTTAAACCAGGGAAGAAGGCCTTGGGGAGGCTAGCGAACACGCTTCAAAGACATATAAAGCACATCTTCAAAGGGGTGGCATCAAGCCAACTTGCTGAGAGAACTTGGCATGGAACAGGACACAGTGGCGCCACACCATACCCAGCTACAGCCCATCCTGGGGAGAACAGACATGCTCCTGAGAAGGAGAGGCAACAAAGGAGGAAAAAGAAAAAAAGGATATGATGCTCCGGCCAACAACTTTCACCCGTTACTTCTATGGAAAAATCTGCAAAGCACAAGGTGGGATCTTTAGCCACCTAAAAATCCACCGATGAACCCTTTGTGCAGACATCATTCTGGTATCCAGGGACAGCCAAAGAAGTAGGAAGAGCCACTACCATGAGGGGGAGGATGGTTGTGGGGCAGGTGCACAGCTGTGGGTGTCAGACTATCTGGGTTCTGTCCTTGCCTCTGGCCACAGATTTCCTCTGATGTCAGAAGGTAGCTGGCCCTTGGGATAATTAAGTTTCCCCCTTTCTTTTAAAGAAAAAAATGTCACAAACCCATCTCTCTCACTGGAAGATTGTAAGATTTAATGTTTGCAGTGTGCTTTCTGAGCCTTATGTGGAAAGTGATACAGGCATACAAAGTATTTTATGTCACATTTTACTATTAAAATAACTTTTCATAGGGCCTTAAACACCAGAATCGGTTTTCACCTGTCTTTCCCAAAGATGAGGATTACTGCCCCATTTTACAAATTTCATTCAGTCTGCACTGAACCGATTTTTTTCATTTCTTTAGGTACAATCATGCCAGTTCAACTTGGTTCTCCAAAAGGTGCCATAGCCTTGTATAGATGAGCACTCATGATACAACTATGTTAGTGGTAGCTAAAATTCACTGTTAACCAAGGTCACCAACTTCAATAAGAACAAGTTTAGTTCTCATAAAAAGGAAAGGTTTCCAAACACACAAAGGATAGAAAAATTGTATGTAAGGTACAGAGTACAACGTAAGCTGCACTATATAGCTCCGCCAGTCAAACTAGTCATTCTAGCTAAAAGATTCTTTATCAGACAGTGAGAATGTTTGTTGAGACACTGGCTTCCTTGTGCAGAGTCTGCACTAGCCAACACATGCCAGATTGAGCATTGTGAGCCTGACTCAAACCCCACTTTAGTCAACAGAAAGAGTTCAATGACTAATGATTTTTGATAAGGCTGTATTTATGCCTTGATCCTGCAAAAATTTACTCACAATTAGCTATAAATGTGAGTAGTCTGCCAGTGAGATGTTGTTCTGTCAATGGGTTGTGAAGGTAAGCATGTCCATAAGTTTTCAGAGGATCAGAGTTGAATTGTAAAGATGAAGATTTTGTAAACTGGTTGATACACATGAACAATTTTACAATTCAAATTAGATTTAAAACAAAAATGAACCACCATGTACTTCATGCCCTAAGCTTCCTAATCAACATCCTTAGCTTAATTCTATGATTTTGAAACTTGAAAAAAAGGTTTTACCATTTTGATCCATATTTACAAAAACATTTCATAACATAGCTGTATTTTCCATAAAAATTCTTGCAAGTCTCTCTATGTTAATTACAGATAAAACAAACACAATTTGTAAGGCAACAATTGATTTATCTGTTCTGTCACAACTCAAACCTTATTTATAGTAAAACAATGGGTTACATAGATGTGTGTGTGTGTGTTTTAGGTGTTTCTGGTGATAAAATTTTAATTTTTGCTCCCATATGGCAGGGAAAAAGTAAAGGATATTTTGTATTACTGTATTTTGGGGGTTGTAAATAAAATTTAATGAAAATGGTATTCTCTTTCTATTTTGTTGTTTATATCATCAAAGATTGAACTACCTATACATTTGGAACCCAGCTGTAGGTGGCTGTATAAATCATAGAAAAAAGATATGTTTCATTAGCTGAACACAGTAAAAACGTCCTATATCATGGTTCTTTAAGAATTAATAGTAAAATAAATTAAGAGACCTAACCATTGTTCAAGTCATTCAGCTATGTCTCGGTGAGCCTAAATATAATAAAAGTCACTAGGTGATTAAGATTTGATGTTATTGTGATGTTCCCCTCCCTTTATCTAGTCTGGTGTGCCGCTCTGCCTCCCTGATTGCCCTCTCGTGGAGCCCAACTTACCCGACTTTGCCAGGTGGACCCATCTCCTGGGTCACTCCATACCAGCCTCCTCCTCCTCCTAATTGGTCCCAGGCAGTGGAAGAGCGCTCTCTAGCCAGAGAGGAAATGGTTCCCCAGCGAACATCCTCAGCCTCTAGATGCCAATCCGGGAACCTCTGTCCTGCAGTGATCAGGACCCTTCCCACATCCCTTCCCAGAGCCCTGCAGGCTCATAAACTCCAGTCCATCAGTTTAACTAAGAAAATGAAAATGCAAACAGCTTTTGCTCCTTCACACTCTCTAAAATCCACACTGCTTTAGATAAAACAAACATTACTTTATTGATTAGAACATGATTTTAAGTGAGTATATAGCAAATCAATGCACCATCAATAAATCAGGAGATACCACTAGCAAATGAAAATATAAGAGGCATTCTAACCTAAAGTTTACTGTAGTAGTCCATTTCTATCTTACCCACATGGCTGGCTGCTGGTGGTATTGCAGCTTGGCCTTCCTGGCTATGTGGATTGGTCTAGTCCTTGCCTGTAGATACAGATGTTTCAAGATGGAGATTCCCTGGCAAAAAGCCTCCAACAATTCCACATCACTCCTTTTCAAACTGTCCTAGCCCTTCTTTCCCAGGCTGAGGTCATTCACTTTGTTCAGAAAGAGCAGGAGATCTCCCCCTTTCCATCCAAGGTGCTACAGCAGGGATGTCAAACTCATTCAGTGTCGGGGACCACACTGGAAGTCAGGACCATCCGGAGGCCGACGTATGTCCAGGTACACTTCCTGACCCCTTACCAACACAGTACCACCTGGGGCCCTTGACCTATTCCCCTGCTGCGCTTGGGGCAATGTGGGCTCCTCTTTCCCATCTCCAAACCCGCAGGTTCGCTGACACCTTCCTTTCCCCTGCCCTGCAGGCTCCTCTTTGCTGCACAGGCTCCCCAACCTCTTCCCCTTTGCTGCACTGCCCGTTCCCTTCCCTGTTCCTGTGCCAGTTCCCTAACCCCTTCCCCAGCCCCCCCCGCCCCGTGGAGCTGGCTCCCTAGCCCCCTCTCACCCACTTACCTGGCTCAAAGGGGCTCAATCCAACCCCTGGAGTCAGTTCTCTGGCCAGGCCATTCCCCGCCCTGGGCCACTGCCTGGGTGTGCAGGGTGGCAGATTTTAAAAGGCCCTGACCAGGTATCAACAAAATTTTTGCCCTACTAGGTACCCAGCCACAAAGTAAGGTGCCCAACTAGGGAACCCTCCACACCCCACCCCGCTTAAAAAAACCACTGCTCACAGCCCCCGGAATCTGCAAGCTGCCGCTAAAGGCGCCTGCAGTTTTTACTTTTCGCCACCAGAGGGCGCACCTCCAATGTATTTCTATAAGTGGAGGAGCACCCTCTGCTGACAAAAAGTAAAATTGCAGGCACTTTACCGGTGCCTGACACTTTTGGCGTGGGAGAGCTGTGCAGGGCTCTGCGGGCCGGATAAGAGCCCTTGGCGGGCCAGATCCGGCCCGCGGGCCTTAAGTTTGACACCCGTGTGCTACAGACATTTAGATAGTCCATTATCCTTCCTATTTAATCTGGATATGTGTTTTGATCTCCTCAGAGTGGCAGATCTGCCAAGTTACTCAAACAAATCACTTCAGTATTCAATAAAGTAAAGACAATTGTAGTGCATGCAGACAAAGGCTGGGATTCAAAGCTGTGGTATACAACACATCAAATGGCACATTCTCTTAAATCTTTCTAATGTCTGCTTTGATAGCGCTCCTTGTACTGAACCATCCCCAGTGATTATTGCCAACTCTAAGAGGCAGACTCAAGCTGCAGGGGTGGCTTAGCGTGTACCTGAACACTGAATTTCCTGTTTGTAAGAAAGTTAAGTTTAGTCACTCAACACTCAGGCATGCTACTGGGCACCCAGGTGACATTAACTCTTTGTAACCAAGTTTTGGGGCATTATAAGCTTTTCGGGGTAGGGACTGTCTTTTTGTTCTGTTTGTGCAGCCCTAGCAAAATGGAGTCCTGATGCATGGTTATGAAGCCTAGGCACCATGACAATACAAATAAAAAATAATAATACATTAGACTGAAACGTTGGAATTTTTTTTACTTGCAGATTATGGGACATTTTTAGACAGAAAATAAGCTTTATGTATCTGACCAGTGTAAGATTTACAATCCTGTAGTGCAAGGCTGGGGAACTAGGGGGAAATTGGCTAGAGCCTCCCAATTGATGGCTCATAAGCAGCTGGGAGATCATTCATGTAACACAGTTGGGTATGTCCCTGCCTGTGGAAGTGCAGTGCCTTTCAGAGGTTTGTAGCTTGATGTCAACATCACAGTGTGAGATTCCGCCCAGGCTGGTTGGTTTGAAAGGCCCAGCGGTCTCACAGTCCAGGTTGCACCTCAGGGACCCCATCACATATCATTTCATTCTCTTTTTTGTTTATAAATATCAGTGTCACAAATCAAAGGTGTAGGAATAATATAATTAATTAAGTAGATTGTTATATCCAGAATATTGTCAAATTTTACAAATATTTTTATTAAATATTACACATTTTTGTAATGAGGCATAAAACCAGTGTCTCTGAGATCATGATTTTTTAGTGTCTAGTAAAGGCATGAATGTAAGTTCCCAAGTCAGAGTCTGGGCCCTGCCCCCTGCCCCACCCCTTGGCCCTGATCCAGCCCTGAGCTCCCACTGCCACCAGCCCTGGATCCCTGACCAAGGGCTGGGGCCGGATCCAGTTCCCGCCAGCCAGCAGCCCAGCTCTGGGTCCCCGGCTGGACTCGGGGGATTGGCACAGGGACTCAGGGCTTGTGCCCCGTATACCCAGTGCCAGCAACACCCATGTCCCAAGCCCATCTTTTGAAGATAATATGCAAGTTTCCTTTGAGAACAAGGATTGACAGGTCAGATATGGAGTGACTGCTTGTGATAAGTGCTCAACGGCAGGGGGTCGGGTGTTTTCGCCTTTTATCATTTCTTCAGCAGACATGCTAGTTTTATGGCTTATTACAATTTGTAACTCCTAACCCTCCCTTGTCCTATCACTGCAGGGGTACTAATAGCTCCCGTCTTTTTAAGTGGTTTATTGCAATATCTGTGTACCCACAGTGGTATTTTATAAATATTACACATTTTTGTAATGAGGCACAAAACCAATGTCTCTGAGATCATGATTTTGATCTCCCCCTGTGTATTTAGTTGTCACACTTTGGCTATACTTTCAAGTCAAAGAGCTCTGTGAAAAAAGAATTTTGTAAAGCTTGAAAACTTGCCTCTTCCACCAACAGAAGTTGGTCCACTTCACTCAATGTGTCTCTCATATCCTAGGACCAACATGGATACAACAATACTGCAACTTATAAAAAGAACCAGCCATCCAGTACTGCCTCCAGTTGTGTGATAGTAAAAGATCCCAGGGGCTCCAAAGAGCCTCTTGTTAACTTTTCAACAGCAAATTCAAAAAAATTGATTGCATTGATTTCTTTGCCTGAAATGGTATTTACCCTCACCTCCAAAGGGCTCTTGAGGAATATTTTTAGGTCTTTGGAATGGCACAAACTGCATCAAATGGTGGTTATTTTCAGCAAAGTGCCTAGGAAAGCATACTCCACTGGTCCCCTCTAGTTTTGTTTTCTTTTTTAAAAGAAAATACCTCAAATCCATTTCAAATTATCCAAGTATAGATTTTTCTGATTAGATTTCAGGGCAATTAAAATTCCTTAGAGAGAAAAAAAGTAAGAATATTAAGGGCTAGGTACTCAGGAAGACTAGAATGGTAACAACCTCCTAATGTATATCAATAGAAGCTAATATTGAGGCCCTGGTGAATGCTCCCAACACAAGTATTAATTTTCATGTAAAAAGATATTATTTAACTTGAATAGCTGAGACAATCAATATTCAAACAAAATTTATAGTAATGAAAGTGAACTAATAAAGTACATGTAGGTAGCCTCAGATGCCTACAACAAACAGTAATAAATAATCAGAAAAGAGTTGAGAAGCACTTATATTAAGAACACAGTACGGTACATGTCCATCATTAAATATTCAGTTTTTCTTGAAGTCATCTTGATTCCCATCCAGAGTACATTCTTCAAACTGTAAATGAAAGAAGTAAGTTTCCCAAATCCAACACCACTAGATTGCAGCATATATGAGCCTTCTTATACTTTATTGCACAGGCTGCTAATGTCTTATTTTTAGTTTTATTGCTTTATAAATTAAACATACCAAAACCAGAGCTTAAATGCTTTTTAAAATATTTCACTCATTTAACAGCATAATTCTGCCTCACTTATTGAGACAGAAAACTATCAAGACAATTTTTAAAAAGTCCCAAGCAACAAAACATATCAACCAAATTCATACCAGATCCACCAAAAAAGTCACACCAGCAACCCCCAATTGTTGTTACTAATTTTATTGCAGTAAGATTTTTTAAAAAATCATTTTTCTGTCAGCAGAAAATGGATATAACAGAGAACAATTTCCTAAGACCTTACTAACATAGAAAGAAAACACAGAATTGCAAATCCCACTTCCCCATAAGGTGATTTAAAATTTTGGCCCCAAGCCCCAACAAGTGGCCACCAGCACTGGGAGGCCCCAGTCACCCCAGAGCATCCGTGAGCTATCCAAGCACCAGACCAATGGCTGGCTCACCCTCCCCCGCCCACGCGCCAGCTCACCTCATTTGGAGGAAGCTGAATGTGAGAAGGAAAATACTCCAGAGCTTAATAACACAGCAGGAGAGGGCAGGGCCATGCCTGGTTGATTGTGGAAGCTAAGCCTTCCCCCACCAATAATACCTGGCGCCCATGTTCAGGAGGAAGGTGCTTATAACAACTATCAAATAGTACTAAAGTGTGAAAGAAAGCAGATTTTCTGAGGCCGTGATTTATCTACCTAGTGCTAATGAGAAATTAATAAAAAAAATTAGGCTGAATATTAGGAAGATTGTGTGTGTCCCCTTCTAAATGTATGCCTATACTGCAATTAAAAATCCACCGCTGCCCTGTGACCAGCTGGCACAGGCTTGCAGGACTTGTAGACTCATAAACTTTAAGGCCAGAAGGGACCATCATCATCATCTATTCTGACCTCTTAAACACTGCAGGCCCAAAACCTCTGGCTGAGTTACTGAAGTCCTCAAATCCTGATTTGAAGACCTCAAATTACAGAGAATTGAACATTTATTCTAGTTTAAACCTGCAAGTGACCCATGCCCCATGCTACAGAGGAAGGCAAAGAAACCCAGATCACTGTCAATCTGACCCAGAGGCGAGGAAGACTCCTTCCTGAATCTAAATATGGCAGTCAGTTGGACAGTGAGCATTTTGGCAAGATCCAGCAGCCAGACACCTGGGAAAGAATTCTCTGTAGTGACTTAGAGTCCTTGCCATCTAGTGTCCCATCACTGACTTTTGGGGATATTTGTTACTAGAAGTTGTAGAACAGTTACATGCCATTGGCTGCAGTCTCATCATACCATCCCCTCCATAAACTTATCAAGCTCAGGCTATGTACACACGATTAGATTAAAGTGCAACATGGCAAAAGCACTATAAAAAACACGTGACCTTTATTGCGAGAGAGCGCGTACACACGTCGCTCCTTGCAACGCAACAGAATTCTTTGCAATATCGCGGTGTAGCGCAATGAATTCTGGGCACCTATCCCACAGTTCAATTTTCCCTCAAAAGGCGCTTGGAATCATGGGATGAAAGAAAGGAACGCAAAGCGCCATGGGTAAACTCTCAGTTTCCCGTGGTGCACTGTGTTCCCCTTGCGTCTTCCTCGTTGCCAATAGCAACTCGCGCCTATTTTCAACAATGCAGTGACGCACTACTTGCAAGCAATCACAACTGCGACAGCATGGATCCTGCTCTGATCTCCACTGTCGCCTTCAGCATTCTAAATACATCGTGGCTGATTGCTCAGTACGCAATGAGCTCCGAGTCAGACAAGGATGCTGAGGAGCAGGAGCTGATCGATGCTATGCAGAGCAACAGCACCGCATTGCTCAGCTCCTTCACCGATCACCCTCACACGGTGCAACGCCGTTTCTGGTCGCGAGAGACGAGCACCAAGTGGTGGGATCGCATTGTTATGCAGCTGTGGGATGACGAGCAATGGGTACAGAACTTTCGAATGTGGAAAGCAACCTTTCTGGAACTGTGTTCAGAGTTGGCCCCTGCCCTGCGATGTAAAGACACCAACATGAGGTCAGTCCTAACCGTGGAGAAGTGTGTTGCAATTGCTGTCTGGAAGATGGCGACTCCTGACTGCTACCGGTCAGTTGCAAACCAGTTTGGAGTCAGGCGGTCCACTGTCAGATTAGCCCTCTCACAAGTCTGCCGAGCCATCAATCGCGTTCTGCTATGGAGGACGGTGACGTTGGGCAATGTTCGTGAGATTGTGGACGGCTTTGCTGCCATGGGATTCCCTAACTGTGGGGGAGCCATAGATGGCACACACATCCCTATTTTGGCTCCAGACCATCTCGTGACCGAGTACATCAACAGGAAGGGCTACTTCTCCATGGTGCTGCAAGCACTCGTGGATCACAAGAGGCGTTTTACAGAATCAATGCTGGGTGGTCGGGAAAGGTGCATGATGCCCGCATTTTCAGGAACACTGGTCTGTACCAGAAGCTGCAAGGGGGTACCTTCTTCCCTGATCAAAAAATTACAGTGGGGGATGTGGAGATGCCCATAGTCATCCTCGGAGACCCAGCATACCCACTGATGCCATGGCTCATGAAGCCGTACACTGGGAACCTAGATCGCAGCAAGGAGCGGTTCAATTACAGATTGAGCCGCTGCAGAATGACTGTGGAGTGTGCCTTTGGCCGTTTAAAAGGGCGCTGGCGTTGTTTGTATGGGAGGCTGGACTTGGCAGAGGACAACATCCCTGCTGTGATTGCATCGTGCTGTGTCCTTCATAACATTTGTGAAAGTAGGGGAGAAAAGTTTTCCCCGGGGTGGGCTCTGGAGGCACAGCGTCTCAAGGAAGCATACGAACAGCCAGCCACTAGGAGTATTAGGGGGGCCCAAGGAGAAGCTGCTCGCATAAGGGAGGCACTTAGAGACCATTTCAATGATGCCCTCCCCTAGTTAACTTACAGGACACAACAGGTGCACTTTATGAGATTTTTCAATGTGTACAAATAAAGCCACTCTTCAAATTATTTGTCACTGTTTTTATTAAAACCTAAAAGGGGGGAGGGTTACAGTTGGGTGTAGCTGCGGGTCTCTAAAAAGTAGCTCTAGGGGGGACTGGATGTTGCAGTGTACCAGGGGGATGGGTGGCCTTCAAAGAAATTCTTTGGAGGACTACGGGGTGTGGGAGGCCGACATGGCTGAACTGTATGGAGTGGAGCCCGTACATTAATCGCCTGGGTCTGCAAAGCAATCATGCTCTTGAGCAGTTCTGTTTGCTCCTTCATCACGCTTATCAGTTCGTCCCTGTGTTTCTGCCTCCTCTGTTGGGATTCCTCTCTCCAGGCTCGATTCTCCCTCGCGGATTCCTGTGCTGTTTTCAGCAGGTCCTGAAACATATCCTCCCGGTTTCTTTGAGCACGCCGCCGAATGTTTCTCATGCGGACAGCTGGGGTAGACACCAGCCTTGTGAAGGTCGAATCTAAAAAAAAAAATAAGGAGAAAGCTGTTGTTAACACAGAGCCTAGATAACCAATGTAACCTTCCAGTAGCACATTCCATTGGAAGGTACAGGGCAGTCAACATCCTATGCTTCGCAGAAGAGGACAAGGTACGTCCTAATAGAAAGCTTATTGGGGGCTAACATTCTGCACAGGGCACACAGATGGAACCCGATATCTCTCTCCTCAGAGTGCCCCTGCCAGCTAGAATACATATCCTACATGCCACCGGTTGCAAGCCAGGACCGTATGCTGCTGCACTGTGTGCTGCCATGGTTCCCAGGGCTGTGCTTTGCAGCTGGCGAGGCAGAGTATCCGTCTTTGGGAGCGTAGACACAAACGCTCTCCCATCTAACCTGAGTAGTAGGCTCTGGAGGTACATCGAGGAAACCTTTACTGACCTAAATACAGATGATTTTTTGACAATCACTGCTTGTGTTGATGCACTTCTAATGAATGCAGAGTAAAGAGCGTGCACAGCGGGGACTGAGACAGCAAGCACCCCCACCCCGGACAATGATATTTTAGCAGGAGCCATAGCTGCACAAAAGAGAAACTTACCAGAACCCCCCTCTGCCGCCTCAGAGGACACGCTGCAATTCATGTCTTGGGTGGACGTCTCAGCGGGGGTGCAGAAAAGCTCCTGGCTATACGCTGTTGCGCTCTCCTCCAGGTCATCCTCCATCTCCTCCTCCTCATCGATCACGTCCTCATCCTGCTCAGGTCTGGCATTCACTGAATGAGGGGGGGGCCAATGTGTCCACTTTGCAGTGGTTGTGGGGTCCCCACTGAGGATGGCTTCTATCTCCTTATAGTACCTGCATGTAGCAGGCGATGATCCAGAACGGCGGTTTGCCTCCTTCGCTCGGTGATAGGTTATTCTTAGCTCCTTCACCTTTGATCTGCACTGCACAGTGTCTCTCTCATAACCTCTCTCTGACATGGCCCAAGAAATTATGCCAAATGTATCATAATTTCGTCTGCTGCCACGTAGCTGCGCCTGCACAGCGGACTCTCCCCAGATGCTGATCAGGTCCAGCACCTCTGCCGTGCTCCAAAGGGGTGCACGTCTTCCACGATGGGCCGCCATTGCTACTGATGTTCGGACCTGCACTCCACTCCACGAGGAAGAGAACAGGAAGTGAAACAGACGAGAAATTCGAAAATCCCGGGAATCTGAGCAGGGCGGGGACTGTTTTGTCACGGCCACAGAGCGGGTGGGGGGAAGACCAGAGAGGACACCTTTGGAATGCTGGGACACTTCCGGAGCCCAATCATTATGCGGTAAGCGTACACACGAGTGGAAAGGCGCAACAGCTGTTCCGCGTAAACTGCTACCACCCTCGTCAAAATGGTTTTTGTATTGCGCTACAACAAGGCAGTTAACGCGCAACAGCCCTATTGCACGTGTGTACGCTGTTGTTGGTATCGCGCAGTAATGATTGTTAATGCGCGATAAAGTGATCGTGTGTACAAGGCCTCAGTCTTGAAGCCACTGAGGTTTTTTCCCCCACACTGCTCCCCTTAGAAGGCTGTTCCAGAACTTCTCTCTTCTGGTTAGAAATATTTGTCTAATTTATAACCCCTTGTTCTTGTATCAGTATTGGCGCTCAACTTCAATAACTCCTCTCCTTCCCTGGTATTTATCCCTCTGATGTATTTATACAGAGTAACCATATCTTCCCATTGCTTTCTTTTGGTTAGGATAAACGAGCCAAGCAAGTGCTTTGAGTCTCCTCTCATAAGGTAGGTTTTCCATTCCTCAGATCATCCTAGCAACCCTTCTCTGTACCTGTTCCAGTCTGACTTCATCTTTTTTAAAGATGGGAGACCAGAATTTCACACAGTATTCCAGACAAGGTCCCACCAGCACCTTGTATAATGGTACTAATACTTCCCTATCTCTACTGGAAATACTTGGCCTGATGTATCTTAAGACTGCAATAGCCTTTTTCATAGCCTCATCACATTGCTTACTCAGTCTCCCCGTGATCATGCAATACACCTAGGTCTTTTTCCTCCACTATCACTTCCATCTGATAAGTCCTCAGCATATAGCAAAACATTATTTTTATTAGTCCCACCTTCCTATCTCATGGGATCCTAGAGCCCAGACTCCAGACTGAACCCAATGTCTACACTACAACTGAGCAACCTCTTAGCCAGAGTCACATGAGGCTGAGTCAGCTGGCACAAGCCAGCCATGGGTGTCTAATTGCAGTGTAACCTCTGTATATAGCACTGGTGAGACCATTAGTGGAACACTATATCTTCCTAAAATAGCTGTTTTCTCTCTGTCTTCAGGTCATACTATATCTGCTCATGTAATGACAACGAATTATGTCTGCTAAGTGTGCTGAGCCAATAAAATTATAACAGAGCAGATGGATTCTGTTCTGCCTCATGTTTCATCAAAGTTGTCAGCCAAATTAGCATTGTGGAAACCTTTACTGAAGCTACTGAGATCAAAAGTAGAGAGAACATGGCTGATTTTCAGATCCCAATTTAAGTTTTGCAGCATTGGTAAAAGTCATAAACTGAGCAAACACTTTATAGAAGGCTGAGAATGAATAATGTCATTTTCACAGTCATTTTATTACCATGACCACCCTTTCAGAACATTAAAGATAGCACAAATGAAACAAGTACAAATAATTGAGGTTCAAGAAGATACATGGGGTTGTAATCATTGATACCATGTAAAAAGATAAATATCAGCACTAAAAAGAGAGTCGGTGCTATTTCCTGGTCTCAGTTACATGACATGGTCAGTAACACAGAAGTTTTATATACCAAGTCACAGGGCAGGGATTAGGATTCACTGACCCCAATGGCTATTGTTACTATTGATTTAGTTGGGATTACTCCTGCTTTGAGCAGGGGGCTGGACTAGATGACCTCCTGAGGTCCTTTCCAACCCTAATCTTCTATTCCTTGGGCTGAACAAAAAGGTTAAGGGCTCTCTGGAGTTGCACAGCTGTCTTGGGACTCTTCTTCTTCCCCCACCTCCCAGTCAACGTTTCCTCAAAATGGAGTGGGCTGTGGAAGAGCCATTTATTTTTTGCTCACACTTATTCAGGGCTTTAGCTAAGGAGATAACATACACCATCCCTTTGATCCACCCTCAGTCTTCCCCTTCCCTAACCATGGATCTCTGAATCTGGAGAAGGCTCTCCATTGGGTCAGGTCATGAAAGGATGATGTAATAGAAGTAGATGACCTTCCCACTCCTCATGGAATAGAGAGATCCTTGTAGAGTGGACTCCTCTGATTGGAGCATTTGTTCTCTGCATCTGTCTAACTACTGGAGTTAAAGAGTTGGTGCAGAGTTGACTTCTGGGAGCTATGCACCAGCACAGAGACTTCAGAAAGAGAGGTTGTACTAGGGCAAGCCTTCACTCCTGTCTTCTTGACCCCCAGAAACTGTGCAAACTACACTAGTTGTATATTCACAGTGCCATTTATTCTGAGTTCCCTCCACCAATCTTCTGTGACTCTGGCCATCTCACAGTACTTGAGGGGGCCAAAGGTCCCTGTTCCCAGATACCTCGGCTCGGCATGGCATGGCATGGCTGGGTCCTTTATCCCTCTCTTTCTTCCCTGGCACGTCCCTGTGTGCCTCCATCAGCTGTCTCTCGGGTACTAATTGGCATACAAGTTATCAGAGTTCAGGCACACCTGTTCACTCTCTGCAGTTTGTCACAGGGGTTTACCTGCATGACATTTGTAACCACCCCGTTCAAGGATTGGTGTATGCATGTGTGAAAGGGTTCCATTCACTGCAGATGCATCTCCTTATGTCTGTGAATTAGCTATCACCCTGTAGCAGGGTGCTAGGCTAACCCCTGCTCCAGAGCCCTAATCAAAGGGGAAGTGAAACCAGCTGGGTGAGCTGGCTCACCAGGGAGCTGATGGGAGCAGCTGATGGAATCATTAACTAGGCTCCATAGATGCTCCCAGGCAGGAAACAGAAAGGAGGAGCAGCCGCCGCCGCCGCCGCCAGCCAAGGGCAAAGCTGAAGACAACTGGAGCTGAGCTGGTAGCACTCCTGTGGAAGCTATATATAGTTGGTGGTAGGCTGCTTAACACAATAAAAGGACTAGTGACACTTAAAGTTGGAGTCTGTGTATGCCTGGCGGGGTACAAGGAGTGGCAAAGGCTTGGGTGCATGGTTAGTACATCCCTTCTGGACTCCCTTCCATAAGTTGTTTGTGTTGTAGCCCCCTTTCTCTCTCTCCCCCCTGACTCAGGCCTCTGATCAGGTCACTATATAGTCTTCCCCTTCTGGCAAAGGTGATGTTTGGGGGAGAGATCCTGTGGGGCCATGTCCCGCCTTTCCCCCTGGATTTCTCAGTCATATGGTGGGGCGGGGCACACTTCCCTGCATTTGACAAGTTCTAAAGAGGTACCTGTGTTAGTCTAGTTCAGCAAAACAAACAAGAGTCTGGTGGCACTTTTAAAGACTAACAAATAATAAATAAATGTCTGTCTTTAAAAGTGCCATCAGACTCGTTGTTTGTTTCCCTGCATTTATTTTCCTCCCATTTATCTGTCGTTCTCCATCTTCAGGCATCTGACAAAATGGGATTTTCTCCCATGAAAGCTTATTCAATAAATAAATGTTAGTCTTTAAAAGTGCTACACGACTCCGTGTTTGTTTTGCTGACCTAGACCGCCACGGCTACCACTCTGGAACTTGACATCATCCTTGCAGCCTCTCTGCCTGCTCTGGCATTTACATTTCTATCCCAGCTCCTCCTCCAGCTGAGCTCACTGCCATCCTGAGAGTGAAGGGGGGCAGCGAGTGGGGCAACAGCTTCAGGTCCTGCAGTTCCGTGGGCCCCATGCTGCTCCCCTATGGCTGCACTGCCTCCACCCCACCTTCAGGGGCAAGCCAAAGGAAAGGGACATGGTGGGCAGCTGGGCTGGCCTGCCCTGCCCCCAGGGGAGAGCAGCTGGTCCAAGAGTAGGGCAGGAGTGTGCAGCGGGGTAGCGGCCCCCAAAGGCTGATTGGCCATGGGCCCCATCCCCAGCTGAGCTTCACCTGCAGTTATCCCTACCGTCCCTCCAGGTGCATCATATAAGATTAATAAGGCATATTAATTCATTCAGGGTTTGTGTGGGTAAATAAAACAAATATAAATAAGAAAAAACCCAAATTCTGCACCACTGATGTCTCTCTAACAGAAACTGACCTGCAAGGCCTTGAAACCCACTACTGCTTAGCAGAGGAGTGAGAGAATTGGCAAACTAGCTACTTTACCAGAATGTAAATAGAAGAGACCCACACAATGTAAACAAAAGCATTGTTTCTAATAATGTGCATTCACAGTGGATCTAAAGTCAGCTGACTAACAACCAGAATCTTCCCCTCTATTTTCTGTCCCCTGCATTTTGAAACACCACCTGTGTTTCAGCAGTGTTTGGGAACTGCACTAGTCAACTACAAAGAATCATTTCAGCCCTGATCAACTTAAATGACAGTCATAAGTGTCACAAGAACTGAGGTAACTAGAATGCCAGGATTTACAGTGCAGTTACATTCTGAACAGTACCATTGTGGAGTTCCATAGTTAAATCTTCCTATTGACTCTGTTATAACCTGGCCTGGTCCCTCTCTGGAGTGTTCCCAGTATCTATTGTAAATAGACGCAAATACTGGGTCATACATGCTTTCAACTCAACTGGATCTGGTTCTAGTCACTGTTTCTAGCTTTGGGTTTCTAGGGAACACCCTCAAATTCAACCCTCTTTTCTGAGCCCTTCCTTGGGACTCTGCCGTTCAGCTACCCTGGTCCCCAGAACCAGCACCTCAAACCACCCAAGCCCTCTATTTTCTAGCAATGCTCCCTCAGAATTCCACCTTACTATGGACACACTGGCTTCTAAGATTACCCCTTTGGTGGCAATGTGGCAGGAAAGCAAGGAGCACAGGCTTAGTACTGAATTTCTTAACTTCAGCCACTTTTCTCTTAAATAGCAACAAGATTGTATAGATCTGTGCAAAATAAAAGTCATGAGATGCACCCTTCCCATGTCTGATCTCACCCTTTCTACGAGCCAGAGATTTGTCAGCATTGCACACTAAGAGGAGTCTCTCCTACAGTCTCTCTCTCCAGCCAGTCCTTACATAAGTCCATGTTTGGCCTTCCCTGCTCAGAGAAGCACTCTCTGAAATGTCTCTTTTTGCCATATCTTGGCAGGAAAGCTGCAGATGCACCAGCCACACTGGGGTCCCTGTTTTAAAAAAGTCATTGTTCCATGGGGTTGGGCCAGAAGTTGAGAAAATTAAAGCTGATGGCTCTAGATTGTTTTGTGATGGTTTGTGAGTGTTAGTCTTTAAGGAATCTTTCTAGGCAAGAAAGATGTCTGGACTACATCGTTAAAGGTCTAGAATACTTGACTTATAAGGGAGGATTGAAAGAACTGGGTTTGTTTAGTCTGGACTAGAGGAAATCAAGAGGACATGGTAATAATAGTTTTCAAGTACCTAAAAGGTGGTTACAATGAGGAGGGAGAAAAAATATTCTCCTTAAATGCTGATCGGACAAGAAGCAATGGGCTTAAATTACAGCAAAGGAGATTTAGCTTGAACATTAGGAAAAAAAAATCCTAGCTGTCAGGATGATTAAGCACTGGAATAAGATGCCTAGGGAGGTTGTGAAATCTCCATCACTGGAAATTTTTAAAATCAGATTAGATAAACACCTGCCAGGGATAGTCTAGATGGTACTTGGTTCTGCCATGAGTACAGAGGATTGGACTCGATGACCTCTCACGGTTCCTTCCAGTTCCATGATTCTATAACAGGCTTCCTTTGGAGAAGGTTAGATATCTGTTCAACATAAAATACAAAATGGAGATCCTAATACAAAACACAGTTTACAATTTCATATAAATATGTCACACTCTATCACAGATTCCATATCAAATTTTCTCAGTTTACACCAGAAAGCTACTTTTCCAGCTGCTCGCCATGCAAATTCCACCTAGGATCTGAAAATCAAGCTATGTTCTTTCAAACTTTTCATCATTTTCAGAAACAAAGATTCCTCAATAAAAACCTAGCAATTTTGTTGATGAGGCACCAGGAACAGACTTCAGTTTATTCCTCCATAGCTGTACTGGCTCTCCATTGCTAATAGCAGTAAAAACTTCCGTGTCAGTAAAGCGAGTAGCTATGGCTCAAAGACACACCAGGGATCCAACCTGGATGGACGGACACACCCCCCATATCCTTTTTACTCCCATATCTCATGATATGTTATGTCATATCACACAACTCAGTTTAGGGCCTGAACCTGCTCTGCTCTAGTCAACAGTAAACTCCCACTGACATCAACATAATAAAGTCATATTATGTCGCACTCCACTCGTTACCGGTTGCCAACCAGACATCGAGCCATTGATTCCTACCCGCTGAGCCCGTTGATCTAACCAGTTTTCGATCCACCTTACGGTCCACTCGTCCAACCCATACTTCCTTAACTTGCCAACGAGAATGCTGTGGGAAACCGTATCAAAAGCCTTGCTAAAGTCAAGGTATATCACGTCAACGGCTCTTCCCGCATCCACAAATCCAGTCATCTCATCATAGCATATGATATAGCATCAGCAATTCTTTGGAGTGAGTGCTTTTCTTGACTTTGCTTCTCACCTAACTTAGCCCTGGTCTATACTGCAGCATAATTCTGGTGGCAATCAAAGGGATACACACAAAGTACTTAAAATACCTTGCATATCTCCATCCATCTGCCTACCGCCTACTTACCATGGTGTCTTCAGTGCACTGAGTTGGAGAGAAATGCCGACTCAGCACTACTTCTTCTGCAGGGATGGTCTTATAAGATCCGCTTACTGATTGGCTAAGCGGGTCTTCACACACCCAATCAGTTGATTTGGAAGATCTATCTGACCATGCCAAATTTGCCACCGTCAGTGAAGACCTACCCTCAGTTCTAGTTTCCATCCACACACTGGATTCCTTTGTCTAAAATATATATTGTCCACAGTCTTAAAATACTTTAAATTAGTTTTGCTTGTTACTTAGTTCACTTTCTTTTTAATTACTTTGGCCTGCCAATTTTAGGTTTGAGTCTCAAGTCAGGTTGTGTAACGATTAGAATAAAGCTGCATGCAGAAAATGTTCAATATTTCTCTAAAATTCAAATTTAAGAAAAAAATATATCTGATCCTTTCTATTTTCATACACATACATAGGGCACCTCTGTGATGAATAAACAGGTGACACATGTATTGGTAAAGCACAATAAAAAGCAAGCTGTGCACCCCTCACACCCACCTGAGTCTCATCCTACGTGGTAGAGGCTTTTGTCTGTAGATTATTCTGCTCTAAATTTTAAACTCTAGGCGTCTTCCCATTCATCATCCGATTTATAACAGTATCTGTATACATTTCACATGTCATGCTTTAAAGCCTTACTTCCGTCCCTTTTCCTAAGTATGGTTTCAGAATTTTATTAGATTGATCAAAATCATGTAAATAAATCCATACCACTTGTCTCCTCACATTTTCATACTTCAAATCACCAAGAGCCAGATTCTGATACCCTTATTCATAATTACTATTTTCTTATTC
>ML685874.1:10392309-10448460 GCA_007922175.1 Pelusios castaneus | reverse complement strand
AAGGAATGAGCAATAATGTTTCTTTCTGTGGCTTGTTTCTCTTTATTAATATTGGCTGTGACTAAAAATATCAGTGGCTCATATCTCTCTCTCAATATTCCAGCACAAAACTGCTATTTTGTCTTACTCCGATGTATACATTCCTTGAAATTCATTAGCAGCTCTCATATTTATAAGTCTACAGTATGATCTAGCTTTCTAATCGTACTGTAATCTTATAACACTTCAACCAGAAAATGAAAAAAACAAAAAACCAACACTATCATTTTATATACCTAAATTTAAAACTCTCTCTTCTTGTGCCTGTTCTAGGAAAAGCTGAGGCCTACAACCTGCTAGTGGCGGATCAAAGATTTACTGAATACCAACTGACTTTCTGCTCAGAAAACATTGATCTTGTTATTTCTAAATTCATCCACGCCTGCAAAACATGCACAACAAAAGCAGCTGACAACTGTACAATTACCTATAGAGACACATTTTTTCCAGCGGTAGAACATCAGACAGCATTCAGTCTTTTTGCACTGCTTGCATGACAATGAAAATAGCACCAGTGCCTCAAAGGTTTTTACGGCATTAGTGGGGCTCAAAGCTGATTAACATGATCCCTGTGGTAAATCTGAGAAATATATGTTTTGCATTTTCAAACTGCTCTGTTTGATTTACAGAAGGAAGATGTGCAGTAGGTGTGTACATAGAGATAGTGCTCTATCTTCAACTGGAACATCCAGATATGTTTCAGCTTTACAAAAAGTTACAGACACAGTTCTGCACTTCAATTCTTAAAATAACTATCGACATTTACTCCCACTCCCTGCAAATGAAAGCAGCATAATTGTCAAATAAAAGGAAATCCATCTAGAATTTAAGCTCAGGTCTTTGACAATCTCTCCACCCACCGTTTCCCCAAAGAAGGGCTGTGACTATGTATTTTAAGAGTTCTGACATTTGTTTAATTGGGGGTGGGGAGAGTAAACTGTATGCTTTTACTCTTTTTTACCTAGATTTTTTCTCTCTTTTCAGTGTTGAAAAGGCTTAATTGATACCACACAGCAGAATGAGTAAACAAACCAACCAGCTGAAAAAGCCAAAATATTCAGCTGAGACACACTGGGTGAGATAATATCTTTTATTAGACCAGCTTCTGTTGATAAGAGAGACAGAAGCTGGTCCAATAAAAGATATTACCTCACCCAATTTGTGTCTCTTAATACAGTGATGTACAAACTTTTCCAGTCATGCCCTGCCCCACTCCATCCCCAGTAATGGAATCTGTCTGCACCTCAGCCCCGGACCTTACCATTACTGCATGGACAAGACTTCCTCAGCAGTGGAGTTTGGGCTGAAGGTGGAGCTGGGGGCAGAACTGGGGATGGGAGAGGGACTGGACAGAGGATGGAGTGGGAATGAGGGTAAAGCTGAGGTGGAGCAGGACCAGGGGGAAGAACGGGATTGGAATAGAGCTGATGTGGGTCCAACATGTGGCTAGAAGTGTAACACTCCCTCACCATCCCTGATGGGAGCTGGGGTGCCCCCTATCCATCCTTCTGAACATTCCTCCACATCTCTCTAGAAGGGTATTCTCCACAGCTTGGGGACCACTGCTCCAGTAGACTGGGACCAAGATGAGTAAAACAACACTGCATAAAACATTCAGCTATAATTTGAATTTAACCAAATCTTTTATTTTTAGGTCAGAAGGGATAGGAGAAGGTCCTTCCTTCCTTTCACTGCTTCCTTATTCCCCATGACCTGTGATAGCTGCCTACTCCATTGTGGGGTTCATTACTGTAGTTCCCTAAACATCTCACAATCTTTTCAATATACTGTATTTATTCTCTCAACACCCCTATAAAGGTAACAGTAAGGGCTTTTACACCCATTTTCTTGACCAGGAACTGAGGTAAAGAGCAGTTAAGTAACTTGCCCACGGTCACTTAGAAAGGTTCTAGGGCTATGTCTACACTAGCCATTTAGGTCGACTTAAGGACCCTTAAGTCGATCTAAATTACTCCCTGTCTACACCAGACTTTCATTAAGTCGACTTAATGAAAGCTTAAGTCGACCTAATAAGAACCGCCCATTAGGTCGACTTAAGCCTTAAGTCGACTCCTTAAGTCGACTTAAGGAAGATGTGGATGGGGAGTAACCCTTAAGTCGACTTTATTAAGTCAACTTAAGGGTGGTTAGGTCGACTTAACAAAGTGGACTAAGTCGACTTAACTTTAAGTCGACTTAGTCCACTTTGTTAAGTCAACTTAATAAGGTCAGCTTTAAATCAACTTAAAGGCAACCGTATTAATTCGACTTAAAAAGTCAACCTAACTTTTTCTAGTGTAAACATAGCCTAGAAGATTAGTGACTCAAATTCAGATCTTTTCACTCCCAAGCTATCACTCTAACAACTGGACCATCCTTCTTCCTACTCTTTAGTCTAAAGGATTCACTGAGTGAGGAGGATGTAACTCTCAAGAGTTTCAACAAGCATCTGAACTTTTAGAGGCTTATCCAAAGCATACCTCCAGATAGTTGCAGGTTTTCCCATTAATTGGACAGATTAAAGCAAAGCCCCTGGGATCCAGTCCCCACCATCAGAGGGAGACTGGATGAAGCAGTGAATCAAAGGTAAATTAGTAGGGACAGCAGAGTACCTGGCTGACTGCTAAGGTAGAGTGAATAGAGTTGCCTCATGTGGCAGTAAGATCAAAGATTCAGGAGTGAGAATATGACAAGAGTCCGAGGGAGTATTGAGGAAGAACCTGCTGGGAGCAGGCAGCAAAAGGTATCCCTAAGTGGAAAGAAGCCTGAGATTTTAATTGCACCATCTCCCATTTGGCCTTAATTCACCTCTGCCCATCAGTAAGAAACAATAGTATTGCCTATGCATGAAGGAGATCCTAGTGCAAATATAACTCAAATTCTCAGGAAGATTATCTATTCTCAACAGATGAATCCATAAACACAATAAAATATAGTCATTTGTGTGTGCTTTTAATAATAATGCTGCTAGCAACAATCCTCCCATTAAAGCTAGCAAGAGCCAGTCCTGTCCAATGGTCTGGTTGTAGTACCCTGCTATAGACCATGTGGGAGATCTGGTCCTGATTCCAAGCCCAGAAGGAATTATTATGCCCATCTAATCTGACTTCCTGTACAACACAGGCCATAGAACTTCCCTGAAATAATTTCTAGAGCAGTTCTAATAGTAAAACATGCCATCTTCATTTTAAAATTCTCAGTGCTTGAGAATTCACCACCACACTTGGAAGATTGCTCCACTGGTTATTTACTCTCACCATTAACAATTGTACACCCCATTTCTGGTCTCAATTTTTCCAACTTCCAGCCATTGGATTGTGTTATACCTTTCTCTCCTAGACTGAAGAACCCATTATTAAATATTTGTTCCCCATATAGATACCTAGAGACTGTAATCATAGAATCTGGACGGGACCATGAGAGGTCATCGAGTCCAGTCCCTTGCACTCATGGCAGGACCAAGTACCCTCTTAAACCATCCCTGACAGGTGATTGTCTAACCTGCTCTTAAGAACTTCCAGGGATGGAGATTCCACAACCTGCCTAGGCAACTTATTCCCGTAGTTAATCAGGATATGAGGAATTTTTTTCCTAATGTCCAACCTCAGCCTCCCTTGCTGTAATTTAAGCCCATTGCTTCTTGTCATTGGTAGTTAAGGAGAACAATTTTTCTCTCTCCTGCTTCTCATGACAACCTTTTAGGTACTTGAAAACTGTTATCATCTCCCTTCTCAGTCTCCTCTTTTCCGAACTAAACAAACCCAGATCTTTCAATCTTCCCTCATTAGTCAAGTGTTCCAGACCTGTAATCATTTGTGTTGCTCTTCTCTGGACTCTCTCCAATTTGTCCACATCTTTCCTGAAATGAGGCACCCAGAACTGGACACAATACTCCAGTTGAAGCCTAATCAGGGCAGAGTAGAGCAGAAGAATTACTTCCCATGTCTTACTTACAATATTCCTGTTAATACATCCCAGAATGGCCTTTCCTTTCTTTGCAACAGTGTTACACTGTTGACTCATATTTAGCTTGTGGTCCACTAAGACGCCCACATCCCTTTCTGCAGTACTCCTTCCTAGGCAGTCATTGCCCATTTTGTACATGTGCAATGGATTGTTCTTTCCTAAGTGGAGTACTTTACACTTGTCTTTATTGAATTTAATTCTATTTACCTGACCATTTCACCAGTTTGTCCAAATCATTTTGAATTGTGATCTTATCCTCCAAAGCACTTGCAACCCTTCCCAACTCGGTATCATCCACAAGTGTACTCTCTATGCCAACATCTAAATTACTGATGAAATATTGAACAGAACCAGACCCAGAACCGATTCCTGCGGTACCCCGCTTGCTATACCCTTCTAGCATGATTGTGATCCATTGATAACTACTCTCTGGGGGTACATCTATCCTGGAGGCTCTGTTAAGTCGACTTAACCAAGGTCAACTTTAAGTCGACTTAAAGTCGATCTTGGTAAGTCGAGTAAGAGAGTCCACAGCCCTGCGTCCACACTGGCAGGTGCTAGGTTGACAGAGAAGTGGCCAGGAACTCTGCGAGAGGGCCTGGAGGCCAATTAGGTCGACTTAAGAGCTACCCCCCCATCTACACTGGCCTAAGTCGACTTAAGAAGGTAACTTAAGCCTTAGGTCGACGTTAAGAGGTGGTTTAGTCGACTTAATAAAAGCCCAGTGTGGACGCAGGAGTATGTAGGTCAACTTAACCTTCCTTAAGTCAACCTAAGGCTCCAGTGTGGACTGGAGTGGTTATCCAATCAATTTTTCACCCATCTTATAGTAACCCCATTCAGGTTGTACTTCCCTAGTTTGTTAATGAGAAGGTGATACGAGACCGGATCAAAAGCCTTACTAAAGTCAGATATACCACATCTACCGCTTCAGCTCTATCCACAAGGCTTGTCATAGAAAGCTATCAGGTTGGTTTGACACAATTTGTTCTTAACAAATCCATGCTGACTATCCCTTAACACCTTACTCTCTTCTAGCTGTTTGCTAATTGATTCCTTAATTATTTGCTCCATTATTTTTTCTGGTATAGAGTTTAAAATGACTGGTCTATAATTCCCTGAGTTGTCCTTATTTCCCTTTTTATAGATGGGCACAATATTTGCTTTTTTCCAGTCCTCTTGAACCTCTCCAGTCTTCCATGATTTTTGAAAGATAATAGCCAATGGCTCAGATATCTCCTGAGTCAGCTCCTTGAGTATTCTAGGGTGCATATCACTAGGCCCTGGGGATTTGAAGACATCTAACTTGTCTAAATAGTTTTTAAACTTGTTCTTTCCCTATTTTAGCTTCTGATCCTATCCCATTTTTACTGTCCTCTCCTACATCAGGCCTCCAATTACCACCAACCTTCTCAATGAGGACTGAAACTAGTCACCCCTTAACCTTCTTCCTGTCTTTCACTTGCCAAGCCAGCAACACCTGATATTACTGTGAAAACAACATTTGTCACACCTGGAGAGGTTTACGCCAGTGAAATAAGTCATAGGTCTCTGCACCACAGAACACACTGTAGTCACCACATTTCAGTCCCTGTAAGGGCTTCATCTTTATTTCTTTGAAATCACACAAAGTCAACATATCAATCATGTACTTTCCCGAAAAGAGGCTTTTGCAGGGGCCTATTTACACCCCACAGGAGTATTATCATCTTCTTAGAAGTGAGGGAAATCTCTCTGCTCCCTTCTGCTTAATAACATGCTCCATGCAGGATCACACTCAGCAGGCTGTCTCGAGAATCACATATAAACTGGAAGCCAGATCCTCAAAGGGACTGAAGTGCCTAAATCCCATTGCAATCCACAAAACCCTTGCTCAGCTACTGCCTAACCCTACAGGCACCGAAATGCAGCCTCACTCTAAGCTCCTGAACATCTAAGCCCCAGCATGATCTTCAAACCAAGGGAAGATCAGCACATGCCTACCTTGCTTGTAGGTCTACCTCTTTGCATTAGACTGATCAGAATAAAAGCCAATTAGCTGTGGCTGCCCTGACTGCAGTTAGCACTGATTGAAACAGTGACAATGGCCAATGCATCTGAGTAAAAGTCCAGAAAAAAGCTCATCTTTACTCATCTTTTGCTCTTTTTATGTCTCTTATCAGTTATGATTTATGAAGATCTAACTATGCCAGACGTCTGATTGCAAGCTTAGATGTGCAAAACATTAAGTTGCAGCTCTAAAGCAGCTAGTTTTTGTATTCACGATATTAAATGCTCCCCAAAACAGTGTTTGTGAAGTTGGCATCTTGCACAAATTCTATAAAATCTTGTCTATTCAAACGATCACAAAGAGTTGTGTGTTGGGACAAACTGAGAACCAAGGATGCATAATGAACCTACACTTCCTTAGTGGATCTCTTCTTTGACTAATACTAATGCATATTTATTCTCATACTGCACTTTTAATCTGGGAATTTCACAAATATTAACAAATTAAGTCCACAATACCCCATCAGAGAGATATTGGCATCCTCATTTTGAAGAAGCAGATCAGAGGCACAGATAAGATTAAGTGACTTGTCCAAAATTATAGCAGTTCAGTAGCATAGCTTGGAATAGCACATATCTATCCTCCAGATTCCCAGACACCTTCCTTTCCACTCTCTCTTTCATTACTGGAAGCCTAATCGAGAGGTGGATATCATGATGATATCCCAATTTGACAGATTTTTTTGTTACAGAGATTTTTTTTTTAAATGATCTGTATACAGCTTAGTAGGGAATTGCTGAACACATCAGAATTTGGCCAACTTGGACCAACACAGCATTATAGTGAATTTCTACTGTTCCTTTTCCAGAGTACAGGAGTTCTGGGAAAGCATCCAAGAATTTATTAGAGAAATCATTGGCTTTTCCCTGGCTATGATTCCTTTTGGTAGCTACCCATATGTCATATTCCCCTGAGGAATAATTACTGTGAGCTGTGTTCCCTTTTGTTAAAAGCTGCCAAGCAGTTAATTGCCTGAAAGAGGAAACTTCAAGATGATATAAATATGCAGATTACATACATCCTGCTTCACACGTAAAAGAGCAAGGTCTAGAATGGAAAAGTCAACGTATTTTCCTCCAATGTATATATGTCAATATGTTCTTTCAGTCTCTTTCTTCATGTCCTCTAGCTATATTTAACTACCAATGAACACTTGCAAAAATATAGTAACTTGTGCGTGGGCTCATAAATGTTAATAGCCCATTCTTTACCATGATGATAAAGAAAAACAAAATGATTTATTCATCCTTCCAAAAAATAAAAAATTGTCCCAAGACAAGTGGGTGAGAAGAATTTTGTAAGCCTGCATTCATAAGTGTAGATGAAACCAAAGGAAATACAAAGCATCAAAGTTCTACCAAACAGGTGATTGGAACTTAGGGATATGCTATGATTATTTTCTCTTCTCGTCTGCCTTCCTATATCATCCTGGAAGTGGACTGGGAGAATTATAAGAGAAAATTCTCATGTTTCCACTGTAAACTCAGCTGTGATATTCAAGACCACTAGGCCTTTGGTTAGGCTTGTTCCTCTATGACAGTGTACTCCTAATAAATGTACTGTACTCTTTTGTGTGCATGACATTTGAACCTATACAGTGAATACAAAGGTACAGCATATATCATGTTCATTATATCAACAAAATAAAGAGAAAAATAATTCTATATGAACAGATCAGTATAGTCCCTTGATAAGTTTACTTGACCTTACCTCCCTCAACTCCTCTAGGGGCTGGTCAAATATATTGTGGCAAACTGCTGACTCTTCCGTGGTGGGTCTCGCACTTTCTTGCTGTACAGGGTGCTTACTTCAGCATGGTTCTGTGGGGGAGGGAGGTTTGAACCCAGGCCCACCCTCTATTCTGGGTCCCAGCCCAGGGACCCTGTGATGTGCAACTATGGGCTGTTGACAATTTCCAAATCCACAAAACTCACCCCTAAGCTGCTTTCCCTCTTCTGCCCCTTTCAGTTCTTTGCACCTTGCCTTTTCTTAGATAGCGTTTCTTCTCTGAAGTCTCCGTCTCAGCTTGTACTTCCCCTCCTAGGCCCAGTATCTTCCTCAAACTCCTCTTCTCCTTCACTCTGCACAGCACTGCACTCCTGATTCTTCTCCAGTTTGTCCCTGTTTGTCTGGAGCGGGGGGCGGGGGAGTTTATCAGGCACCTGGCTGGACCTGATTGGGAGAACAAAGCCTTCAATTTTCTAGGGCTTATATACCTCCCTTCTGTGACTCTCAGACTGCCTACTGCCATTGATATCTTACAATATATATTACTGAGTAATAGATGTTTTGTATATTCTGTAGATCCCTGAGATTGATGAAAGGTGTTTAAACACCCACACAGTAGACAATATTGTTGCCTGAAGATTGTAAGGCTGTTCAAAAGGTTAAAGTTAGCATGAGGGGCTGAAAACTGATTAATAAATTGAGAAGCACAGGAAGAATATATGTTTTTCATTAAATCTGCCTCTTTTGGGAGAGATTCACCAAATATAGAAGGACCGTGGTTCTGGAGAGTCATGAATTTCAGAGAAGGTAGAATATCAATAAATGTTAATTTAAGGTGCTAATCCAAAGCCAACTGAAGTCAGTCTTCAATGGGCTTTGGATTAGGCCCTAAGTGAAGAAGTTGCTAACACAGGTTTTAGATCCATGCTTCTCAACAACTGCGTCAGGACACATTACTGTGTTGCCACACAGAGAGATGGGGAGATGGCTGGATTTGGCCTGGCGGGCTGGGATGGTGTGTCCTGTAGGGTCTTGCAATACACCACCAAGTGTGTCGCAACCTGCAAAAGGTTAAGAACCACTGTTTTAGATAAAATAATCTAAAAACAAGTTTTTTAGGATAGGCAACCTTAAAGGAACACACTAAAAGGGAGAAAAGATGCAATTCACATTGAAAAGAGATGTTGTAGAGGAATTTTAATCCACTTGAATGCATTTTTTTGCAAAAGGTCGGATGGCCAGTTTAAAACATGTAATGTCATGGTCATATTTACACTGGCCATCTAATCTG
The DNA here is from genome assembly GCA_007922175.1 of Pelusios castaneus. Classification (NCBI taxonomy): domain Eukaryota; kingdom Metazoa; phylum Chordata; order Testudines; family Pelomedusidae; genus Pelusios; species Pelusios castaneus. Next base: position 10,439,386 of record ML685874.1, on the reverse strand, counting down.
TTGAAAACAAATGCATTCAAGTGGATTAAAATGCCTTGTACAACCACTCTTAGCAATGGGAATTACTTCTTTTCTTCCTTTTAGTTTGTTCCTTTAAGGTTGTCTATTCTAAAAAACTTGTTTTTCTATTATTTTATTTTTGACTTTTTGGTCTTCAGTCAAAGAGAAAAGTAGATCAAATCATGAGAAAAGAACTATTTCAATCATGCAAATTATCACCTCTTCTGCAATTACTTCAACTAGACTAACTTTGTAATTTGTCTAGATACAATGAGCAGAAGTCTATTCAGTTCCTGCAAAGCATTCTGATCACAGAGATAGGGTCCTGTTAGCTTTGAGGAAGTGATCTCATCGATTTGCAGCTTGTATAATGATCAGAATCTGCTCACTGCCACAAAAATGTGTCCAACTGCATGTGGCTTTGTGATCTTTGGCTATGTCTACACTTACTGAAGTTAGTTCAAATTAGTTAATTCGAACTAACTAATTAGAACTAATTTTACTTAGTTCGAATTAACTTAATTCGAACTAGCAAAATTTAGTTTGAACTAAGCAAGTGCCATTCATGCACTTGCTTAGTTTGAATTAGCAAATTGCATTGAGTTCAATGGGCTGGTTCGTTCGAACTAAGCAATTAGCTCAAACTAACATGGCCACATTGGTTAATTCGAACTAACTAGTTCAAATTAACCCTTCGTTCGAATAGCATATTTGAATGTATTAGTTCGAATTAAAGAAGCCCTTAATTCGAAATAATTAAAACCTAGTGTAGCCATGGCTTTACTTAGTTCGAATTAAGCCTCCTTAATTTGAACTAACTTGCCAGTGTAGACATAGCCTCTTTGAAGTTGGGTGTTTTGTTGCTCTGCAGTATCCTACTGGCAATGACTTGGTGCTGCTTTATGCCTTTTTTGAAGGCATGTGCTTCTCTCCTCAGCAGTTTCATTCTCTTTTCATATCATATTGCACACACTTAGGGTTCTAGTCACTGAGGGTTGCAGTAGTAGCGCTAACTGAATTACCAATTTAGAATTGACAGGGCTACAAGACGTATTGATGGAGGCAGAGAACCCTTAATCAGCTTCTCGGCTGTAGCCCAAACCACTGCACCAAGGGGACAGGCCCTGCCTACCTGTTGATCTGAGGCTGTAGGAAAGCTGCTGGAAAAGTCAGTAGAGCCCTAATCCTCAACCCCTCATGAGATTCAAATTTATGACCACTAGGTCCCCAGATGCCTGCCCTAACCCCTGCACCACAGGGCTCAGTGCCTTGCAATGCCTGCGCTGGAAGCAGGTTGACTTGAGCACTGCAGACCCTTACACTTTCCCTTGTATGCTTGAGGTAGGGAATAGAGAAGACAAGATGGACCGACGCTAACATAGAGGTTGTCTAATATAAACCATTCGGGGCATACCTGCAGACCCTACCACCCACAAGCCACTCTTTGCACCCCCTAACTGGAAGCCAGCCCCCTGCACCCTCCAAAGCTCTGGGCCTGATCCATCCCTGGCCCCGAGCCCACCATCACCAGCAAACCAGCCCTGGGCCCAATTTGGGTGCTGCTAGCAGAGCCAGACCCAGGGGCCACCCCAGGCCTGATCTTGCCACCCCCACCACTGAGCCCAAGCCCCAGCCAGCTCCCCGCCACTGGCCACAGGGTGCAGGGAGCCAAGCCCTAGCCTGCCCAGGCCAAGCTCCTTTCCTCCCCTCCCCTTCTCTCCCCCCGCTGCGCTCCCTGATCTCGCACCCCTATCCTGGCCACCCCCAGCCCTGCTGCATATCCCAGCCCCGAGCCCTCTGTCTTCCTTCCTTCATACCCCTCCATCCTGCATTCTGAACAGCACTTGCCATTGAAACCTATGAACATTCGCCATCTGCTGGAGGAAGGTAGGAAAGCACAGGGAATACATACAGACAGACAAGATGGAGTGAAGTTAATATAAAGGTCGTCTAATAATAATATAAAGAAAGCAGCTCTGAAGCCAGAATTTAGCTTCAATATATTTATTTCAGTGTAATAAAAACATTTATCTAAACTCAAGCCACTGTATAGAATCTAACTAAACAGAAAATTTATCTGGAACACACATATGCACAAAAATTTTCCCCACCTACCAAATTCTTCCCCCACAAACCCCTATTTAGCCCACCTTCTTAAGGAAAACTGAAGAAAACAGATATGCCTTGCAACATTCCCTGAAGGTTAACAAAGCCAAGGTCTGCCAGAAAAAGGCAAGTTGTAGGTTCCAGAGGCAAGTGCTTAAGCTAGAAAGGCTCAGGAGACTATTAGCTTGAGCATTTTCACTTGGTAGCTCTCATACTATTTACCTTCAGACCCCACTTTTATCAAAAGTAATTGAGCTCAGGCCCCACCATAGCAAGCGTTAATGCTCTACTGATCAACTCAAATACATTATCGAGCCATCAACCTCCACTTTTTTCAGGCAATATCAACTTTTATCACTCACTAGCATGATTTTCACCCAAGCATCTCCCCTGGCGCCCCTCAAATCTGTGCAGCACTCCCTGTAAAAATCTGCGAGGCTATTGTCCTCTGTTTCAAACTCACCTCTGCCCTGATGCCAGCAAAACTTTGGACATGGGGTAGGCAGTTGGTGTGGTGATTATTATACCAAAATCATTTCACCAACACCTTGCCCACCTATCTCTTCACCACCTCCAATCTATTTGTTTTTCCTCTGTCTGTTGTTTCTCCTTAGTTCAAAAATAAACTCTTTAGGGTAGGAACTGTCTTTTTTATAATCTTTGTCTATTAAACCCAACTCACTGACCACAGTCCTTGACTGGGACCCTTAGCCACTACCACAAAACAAATAAATATATAAATAATGCTATAACCTGTTAACGCAACCCTGGAATACAAATGCATATGCAATTTTAATGGCTTGATTGTGATATGGTTCAAAGGGATGGACGAGCTGGTTTCCATGCAGAAAGCTCATCCCTCTGTGTGGAAAGATCACCCAAACAGACACTGAAGAGCATCCCCAGGGGGAAGAGTATCTGGAGGACAAAAGGGCTGAAGGCTGGAACAGTAGCTGATAGGGACTCCCTATTGCCCTGGTCTGCCTCTCTTTGAGCTCCTATTATCCCATTTCTGTCTGCCCTTCTTCTTCTTCCCAGCTCCTCATCCATAAGGCCATGAGGTAGCTAGCTCTTTCCTCCCCTTCCTCCTTCTACTCCCTCTCCTCCTCAGCAGCGCCACTCTGGCTTGGCACCACCTGGAGAGCATCAAGCAAAGAAAGAAGAGATGGTCCACCTAAGCACATAGGAGACAAGACAGCAGCTGCTAGTACAGAAGAAGAATCACTGCAGGCAAAATGCTGCTCAGTCCCTGCTAGTTGCCTGACCAACTTTTGTTGGAGCTGACAAAATTACACAAGAAAGCTTTAAAATTAATTCCATGCAGCCATTTCCATTTTACTCTTTTCAAAAGAAACTATTCACCTTGTGCAGTAGTGATGGTTCTTCGAGATGTGTCCCCCATGGATGCTGCACTGTATGTGTATCTGCATCCCTGCGCTGCTGAGCAAAAAACGTTAATGGCAGTCCATCCCACCTGTAAATGCACTGCTCTGTGTCTGCCGCAAGGCTAGCCAACATGTGTAGGCAATCCCTCCTCAGTTCCCTCAGTTCCTTCTCTACCAGAGTCAACTCTTAGAACTCTGAAATAGAGGGTAGGAGGTGGGTCATAGGAGCATCTCTAGAAACACAGATCTTGAGGAACCATCATTACTGCACAAGGTGAGTAACTTTTTTGAGTAGTGTCCCTGTAGATAATCCACTGTACATGACTCCTGAGCAGTGCCCATCACTGGAGGCTTGGATTTCAGAGTTAAATCTGATATGGATGATAGCACAATGGCACCAAACTTGGCATCTGCAGGATGGCACAGTATTCTGCAAAGGTGTGCACAGATTTCTGATAGAAAGAAACCTTTGGAGCAGGCGACAGACAATGAGACTGCCTCATATAATGCGTGCGTACTGAAGATGGAGGTGTTATGTTATGCAATTGGCAACAGACTACAATATAGCCTGAAACCCACGTGGAGTGTCTCTGAGCTGAAATCACTGAAACTTTTGACCTATCTGCAACGGGAAAAAAAAAAAAAAGAGTCCTGGAGATTTTCTGATAGCTCTTATCCTTTCCAAATAGAAGGCCTTGGCTCTCTTCATTTCAAATATATGGAAGATGGCTTCCTTATTATCCTGATAGGGTCTGGGATAAAAGGCTGGAAGCTGAATAAGCTGATTTATGTGAAATGCAGCAGTCACCTTGACAAGATTGCAGTGTCCAGCGGACAGCACTCACCGTTATAAGATGGCAGTGCCAAGGGTTGTATATAGGACTGGCAGATACTGGCTTGGGTCATTCTGTTGCACGATCTAAAGAGTGGCTTGCCAGAAGCAGTCACTCACTCAGTTGGGAGCAAATTACTTGCTGGAGGTTGTGTGTGATCTCCTGGGTTGGGAATTCACACAGCAAAGCAGAGTAAAACGGGTCTAAAGCCTGGAGGACTGGGGTGACACAGTGATTCATCAGTCCAGATTGCAGAGGGGAATGTCACAGTAGGTTCAGCAAAAAACAATGAGAGTCCTGTGGCACCTTACAGACTAACAGGTTTTCTTCGGCATAAGCTTTCATGGGCTATAACCCACTTCGTCATGCATCTGACGAAGTGGGTTATAGCCCACGAAAGCTTATGCTGAAGAAAATCTGTTAGTCTGTAAAGTGCCACAGGACTCTCATTGTTTTTTGCTGTACACAGACTAACACGGCTACTCCTCTGGAAATTTCTACAATAGGTTCAGTTTTTGAACGATTGAAGTTAATGGGATTTTGGTCATGCTTTTCATTTATAAGCTGATGCAATACAAACTGCACACTGAGCGTTAACAGTTACAGAGGATTCTAACTTAAAAACTCCTCTCTGTGAACAATGTTACAAGCAAATAGCACTGTGAGACCAATGTGTGATGTTACATAATATATAGGCATGCAAGGATTAGGTTTTCAATGGTAAATGTCAGTAAACATCAATTTCATCATCCATACACAAACTGAAGAAAAAATATCTCCACCAATAATTAGTGAAATTTACAAACAGATAAAGTAAGAAAAAGACTGAAAACTTATTAGGGTCTGATTTAAGGATATTTCCTTGTATATTTAGATATATGATGTTGACAATTTTTGTTTTAACTGGTAGAAGCCTTTCATTTTTTGAATCTGGACATCTGTTATCATTAAATGATTGTCTGACACCCCCCACTATGTGACCCTTCCATAATTTCCAACTGTGAAAATTTAAACAGATAAAATTTTTAAAATGGTTAAAAATAAACATCAATATTATCCAATGAAGATAAAAATAAATGTCAAGTTATAGACAAGTTCTAACCAAATTAAATATGGAATATAATTTAAGGGACAAATTCTTTGTCTTCAGTTCTACCCATGTAACACAGTCTAAATCAGAGGTGGGCAGACTGTGGCCCACAGAAGCCTTTCATCAGACCTGCTGGCTGGGCCCAGCCGGAGCATGGCAACCGATCCCCCCTCCACACCCTCCCCTCTCCCTCCACATACAGCCATGGTCCCCTGCCCAAAGTGCAGTCGCTGCCCCCTCCTACTACATGGGCCCAGCAGTGGCACCCTCAACTGGAGCCTAGAGGTAGATATGGCCCTCAGACCAAAAGGTTTGCCCACCCCGGTCTAAGTTTGCAAATATGGTACTAAGGAAAGAATTCATCCCGCTGCCAAACACTTAGCATTTTAGGAGGGCTCACTGAAACTAAAGGAACATAGCTTGTAAAATCATCATTCTGTCCGCATTCATTCTTCCACTCAGCTAAGCATTAGCTCCTTCCATCCAGTCATGCTGTGAACTCAATTTACAGTATATATCTAGAAAGTGCTGTGAATAATCAGGCATACAAGTGGTAATTCCATTTACGGCAGAAAAGAAATGTATCTTATATTCTTGATTTTATGTAAATTTTTAAGACGACAGGTGTGACAGAATAGAACTGCTTATACAAAATACTACAATACAGTGAATAAGGTCAGGTGTATCATACCAGGTCATGTGTATTCTGAGACTAGAAAAGTAACAGAGCTGGATCATGACCATGGGCAGATTTTATTATAGGCGGGGTAGGCTGCCTCCCCAAAATCTCTCCCATAGCCAGTGGTTAAAGTATAATTTGACGGGCCCCGGAACCCTCCTAATCTCTGGGCCCCCTTCATGCATTTGCGGGCCCCAGCCCAGGTAGGCATTTGCAACCACTTCTCAGTACCACATGCATCGGTTATCGCTCCATAAAAATATTTATAATTTTATATGGCATTTGTGTCTATAGCAATTATTGTCACAAACTAGCAAACACTGCATAACACAATAAGTATTGTGATTAACAACTGGGGGGGGGGGGGCTTAGGACTTGCCAGCAGGCAGGGCAGGACGGAACATGCGTTCCGCTGGATTTTTCTATTTTTAGGGGCCCCGGAACTCTGGCCCTTCAAATTTGTGGGCCCCGGAACTGCGTTCCGGTGCATTCCCCCTTACTTTAGCCCCTGCATAGCTCCCCAAAAATCTTTCTTTTCCTCCCTTCCTTCTGCGAAAGCGTTAGGCATGGCCTGCAAAAGCATTTTTCCTTACTCTCTCTGCCTGCAGATTGTTTCAGAGGCAATAGCAAGAGACAGGAGCAAGCTATCTGTGACACCAATAAGCATAACAATAGCAGCCCATTGGTCTAAATTAGGTGATAATTAACCTCACAAATAGCCCAATCCAGCTTTGGAAGTTTCAGGTTACCAGGTTGGTTTACATGGGCTGTTACAAACACTGTGAAGGGTTTTTGTTTTTGTTTTTTTTAACCAAATTTAGGGTTACACTTTTAGGACCGCTCCTTTTTCCCTTCTGAGGAGTTGCTGGTTCTTTAATATAATGTTTCCTCCCCTTATCAAGCAGTTATGTCTGTGGTGTACATCCAACTACTTCTAGTAAGTAATTTTATTTTTTAGCTCCTTTTGCTTTTTAATATTTTTGAGGGGGCCAGACTCTCAAAATTTATGGATTTTATTGAAGTTTGGTGTTTGCTTTTTTAAAATTCTGACAGCTACACACTAGATTTGAGCCATCTTTAATTTTACCCCTCCTTTATTTGTTAATTATAATGCCCATACACTTTACTACTTTTTTTTAAAACACCTTTTATTTTTTGCTATGCAACGTATAAAAATCTGAATGTGATACACAATGGGTTAAAAGCAGGGATTTCCTTACACCTCCCCTGAATTTTCCCAACACCCCCCACCTTGCCAGTTGTCAGCTGCAAGTAACATAGTGTTAGTCATTGGTTATAACTTGGAAATGACTGAACTGAACTCACTAAGGAGTAAGAGGGTTCAGATGTGGTGCCAAATTGATTCTCAGTTGAGAGAGAGGAGGATGTGGGGGTGGGGAGGGAATGGATGCCTCAGTTACAAGCACTAGCTGATTAGTAATCAGCTCTATCTTTTAACAAGGATTGGGCTGGTCAAACAGTGCTTGTAGCACTTAGTTAGACTCCATACAGAGTCTTTTGTTATTTTAAGTGACCATTATAGCTGAAATCACTGATAAGTGTTAGTGCTTAGACCTGCTATGGGACAGTCACAGTGTTTCTGTGGAGAGACTGCCAGCCTGCTTCATCATAAATTCCCCCACTGAGACCTAAAATCACAAAAGTCAGGTCACAGTGTGGAGGGGACAGCAGAAGCTGACTTCTTCCCCCCTTTTCCCTGGAAGATGAACTCATGCATAATCACCTGAACTCTGGATCTCCAGTACTGACCAAGGAGGACAACATGGTGAGTGGGGTGCAGTGGCAGGAGACGGGAGAGGCACATTAAAGGAACATTTATTTGTTGAACTGTGTTTTAATGACTTTGCTCCAGAATGCTAGATTTGTGACTGGGAAACTTATATAAATGTTTCCTAGTAGGCCAAGATTTTTTAAATGCTTTATTTGCCAGGGTCATTGTCTTACATTATCACTATCTTGAGAAGTTACCTTGGATAGTTTCTGTACTAAACATTTTTTATATTTTAATTAATTTTTACATAAGAGCATGAGAATGGCCAGACTGGATCAGACCAATGTTTATCTAGCCCAGTAACCTGCCTTCTGACAGTGGCCAGTGCCTGATGCTTCAGGGAATGAACAGGACAGGCCGTCGTGGAGCTATCCATCATCCCTTGTCATTTGGGCTCACCTTCTGGCAAAAAGAGACTAGGAACATTTCAGAGCATAGAACTGTATTGCATCCATCCTGCCTATCCCTCCCAGTTAATACCATTGATGGACCTATTCTTCATAAACTTATCTAATTCTTTTCTGAATACTTGGCCTTGGTCTTGGCCTTCACAACGTCCTCTGGCAAACAGTTAAACAGGTTGACTGTGTGTCATGGAAAGAAATGCTTCCTTTTGATAGTTTTAAACCTCCTGCCTATTAATTTCATTGGGGGGGACACCCAATTCTTTTGTTATGTGAAGTATTAAATAGTATTTCCTCATTCTCTTTCTCAATATCAGTCCAGATTTTATAGATCTCCATCATATCTCCCCTTAGTCATTGCTTGTTCAAGCTGAAAAGTCCCAGTTTTATTAAGCTCTCTTCAGATGGAAGCTGTTCCATAACCCTAATTATTTTAGTTGTCTTTCTGTGTACCTTTTCCAATTCCAACATATATTTTTTGAGATATGGCAATCAGATCTGCATACAGTATTCAAGATGTGGAAGTACGATGGATTTATACAGTGGCATTATGATATTTTCCGTCTTATTTATCTCCTTTCTTTCTTATTGGTTCTTACCATGTAATTAGCTTTCATGGCTGCCACTGCACATTGACCAGAATTTTTCAGAGAACTATCTACAATGGACTCCAACATCTCTTTCTTGAGCAGTAACAGCTAAGTTAAATGCCACCATTTTATATGTATAGTTGGGATTCTGTTTTCAAATGTGCATTACTTTGTATTTATCAACATTGAATTTCATCTGCCATTTTGTTACCTAGGCACCTAGTTTTGTAAGATCCCTTTGTAAAACAAAAAACCCAGAAGGATGTAGATAAAGTGCTTCATAGAAAGCTTGAGTAGTCAACTTTGTGTGATAATCTAATAAAATAGTCATGAAACACTTTTCAGTTTTTACTATGGTGCTATACAGCTTCCCTTTGCCCCCTGCCCACACCTTATTGGCCCTCACACCTCCCCTGTAAATTCAAACACCTCCCCTCCCCCCAACTTCAATTCCTGGGGAAAACACTGGTTAAAAGAGACTGTCAGATTTGTGTTTACTACTCATTGTAAGTAACCTTACTGAAGGCATTAATCTTGATCAGATCCTTGAGGTCTATGCTGTAAAATCTGGTGGCCACTCTTGCCAGCTATTACTTCACTGATGTTTAGGGAAGACAACTGCCGTTCATTTTATTTTTATTACTGTTAGTAGTATAGAGATATGCTTGAAGAAGGTGGTTGTGATTTTAGAGAACTCCCCAGCATGGGACAGTGTTGTAGGAATTGTGAGACATGCCCTACAGGTAATCTAACATGGCTGCTCCCAGCCACATACATCACTCCTGTCTGTGTTATTAAAGTTCTATTCCTTTCTCATTCAATACTGCAATCTTTGCCTTTGAACCCTCAAGATAGTTACAAGTAGTTATGCATTTTCACTTGTCTGCCTTACTAATGTTGCTTATTAGACAGCTATGTCACTGTGTATATGCACCTAAATGTTCATACAGATAGGAAACCCAGACACTTATAATTTGACAGCTGCTTTTCGTGCTTCTTTTTGCATAAGAGAAGGTAAAAAAAAAAAAGCCTCTAGCTAAGGGGCAGGGCTGTGGATGTGGTCAAGGTGATGTCACACCCAGCAGGCCAATGAGCATTTGTCATACGGTATAAGTGTTGTCCTGTCCCCCCTCCCCTCAGGAAAAAAAAGCTGCCAAGGTGCCTCCCCTAAGGCAATTTCCAAAATCCGCCCATGGTCATGACCTGGACAGTTGCCCCAACATGGGATAAGAGGAAATAAAATTCCCCCTTACTTTCCTGCACAGAATCACTGAACCTCATGTCTAAGCCTGCAGGGATAAGTGGATACAGAACATCCACTATTCCCCTCCAATACCAGGCAGGTAGAAAGAAGGCTTACTTACCAGTAACTGTGGTTCTTCCAGATGTGTTGCTCATGTCCATTCCCATATAGGTGTGCACAGTCCCTGGAACTTTTTTCCCCTCAGTAGGCTCTATAGGGTTGGTTCCAGCACCCATTGGAGCCCCATATTTATGCCACAGTGGTATATGAGGCACTGCCAACCCTATGCCCCCTTCAGTTCCTTCTTTCTGCTAACTAAGGAAGCAGGGACACGGGGCGAGTGTGGAATGGATACAAGCAACACATTTCAAAGAACAACACTTACTGGTAAATAACCTCTCTTTCAAATGCTTGCTCATGTCCATTCCCATATAGGTGATTCATAAGCCATATCTTGGAGATGGGAAGGAGTTAAGGACAAGCTGCCTAGAGCACTGCCCTCCTGAAGCTTTCATCATCCCTCACCTGCTGAACGATGGTGCAATGGGATGTGAACCAATGACCAGGTGGCAGCCCTGCAGATACCATGCAATGGCACCTATGTGAGGGAGGCCATAGATGACACTTGAACAATGGTCAAATGCACTGTGACTGGCCCAGACAAAGGCACCTTCACTTGTTCATAGCAGAATTTGATGCAGGTAGTGATACATGACAAGATCTGCTGGGTGAACAGAGGTAGGACCTTCATCCAGTCTGCGACTGCCATGAAGAACTGAGTCGATCTACAGAACTGTCTTGTACGCTTAATGTAGAAGGACAGGACTCTTTTGACATCCAGCGTGTGCCATCTCTGCTCCACGTCCATCGGATGGGCCACTCCCTGCTTGTTGATGTAGCACATGGCCACTGTATCCATCAGCACTTGTACTACTTTGCCCTCTATAGAACAAAGGAAGGCTCTGCATGCTAGGTGTACAGAATGCAGTTCCCTGACGTTGACATGAAGGCTTGCCTCCACCCTGGACCACCTCCCCTAGGTACTGAGGTTGGTACTTTTATAGACTCCCCATCCTAAGGGAGACATCTGAGACCAGAGTGACCATGGGAGCTAACTCCTCAGAAGGTACCCTTGTAATACTGACAGTGGACTCCACCACCACTCAAATGCAGCTAAAACTCAGGGAGGAATTGTAACTACTCTGTCCAGAGAGTACTTCCAAGGGAGGTATACCAATGCTACCAGGATGTGAGTTTTAGACAGACAAGCCTCATTACATACGTAGAGGCTGCCATGTGCCCCAACAGTTGCAGGCAATGTCTGGCTGTATTGTTGGGCATCAGCAGAAGCTGGCAAAGATATCTGACACCGCTTTGAACCGAGCGTGAGGAAGGAAAGCCCAGGCTAGGGAAGAGTCTAGGACTGCCCCCTGTGAACTCTATTCTTTGTACTGGTTGTAACTTGGACGTTCCCTCATTTATTAATAGGCTCAGATGACTGCATATGGAGCAGGTGAGCCATACACTGTTCCAGACCTGAGCCCGGGACCTGATCTTGATTAATCAGTCATCTAAATATGGAAAACTCTGGACCCCTCTGTGTCTCAGGTAGGCTGCTACCACTGCCATGCATATGGTAAAGACTCTTTGGCCAGTGATAGGCCAAAGGATAGGGCACTAAACTGGTAATGGAAGCCCACCAACATGAGAGAAAATTTCTGTGGCTGAGTCAGCTAGAGATATGGAAGTATGCCTCCTTTAAATCGAGGGTGGCATACCAGTCCCCAGGGAAGGGATGATTAAGGCAAGGGAGACCATGCAGAGCTTTAGTCTCTTTAGGTATTCGCTGAGATGACGGAGGTCCAAAATCAGCTGGAGGCCCACTATTGCTTTGGGGATGAGAAAGTACCTCAAGTAGAAGCCTTTTCCTCTCATGGCCTTTGGGACCCTTTCCACTGTCCCCACCTCTTGAACCAGGAGTTGCTCATAAAAGGTGTCCCTAAAAAGGGATGGGAGGAGGGTGAGTTGTTGGGAGGGACTGAGGAGAACTGGAGGGTATATCCAGCTGAAATTACTTCAAGGATGCATCAGTCCAATGTGATCTGGGACCATTTCAACAGGAAATGGGTTAAGGCAGCCTAAAAATGTGAGGACATGATCCTGTGTCTACCCTGGTGTGTCATCTTCAGGAACACCCTCAAAATGACTGTCTGATTATTGGGTTGACGGCTCAACCATTGCTGGAGGGCTGAAGACGACTCTGAAGAGCATCGCCTCCTACAACCCCTGGGCCTGGGCCTATCCCTGTCCTCTGTCTATAGGATCTTTGGGACTAGAAACCCTGATGCTGTTGCTGCTGTGGAGCCTGAGGACGGAAAGGGTATCTGGAAGACTGAGGTGTATACAGACCCAGAGAGTGAAGCATTGCTCTGGAATCTTTCAAGCCATGCAACTTTCTATGTGTCTGGTTGGAAAACAATGCCAACCCATCAAAGCGAAGGTCTTGAATAGACTGCTGGACCTCTTGGGAGAGGCCTGTAACCTGCAACCACAAAGCCCTCCACATACATATCACAGAAGTCATGGCCCTGCCTGCTGAACCTACAGCATACAAGGATGCTTGCAATGCGGCTCTAGCTACTGCAATTCCCTCTTCCAGGATTGTATTGAAATCCAGGGCCTGGTCTTGTAGGAGGGAGTTCCACAGATTAAAGTTGTATCTGCCTAAGGGGGCCTGCTGGTTCAAGATCCTGAACTGCATGCTAACAGAATACATTTTCCCACCAAATAAATCTAGCTTTTTGGCCTCAAAGAAGAACCTTAGTGTTACATTCAATTTACTAACGAGCTCAGTTTGATACAAAAGGGGTAGTAACTTGCTGCTGATAAAAGTCGATAAGGAACTTTTACCTGCTTGGAGCCAGGTGAGAGCAGGGAGGAAATTGTGGTACCCCAAGTCATATTCTCTCCCTGAGATGCTCCTCGGTGACATGACAACATCCCAACCCTTACGATGACCTGTGTCCATGTGGCAAAAATCTAGCCCATAATCAGACTAGAGAGGTAACAGATAGAAAGCTTCACCTCCCTATTTTTGTCACTTCTCATTCCTCCTTCAGTGTTTTTAACACAGTCTATGCATATTTTAGTCTCTTCCAGGGAGGGAACCTGTCTCCATTGCCATCTACAAAACATTTAGCAACTTACCAATTAAATTATTATTGTAACAAATATCATAGGGCCAGATCCTGCCAACTGTACTCACAAGAAGTAGCAGCTTATTATTTTAGTAGTTCAGTAGGATCTACTCGAAGACTGGTACATAAGTAAAGGTGTTAGAATCTGGCCACTGAAACTATGGTTTGTTTTATGTCTTAATTCCAGTCTGTGCACACATTCATGTTCAAAAAAGATTTATTTCTGTAATTTTTTTCTCTTACTTTTCTTCTTTTCTTTTATAATGATCTTTCCTCTGGTTCACAGTCCCAATAGCTTTCTATTTCCCCTCAGCCTTGTCAGCAAACAAGCGGCCCTCCTGCTCAGCACTGCTTCTCCCATTGTAATAAACATTATCAATTCCAGAACATTCCACATTGCTCTAGAAATTAGAAATCTCTGGACTGTAAAAACTTTTCAGACTTATTTTCAGATTTCCAATCTTCCTATTTGTCAGACTCTACAGCTGTGGTTCCCAAACTGTGGGGACTGACCCCCAAGAGGACATAGAGGAACGTTTGGGGGTTGCATGGCAGGGCCCATGCCAAGCCCCAAGAAGGACAAGGAGAGAGTACAACACAACTCCATTCTTCCCCCTAGCCCAGCTCTGAGACTAAGTCTACCCTCTTTCTCTCTCCCCCACCAGGCCAGCTCCACCTCTAGCCCAACTTCTTCCTCGTGCCCTAGTTCTGCCCCCTGCTCCACTTTCAGCCCTAGCTCCTCTGCTGAGCCAACTGTGCCGTAAGGATTATGAACAGATTCCATTATTGACAGGGAAAGGGGTGCAATAGGAAAAGTTTGGGCACCAGTGCTCTCTAGTGTGTCTGTTTAGTAATTTGGGAGGAAACTACACTCAAAAACCTGCCGGAAGACTTATTTCATGATTGTTTACGTGCATGATCCTGTTCCCACTGAGGTCAACAGAGCAGAATTGTGTCCTAAATCTAGTTTGCAAGTTCTCCAGTCTAACTCTGCTCTCCAATTCTCCAATGTACACACAAAAAGTCAATCAATTACTAATAAAGTAACAAAATAACCAAGCATCTACTTTGTACCCTTGCTATACAAAATTTACCGAGTTCTACAATACATAGACAAATAGACTAAGGGCAAAAAAATTGTTAAGATGCAAAATGACTTTGAAAAGATTAAAAAGGGAGAACAGGCATGCATTCAGGAAGGTTTTGAAGTAACTGAAATAGAAGAGGTTGCAGATACTAAAGATGAAGTAGAATCATCATAGGTTAAAAATAGATGCAATAAATAAGCAAGTTGCTGCTAAAAAAAAAAGTTTACTGAGCACTTATCAGAAGGAACATGTTGAAAAATCATTAAAGGTTGTTAGAAAACAAGTCAGCTCTCAGGAAATCAAAATCAGCCCGTCACTTAAGCAACAGTACCTTCAAAATCATTCTTAACCGCAGTAAGTGCATGTTCTTTGTGGGATTATCCGACCTTGGTTTGGCTTCTGTTTATAAAAAGCAAGTAATTTACTATGCAGCAAGAATAGTTTTCCTTGTCTCCTCCTTTAGCAGATTACAATATTAGGATCACCCATCTTTATAGTGCAGCTGCTTTTGACTGAGGTAAGGAAGTGACAATTGTTTAGCAGTACACATAATAACACTGGTTGATAGTTCAGGTCAGGAAATGATGAAGAATAGTAAATCCAAATTAAACTGTAAGTGGATTTCAGGCAGACAAAATATAATTACATAAACCACAGTTCTCTTGCAAAAATCCACTGGGATCTCTCACAAGTACATGCAGTCAGGACTTTGGTTTAACTCTTACCAAAGATGGCATGCACCTTCAACAATATAGTACCCCCATCACCACAAAGGGACTGCAGGCCTTTACTGATTCAAAGGGAAACAGAAACCTACTGAATCACGAGTAACACTATATAGGCTTTTCCAGTGCTTTCTTTTGTGACAATACGCAGGGGTATAGAGTACCAACACCTTTTTTGCCAGCTCCGGGGGACGGGGTCAGCAGGGAAAAGGAGCGCACCGCTGGAAGAAGAGGGGTAGGAGAGGCATTTTTCAAATTTACTATCAAGAGATGAGTACCAGCACTTTAAAAAAAGAAAAGAAAAAAAAAAAGCATTGGGCTTTTCTAAGAGATCTCCTATCAATTACTAACAAGGCCTGACCCTGCTTGGTATGGACATTCTGACCACCCCCCATGTGGGTCGGGTGCAGACTCAGACACGTTCAACGCAGAGGTCTTTGGGTATTTTTTAATTAATTTCAGAATTTTTATCTGGATAATATGTTGATTTATGCTTGAGTGCAGCTGGATTTTACTGATGACCAAAACAATTTTCTTACTGAACATTTATTTTGCATTACAGTCACGCTCAGAACAGCAGCTTGGCCTATTATCTGGGCTTCCATTTATAAGAAATTCACCAAAATGCAGCAGAGCTCTCTCAGTTAAATGCTCTGTTACAAATATATCTTATTTGAAAATTATTTTCCAGCTTTCTTATATTGTATAGATTTTCAGAAATGTTCAGCATACATAATCAGTGCCAGATTTTCAAAAGAACTCAGCACATTGTGTGCTGAGAACTTCTGAAAACCTGGCCCCAAGAGCATATACTGAGCATCTGAAAATCTCACCCTGCGTCCCTGTCCATCACTACCCCAATACCTAATTGACAAGAAGAAATATAGGAGTATGATTGCAGAGCAGTATAAAGCCCATAGAGTACAGAGCTTTGTGTGAACTATGTAACATTTTAATTTTCAAAATATCACTGGTTAAGTCTTTACCTTAATTTCAAGAGGGTTTTACTAAAGTAAAAAATAATAGCAGCCTGCAGTTTTTAATACTTTACTCAAAATATTCTGAAGATAGGAGTCAATCTGATCATGTAAAGCAGAAATCAATGAAGAACTGCTCCCTAAGGAAAAGAAAATTAATTGAACATAGTGTGGCATTTATTTCTTGTCTGGGTCTGGTTTAATTTGAGGAGGCCACAAGTCTTATCCTGTTACTCCAAGGAGCCATGTAGTCTGGAATAAAGTTCATTGTTCTGCATGATGTAACAATATAGACTTTTGCAGTAATAAATGAATTCCTAAAAAAAGATAAATGATATGGCAGGTATTTTATAGGAAGATAATGTGCATTTATGTATGAACTTAGGGCTGGATAGCACCAGTGAAGTCGGGGGAATTTTACCATTTACTGCAATGGAAGGAAAACCAGCCCTCAGATAAATTCCATCTAGCTGTTTATAAAGCATCTAATTTCATTAGCATGAAGAAATAAATACAAATAGAAGGTGCACAATACAGTTTCAATAAAGGACTCTGCTTTCTAATGCCTGTGTTAACTGCATAAATTTAGAGTTCTGGGTTGGTTGGGTTGGTTTTTTTCCTCTCCATCATCAGTGTTGTTTTTTTTTCTTCATCTTCTGTCTCTCAACAAAGAGAAAGAAATAACAAATATGTACTTAGCCCGAAACTTTATAACACACAAGTCAAATCACCTACTACAATTTGGCCCTTGTGCATTGACGGTACAGTCACATAGTGGCTGCGTCTACACACTAAGTCAACTTAAAAGTGCAAGTGTAGACATAGCCAGTAAGAACAAGGCCCTATACACTGTGCAGCAAGCTGGGCCTATGTTCCGAAGCACAGTCCCTGGATTCTCCAGGCTTTGGTAGAAATTCTGGAAATTGTTTGGCAGTTTCAGATTAAAATTTAAACAAACAGTTGAGATTTTTAAGGAACTAAATATAAAAATAAACAATGGAAACATAGGAATTGCCAAAGTAAAACAGCCTCAAATTCCATCTACTCCAGTATCCTGTCTCTGACAGGAGACAGCCCCAGAAGCGTCAGAGGAAGATGTATGAATCTCGTCGTAGCAGATATGGGCTGATCTGCCTGCCCCATCGGGTCTTATCCTGATCTTTAATACAGATTAGTTTAACCCTTACTGTCTGAAGTACAGTATACCTTCCAGAATTTTTATTGTCATCATAACAACACTGGATAGTCTTATTATTTACATACACGTTCAATCCCCTTTTAAATCTTGCTAATATTTTGAATTTTCTAACTGTTAGAGTAGCCCTTCCGTTGCTTATTTTATGTTGTTCTCACATTTTATGTTTTCAGTATACCATAGATTTGTGCATCGACAATGCCTAAGTGCATCATAAACTTTGTCAGGAGGAAGCTGAGGTTTTGACAGCTAGGCTGAGACTTCCAGCACTTGAGTAGTACAGGAGATCGTTTGAGAGTACGAGATAAAAAGATCGGCAGGATATGTCTGCTAAAAGGATGAGCCTTGAAACTGTGAACAGTTGGGATTCAGCCTGCCATCTTCAGATTTCAAAGTCAACCTGTTTCAATGAACATGGCAACACGCATTTCTGAATTTCACACTGAAGATTCAGGAAGACAACATTGCATCAGTTAACCCTACGTTTACTTTCTCAGCATTATCTTCACAATCAATAAATTCATAATCTGAAGCACAAAACTTCTCTCACGGTTAAATCCACAGCAAATTCTGCACACAGTGGAATCCATGGGGGCCCTGATTAAGGGCCCTATCAATCTGGGTTACATCCTGTTAAAAAAAACCAAGTTTATTGATGTTAATGTTAATAACTTAATTCTAACTAGAAACCATGAATGTCCACTATAACGAGTCTCTGTATCTATGGCTATATCTACACTTGCAAGTTAGTTCGAATTAAGGAAGCTTAATTCGAACTAATTTAAGCCTTGGCCACACTAGGCTTTCATTAGTTCAAATTAAGGGCTTCCTTAATTCGAACTAATAAATTCAATTGCTTAGTTCTAATTAACGGTTAATTCGATCCGTTAATTCGAACTAAGTCAAATGTGGCCATATTAGTTCGAACTAACTGCTTAGTTTGAACTAATCGGCAGATTGACCTTCCTGCAACTGACTAATTCGAACTAAGCAAATGCCCACCACGGCTAGTTCAAACTAGCATTCTAGTGGGGCCATGTTAGTTCGAATTAACTTAATTCAAACTAACTAAAATTAGTTCGAATTAGTTAGTTCGAATTAACTAATTCGAACTAGCTATTGAAAGTGTAAACATAGCCTATCTGTTTTAAGTCAGAAAAAAAAAATTGATTTCCTTACTCTTGTTACTGTGCCTTTATGTTACTTGTTGAAGGTAAAGGTCAGCATTAAAAACAGTCAAAAACTCTGTTTATGGAAAGGTTATGTATAATTAACAACTGTGCACCAAAGCTATATTGTCACAACATCTAAACAGAGGACTTAGCAGCTGCAGAACAAATAATCATGTTATTATATGTTTCTATTATCAGAATGCTCAATCTTTTATAAGGGAGGCCTTACCTTCACTCACACTTTCAACCTCTTTCCCCTCATAGCTCATTCTCCCTCAGCATTTCTGTCTCTCTTCTCTACAAAAGCCTATAATTACCGCAACTCCTGTAAGATCTCGCAAGTTAAGTAGCGTCAGTGATGCCACGAGAGACCCTCCAAGAACACCCAGGTGGCACACAAAGGGGTGTTGGTGATTCAGTAGGTAGCACTCTTCCCAAACTTTCCCTCTGCATCAGTACTGAGCTAGCTAGCCCTGCACACTGTTACATAATACACTTTTGTGCCTTTGGAGCTAAATTGAAAAGAATCTAATGCATAATTTAAAATCATTTCTCTGTCTTAGTGGATAGATTTCCTCCATAATCAGGACCATAATTTCCATCTAGAAAATGACACTCAAAAATAAAACCTGCAATCTGAGAACTGAGCAAATCAGATAGTGATGTAATAAAATGAATTTTCTGCAGATACCTTTTTCTGTCTTCTATTTTAACTTTACTGTCACTAACGCCTGGTCTACACTGCAGAGCTAATTCAACAGGAGATATGCAATCTGCATGCTGCAGAATGCGCATCTCCCATCCACACAGTTACTCTTACTTACTGCACTGTCTTCTGTCAGGAAGGTCTTTCCCATTGACACAGCGTTACTCCACTTGGAGGGGTGGAGTTACTGAGTCGAACGGAGAGCGCTTCCGGGATCAATTGAGCAGGTCTATACTGGCCACTCAATCGATCCCACAATCAATGCGGTATTTTCAGTATACACAAGGCCTAAGATTATTTACAAACAAGTCATGTAGCTGTAGAGGTTTCTCCTCTTTTTGCGTGTTACCCTGCAGTGGCACATCTAAATCTTAGACCTTTCTATACAAAAGCACTTTTGATTCCTAGCCTTTAAAAGACTAGATAAATGAAAACTAAGAAAGGAGTTTTGTCCTCCTGAACCCAATCGTCCCATCTGTCAGCTTCAGGAAGATTTGCTTATTGCTGTGGGAAATTAAGAGTTTGTCTTATCCTTCGCTACACCCCTCTTGGGGTCTGCTACTTTGCTCTTACCCTTGTTTTTATCTCTTATTATTTAATCTCCCTCCTGCTGTACCTATCTTCCCCATTCTTCAGACTGTGACTTGATTTTTCCTTCAGCCATTGATCATCAACTCTCCCCTACTGCCTCAAGGAAGTGGGCAAACCAGGGATCTGAGTGTTGAGCAGAGGACATGTAGCATCTGTTAACATGAGTGAAGTGTTCCCCTCAGTTATATAAGAGCCTGGTGTTATGTCTCACAATACTGCATTACTATGACATTCCCTTCCTACAATCTGGACTGGTGCGCCACCCCAATTTTCCACTGCTGGGCCCCAACTTACCTTGCTATGTGAGCCCCCACTCAGCTCACACCCCAGGCTCTTGTGTCTAATTAGTCCCTCACCCAGTGGAAGAGTGCTCTCACTACCCATTCATGGAATAGATCCCCAGCAAACACACCCAGTCCCAGATACAACCCTGGCAGCTACTGTCTTGAAAGGTTCAGTGCTCCTCATTTACACTTGTCCATCAATTTATCAAATAAACTGACATGCATCAGCTTTGTCACTCTCAAGTCACATGCACTGCTTCCAATAAAGCAAACAAAAAAGTTTAGTGACCACAGTGAGATTTTAAGTGATTATAAGTCAGAAAAGTATAGATCCAAAGATTAATAATAAGTCAAGGCATTTATCACAATCAAAAGAAGAAAACTCCCATTCTAAACAAACATCCCTATTTCAGTCTGTGTTTCAGCTGACCACACAGGTTGGCTGTTGTATGTTTTACAGCCGTCCCCCGCTGCCCAGACCTGTGGGTAGGTCCCAGTCCTTGATGTTGCTTAGAAGATGGTTTCCAGGGAGAGGGCCACAAACAAAGGTGTCTCTTTCTTTTAACAAGTTTCCTCAATAACACCTGGGGTCAGGTGATCATCTATATCTGGTAATGGGTATGATCTTTCCCTCTTGAGCCAAGGTGCTTAGCCTAGTCCATTATTCATGTATGCATGCCTTTGTGGGGCATGAAACCACACTCTGTGTTTCTACTGAAGTCACCTGACATAGCAGAGTTTCTTTTCTGTACATATGTATGATTCTGCAGGAAATATGCTACCATACCAGTAATGTTCAGTATGTTATGAGCATTCCAAAACATACATTCTACATGCTTATTCACACATGATCACAAACCTGATTTCCTAGGTTGCACTCCTGCCTTCTGGAAAACAGTCAACCTCAAAATAGGCACATGAAATGTGCCAAGACTGGGAAGGTCTGTTAACCCATATGTGATGGCTTGACTGAGGTCACAGCTATCTGCTCTAATGTATCCAGTCATAGAATCATAGAACTGGAAGTGACCATGAGAGGTCATTGAGTACATTCATGGCAGGACCAAGTACCCTCTTAAACCATCCCTGACAGGTGCTAGTCTAACCTGCTGTTAAAAATTTCCAGTGATAGAGATTCCACAACTTTCCTCATGTCCAACCTAAACCTCCCTTGCTGTAATGTAAGCCCATTGCTTCTTGTCCTATCATCACTGGTTAAGGAGAATAATTTTTCTCCCTCCTCCTTTTAACAACCTTTTAGGTACATAAAAACTTATGTCGTCCTCTTTCAGTCTCCTCTTTTCAAACTAAGAAAAGTTCTTTCAATATTTCCTCCTAAATCAAGTAATCCAGACATTTAATAATTTTTGTTGCTCTTCTCAGGACTTCCTCCAAATCTTTCCTGAAATGAGGCACCCAGAACTGGACACAATAGTCCCAAGGCCTAATCAGTGTGGCATAGAGCAGAAGAATTATTTCTTTCCCAAGTGAAGTACTTTGCAATTGGCCTTATTGAATTTCATCCTATTTACCTCAGACCATTTTACCAGTTTGTCCAAATCATTTTGAATTGTGATCCTATCCTCCAAAGCACTTGCAAACCCTCCCAACTTGGTATTGTCTGCAAACTTTATAAGTGTACTTTCTATGCCATTATCGAAATCATTTATGAAAATATTGAACAGGACCAGACCCAGAACTGATTCCTGGGTTATGCCCATTCAGCATGACTATGAACCATTGATAACTACTTTATGGGAGCAGTTATCCAACCAGCTATGCACCCATCTTATAGTAGCTCCATCTAGATTGTATTTCCCTAGTTTGTTAATGAGAAGCCTTACTAAAGTCTAGATATACCACATCTACCACTTCACCTCTACCCACAAGACTTGTTACTCGGTCATAGAAAGCTATCAGGTTGGTTTGGCACTATTTGTCCTTGACAAATCCATACTGACTATCACTTAACACCTTCTTCTTTTCTAGATGTTTGCCAATTGATTCCTTAATTATCCATTTCTTTCCTGGTACAGAAATTAAGCTGACTGGTCTGTAATTCCCCAGGTTGTCCTTATTTCCCTTTTTATAGATGGGCACTATATTTGCCCTTTTCCAGTCCTCTGGGATCTCTCCCATCTTCCATGACTTTTCAAAGATAATAGCTAATGGCTCAGATATCTTCTGAGTCAGTTCCTTGAGTATTCTTGGGTGCATATAATCAGTCTCTGGTGACTTGAAGACATCTAACTTGTCTAAATAATTTTTAACTCGTTCTTTCCCTATTTCAGCTCCTGGTCCTATCCCACTTTTACTTCCATTCACTCCGTTAGGTGTCCAATCGCCACCCACCTTCTTGGTAAAAACCAAAACAAAGAAGTTATTTAGCACTTCTGCTATTTCTACATTTTCTGTTATTGTTTTTCCCTCTTTATTGAGTAACAGTCCTACACTGTCCTTGGTCTTCCTCTTGTTTCTAATGTATTTGAAGAAAGTTTTCTTGTTACCCTTTATGCCTTCAACTAGTTAGATTTTTATTTGTGCCTTGGCCTTTCTAATTTTTCCCCTACATAATTGTGTTATTTGTTTATAGTTATCCTTTGTAATTTGACCTAGTTTCCACTTTTAATAGGATTTCTTTTTTATTTTTAAATTATTGAAAATCTCCTGGATAAGCCAGGATGGTCTCTTGCCATACTTCCTATCCTTCCTACACAGTGGAATAGTTCGCTTGTGCCCTTAATAATATCTTTTTGAAAAAGTGCCAACTGTCTTCAATGGTTTTTTGTCTTAGACTTGATTCCCATGGAACAACACCCCACTTCCTGCAACATATCTTATTAAGATTTACTGGTAATTGATGACTGTTTCAAGCATATCAAATTAAGCATAATGTCTCTACACAATACGGTATCAGCTCAGTCTGCAACCCTGACTCACATGAGCAGTCCCTTTTACTTCTATGACAAGCAGGATTAGAAATACCAATACCAAAAATCTTGGGATATCTTTGTATAGCTACTCTCACACACCTCCATAAAACAGTGCATGTTTTTAAAAGCTTTTAAAATAACAACCAGTCTTTGACACAAACCAGTAAGAGCAAAGGAATTCAGAGTCAGCAGCAATAACATCTTTTACTTGTGCTGTTGTGCCTAGGAGATCCAGCAAATAGGCTATGTGAGGTCATTTGATGCTTGGAAGTGTCTGCAATATCTAGACAAAACAGAATAGATTCAGGAAGGCTTGCAGCCCAAACTCTGAATTTCCTTGCTTTCCTCAGTATCTTTTTTCCTCAGAAATGTTTTCTCTCTTGACTAATTTTTGTCCAGGTATTATTCATCACAAAATAAAATAACAGAAAACAGTCTTGTAAAAACACTGGTGAAATTAAATTGGGACTATATCATGCACAATGATTGCATCAAGCATGAAGTTTCTGTATGTGGATTTAGTGCTTGTGAAAGCTGCCAGACAGATAGCCCTGCAGAGTGGAGGAAAGTGGTTCATTTATAAGAACAGGACAGTTACAATCTGGACAGCAAAGGAGAGAACTCTTTCTCACTGTCATGGCAACATGGTCAAATCTTAATAAAGATAGGAAAACTTACTTCGTAGGAAAACCTCTATATTCTTCAGTCTCCAAATCCTTTCAATTCTTCCCCTCTCTGCTCAACTGCTTACAAATACTCAGTCAGTGCCAACTGGGGTGGGTTTTGTGATGTGGCTGCCTCTTCAATGGGAACTAGGGCAGATCTTCACTAACAGTGGCAGATTCACCGCTATCAGCTAGAACTTCCTGATTGACTGATCAGGTCTGGGAAGATTTGCTCAGCCAATCAGGAAGTAGATCCTGCACCACCACTCAAGCAACTAGGTTACACTGGTTTAAAGGGAGGACTCTCCATTCAAACCAGTGCAGTGTGTGTGCAGGATGTAGAGAAGCTGAACATAGATATGCAAGTTACTTTAGGTAACTTACGTATCTACGTTGAACTACCACTGAAAAGTGTGGGCAGTGTCAATCTACCCCTAGACCGCCTACCTTTGTTGTATACAGTGTTGTTGTAGCTGTGTTGGTCCCAGATATTAGAAAGGCATGGTGGTGTAATATCTCTTATTGGATCAACTTCTATTGGAGAGAGAGACAAGCTTCGAGGTTTCACAGAACTCTTTTTCAGATCTGGAAAACCTACCTGCTCATTCATGAGATTATTAATTTCATTACTACTGAGTTATCTGGGAAGGAATTTTTCCCCAGGTCAGACTGGCAGTTTTTCACCTTCTTCTACAACCTGGGGTCCAGGTCACTTACTAGGATTATCCAAATATATCTCACTAAAACAATTCCCAGCCACTGCTGGGGCCTCAGGCTATCGTGTACCTCGATCCCTTCTCTTCTCTGCCTGTGACACAGAATAGCCTCTGGGCTGTAATACTTTGATCTAATTTCTGAGTGCAGGGATTGGTAGGGAATGGTCAGGTGGTCTGTGATACCCAGGAGGTTCAACTCAATGATCTGGTGGTCCCTTTTGATCTTAAATTCTGACTCTGTGACCAACCTGTGATAAGTCGTATCAGAAGTAAGCGGCTGGTTATTCTGTGTATGACATTCTCTGTGGCACAGAGGTCCTGCAAAGTATGCAGTGAAGCTGCCAACGTCATGCCAACAAGGGGCTGTTCAGCAGGTTCACCACTCTACTTCTGAATCATGTAGGTCTCCACATCAGCCCCACTTGGGCTACTATGGAAGGTAATGTTTGAGAGTCAGTCAAAAGATAATCATGGAATCCATGATTATGCAACCTAGTGGTCCCAGAATCCTGGCCAAGCAGCACAAGCCTGGGAGGTCTGGTACTGCTTCATCCCCCAGCTTGAGTATTAGGTGTAACGAGTCTAAAACACAGCCTGGTGATTTGGTCCTACATAGGAGATAGACTGTGCTCATTCAATCCACACGCACACGCTTCATCCAGTTAAAGTTCAACCATTCAAACTAAAGGAAAGTAAAATGGGCTTCACTTTAAACATGTCCATGTTTTAGGAGTTTGATGAGGACTCTGGCCCCAGTCCAGTAAGGCACTTAAGCAGGCGATTAGCTTCAAGAGGTGAGTAGTCTCACTGACATCCAGACTTGACGCCAATCTGAAGCTTATGTGAATGTCTCATGTCTTTATATTCTGGAAATCTTGTGAGAACTGACTTTGCCATGACTTTGTCAGTACATCTTGATTTGAGTTAGATAGCAAATACCTCAAGAACAGCTTTTTTATAGTAGTAGAGTTCTGATTCTGGTCTCCGATAGAATTAGCTGTGCCAAGAAGGAAAAAAAATAAATAAAAAAAGTAAATACTAGTTCAAAGACTGCCTTTGTCAAAGCACATATAGGCCTCAGTTACACTCCAGAGCAAATATCCCAGAGGGGTAACTGGAGATAGAAGTAGTTTGTTTTGTTTTTGGAAGATGGCACCATAGTTAAGGACATTTGTGGCCATAGGTAATGAGGAGGAAAAAAACTACTCATAAAAAGACAATTTAAAGGTTGTATTACAGTATGAAAACCTTTTCCCCTTGGTTCATACCCCCCATGTTTAAGCAATTTCATTGTTCGTATCCCAACCAGTCTACCCTACTGAAAAATGAAGAATTAATTCTGCTGCCTCTTGTCTTATAGTTAGAAAGTAAGCTCTTGGGGGGAGGACCGTCCTTTTGTTTTGTTTCTACAGCGTCTAGCACAATAGGCATCATGGTCTGTGAGTGGGAACTATATCAATACAAATAATAAATAACAATTAATAATTAAGAAATTAAAGCAAAAATAACACAACCATCAATTTGATATTAAATACACTGGTTTGGGGACTTTGACCTGTGGTTTTTTTTAACCTCAATCTTACAAAAGAGAAAAGCCACACTCCTGTGTGACAAGACCAAACCTGGGAACAAGTCAGTCATATCATAGGCCCTAACCTGCATTTTTCATCTACCAGAACAGTCTTCAGTGGCAGTTTTGTTTGTTGAAGTAATGCAAAATCAGGTCCATTATTAGTATTTTTAACAGTGAGAGTCAGATACTTGTAGTACACGACTAGCCTGGCCAAAGTAATCTGGATGTTTTGCCCTTGTCCCCAACAAAAATGGCCCCCAGCTGCACAATTTAGAATGCATGGGGCAGTTCCAGCTCCACTTACATCCAAGGGACCCTACTGATTTTTAGCCCTGTATTTTCATTGTCTAGGGGGTTGCATGGGTATAAATAAGGGACAGTGGAATTTGGCTCCACACAGCACTATATTGCTAACTCTCAAGGCTTTATCATAAGTCTCAAGATATTTGCTGAGCCTTCACTGAGGAGAAGAAAAGCTTAAAAACATGAACTCTAAATGCTTCAAAGCTAGGAGGCAAACAAAGCACAAAGTTTTCAATCTTATTTTTTGGGACCCAATTCGTGCTTTTGAGTGCTTGGCAATGGCAGTATTGGGTACATTTGTGCTCCAGTTTTCAATGGTTTTCAAACTTTTGGGTAAAAGAGAGAGATTTGGGTCCTTAAATGAGAATTCTGGGTACAGTTAAATTATCAATGCTTTCATCTCCCAAAACGATGCAATTTATTGTTTTCATGTGGAAAAGCCTTTTCATTTTCATCTACATCAATACATTAACCTTTGAAAAAGATGAAAAACTACCAATAAATAAATTCTCCTTACTCCATGAGACACTAAAACAGAAGGACAAAAGACAAATGTAGACAACTCAGAAATATTAATAAAGTTAAAATACCTCTGGGTTATTTTAAGTGTTTTGTGGCCATTACAGCACTTTGTGCTTTTACTCATGTGTTGTATTAGCCTAATAGTGACAGTAACACCATTAAGTTTCCAAGCTGATTTAGTTGATTATTTCATTTTTAAGACAAAGATCTTACAGTTTCTGTAAAGAAAATGAACATTTAAGATAGCAAAATCTATGCATGCCATGTAAGCTTGCTATCTAGTGGACAATATAGAAAAAGGACCCGTGGCACCAGCACTTAACTGGTCTCCAAGAGCCAACAGGAGGAGCTCTCTAGCCAGCCAATACAGAACTTTTATCCAATAAGTGAGAAATAAATTTCAACACAGGCTGTCTATTAATGCTGAACAACCCTGCATTGTGGCTGGGGCATCTCACTCCAAACCAGAAAGGGAGGGCCCCCTCTTGTGCCAAGGTGGGCAAAGCCAGGCCGAGCCCATCCCTCACACCAGTAGTTGAGAGGCAGGACAGGAAGGATAAAAGGCGGAGCCTCCAGCTCAGCTGGGACAGAGGTAATGAAGGAGACAGATATGCCTCCCTGACTGCAGGCTCACACCCCTGCTACCAAGCAGGGTGGTGCTCTGATCAGAACTCCACGGAAAAGACTGCATTTGCCACCCCCTTTGGACTACACCACTTCACGCGGATGCCCTTTGGCCTCCAGAGCCCCAGCGATGTTCCAGAGTCTGATGGACCGCCTCCTACAACCCTAAGGGTGTAAGCAGAAGCCTCTTTGGATTATGTTATAGTATACAGTCATGGTGGGGAAGACTATTCCAACCAGATGGCAGCTGTCCTCTAGACCCTAAGCTCCACCAGATTCAGTGCAAACCCAAAAAACTCCAGAAAGGGTGACAAGAAACCACCTAGCTGGAATACATCCTGGGCCAAGATCAGGTACACCTCCTCGTTGGTAAGATCCAAGCACTACGAGACTATCCAGCCCCAACTATAAAGAGGCAGGTACAACAATTCTTGGGGTTGGTCAGCTGCTACTACTAACAGTTCATACCCTACTTTGCATCAATTGTAGCCCCCTGGCAGAACTTCTGACCAAAGCCAGCCCCCACCACATCTGATGGTAGGCAGAATGTGATGAAGATTTCAGATCCCTCAAGGAGCATCTGTGTTGAGACCCAGTACCCTACAGCACCAACTTCAACCACATATTTATTCTCCAAACTGAAGCAGCGGAACTCAGGGCTGTCCTGTATCAAGAGGTAGGGGGCAAAGAACGTTCTATTGTGTACCTCTGCTGGAAGCTGTTGCCAAGAGAGCAGAACTATTCAGCAATCAAAAGGAGGACTCGCTGAAAAATGCTCAGTAGACACTCAGGTACTACCTCCTCAGTGCCCCCTTCATGTTAGTTACTGACCATGCCCCCTGAAATGCTGAATACAATGTAAAACACCAATGCCAGATTGATGCATTGGTACATCTCCCCACAGCCTTATACCTTCATTGTTCGACACAGGGCAGATAGGGATAACACCAACATAGACTTTCTGTCCCACTAGGGGGAGGATGCCAGTCTTACAGCCAGGGGCCAGATCAGAGAGGGAGGAGGTAGTGAGACTGTGTGGGGATACTGAGATAGGACAGGAAACATAAAAGGCAGGGCCTCCAGATCAGTTGAGAAGGAGACAGTGAAGGAGGCAGACATGTCTCCCTGGATCCGGGCCCTCAGCAATGCTACGAAGCTGAATGGTGCTCTGATCCTAGATGAGACAGACTGGAGAGGAGCTGCTGAAGCTGCCAGTGGCTTAATACCCCAACGAGGAAGAAGATCCTTGAACCAAGGAGCTCCACCCAGGACTGTGGTAGGAAATAGCCCAAGGGAGCCAGGTTTTAGTCCAGTAGGATCCATGCTGACCCAGTGACGGAGCCCTCTGCTTCTGCTAGGACCCTGGGCTGGGGCCAAGTGCAGTAGAGTGGGCCTGGGTCTCTAGGGTGGCAACCTTCCCACCTGTGGCTGAATTACCTGTGCTTATTTGCCCTGCCCTGCCCCAGGACCAGGGGGCACAGACTGCTTGCTTGCCCTGCCCGAGGCCCAGAACTCTCTTAGACTGCTTACTAGCTTATTTCCCCTGTCAATAGATGGTGATTTGAGCAATGCAGTGATGCAGTGTATCTCCACTTGGAAACGGCAGGAGAGGGGCAACTACTACCACTCTACACACCCCCAAAAAGAATGATTCTACCACTTAGTCATCCTGCCTAATAACATGTGGTAGTTGTTCTATTCTGTATTATAAAGTCAGCATACTAGATTAAAGTTCATAAATACTGGAACTTCTGAACACACACACACACACACACACACACACACACACACACACACACACACCCTTCAAATGGAGTTTTGTGTATGCAAGAAATATGGTATTAAGCCCCCCACGAAAATGTCAGATTCACAAACAGAAAGGTTTCAACTGGCAAACATTATAGACACTATTTAATCTGCCATGGCCACAGTGTGGTGATTGTGATCCTAACCTAAACAGTGTAAATCTGGAGTAATTTGACTGAAGTCCAGATTCTCATCTGACTGAGAATCTGGCTTTACACATCCTTCAACATCTCAGTAAAGCTGCAGAAGAAATGTTCTCATTTGCCACTGATTAGGCATCTGAGAAATACACATGCCCTGCTGATTAATTATTTACAGAGCACACCTGCTGTACATGACCTTACTCTGTCAGGACCTGACATTATCAGGCGTATTCACAATGTAACAAACATAAGAACTCACAAGAGTAGGAAATGGAGAGAGAGATCAAACGCAGCAAGAAACAACAAATATAATTCGAACATTATATTAACTAATCAAACCAGGCTGCCTTGCTATTTATCTATGTCACTGGTTTTGTTACAGTGAGATTACACCAACCATTTGTTCAGTAGGGAATACTGGAGGAAAAGCCATGAAATTCCTAGATGGAATTGCCTCTCCCTTTGGGGCATTACAGCACAGACTACATATAATGAGCATGATCAATAAAAAGTCACTACTTCCCACCAGCCAATGAGAATCTACAATTCTGCAAATAAGAGAATCATTCCAAGAAGTCTCAGAAAGATGGAGAATCCTGATTGGTTGGCAAGGTGAGCATTCCTCATGAAGGAGCATTCCCTTATTAGAGGGATCTTGTGATATGGATACCAGGACCTTGCATTTTGGCTTTACGGGTCTTTTATACACATTGCTCGGGAGAGGTCACTCCTATATCATAAGAGGCATTAACTTCATGTATGCTCTTCAGAGACCAAAATATTACACACAACAGCAGGCACTAGTTTATAACAACTGCATTTTGGCAACCAACATTGCTGCTTTCCAGGGCCCTGGCCCTATTGGGAGCAGAGCTGCACTTGTGGCTGAATTAAGTCAATTTGGGGCCCCAAGCACAACTCAAATGGCACCCTCATAGGCCCCCCTCTCCAAGCCATGGCCCCAACCCTTCTTGAAGTGGCAGTAAATTTCAGAGTTAAGACAGGTAGGAAAATTCAGTCCTCTCATTTCAGGCTGTCAACAGGCTCAGAGGCATCATTTATGTTTTCAAACTTTTCCATCCTTCTTGAATGCAGAGAACTTTTTTTTTTTGAAAGCTGAGATTCTGACTTCACATGATGGCAGGAGCAGGGACCTAGCCTCAATTTAAGGAAGATCTGTCAGGTGGCAGTTCTAGGTTCACTGCCGCCATCTGATGCTTCTCCTAAAAATCTGCCACACGGTAAAAGTAGTATTTCTTAGCCAAACCAATCGGGAAGAACAGAAGGCAAGCCTCTCCCAAGCGACCAAGAAAAGAAAATGTTTAAAAATTCCCTACGCCTGTCAGCCTGGACTCAATGCCTTAGAGGCAATGACGCTTTCCCCCTTCTTTGTTAATTTCTGCATGTCCATTCTCCTACCAAGGAAAAGAATCAAAGCTGTGTAATCAACATGGCCAAATTTGTGAACAAAAGTAGGCCAATCGCACAAAGCTGAAAACAACTATGGGCCAAATCAGCTGGGAGGAAGAACTGAATCAGAAAACTATGAAGCATAATTGGGAGTGGTTAAGAACACTTTACTACAGCGGTTTTCAACCAGGGGTCCACAGGCCCTCAGAAGGAAGGACTAAAGCTGGGAACCCCAATCTCACGGGATAGAAGCCCTGAGCCCCCTGGTATGGCAGCTAGAGACCGGAACCATGAGGGTCCCTCCGCTGATAAGCTGGGAGTCCAGTGTCCCATGGGACTATAGTCCCAAGTCTCCCAGCCCACAGGGCTAAAGCCTGGCGAGAAATCCCAAGCCCCTGGCATGGTACCCCACTCCCTCCAGCAGCTGAGGCACAAAGGCCCCTGCCCCTACTGAGCCCTGGAATTTTTATTTGTTGGGGGCGGAGGAGGGGGGGAGAGGCTCCGAAAGAAAAAGCCTGAGAAACCCTGCTTTGTTAGGTGCCCAAAAAGTCACAATCAACGAAGAATATACTGGTTAAAAACAATCTGGTTTAGAGGGGAAGTGAAGGCAGAGCTTAAAAATATATATAATAAATGGAAAAAGAGGAAGTTGATAGTCATGAATATAAATATGAAGCTAGGAATTGCATGACATAGATGAGGGAAGGAAAGGGATAAGGAAAAAATCTATGGCAACAAGGCATTCTCTAAATATACTAAGTACAAAAAGAATCCTGACAATAGTATTTGACTATCATCAACAGTAATGCAGAAAAAGACAAATGTTCAATAAATATTTCTTTTCTGAACTCTGGATGGAGGTAAGGGAAAAACAAATAATGGAGTCATAGCCTATGATGATGATAACACTCTTTCCATTCCATTAGTATCTTGGAAGCATGTTAGTTTAGCCAGCGCTGTCCCATGGGGGGAGCGGGGCCCAGGGCCAACTGGCATAGGCGGGGCCCCACTCCCCCTCCCCCTGTGCTGGAGGGCAGGCGGGCAGCTCCACCCCCCCCAGAGATCCAGCCCGGGCAGAGAGGCTGAGGCCACCAGTGGGGAGCTGGCTCTGGGCCCAGCCCTGAAAGCGGGGGTCGCCGGTGGAAGGAGCCGGCTGCAGCCAGGACCCCAGGCTGCTGTGGCCAATGCCCCAGCTGGGGACCCGAGGCCGCCGCCACCGCCGTGGCGGGCCCCAGCCACCTGCTCCGCCCCAGGGGCGGGGAGGGCTAGCCCAAAGGCCAGGCTTAGTGCTCCTGGCCCGCGGAGCAGGGAAGAGTGTGGCCGTGGGGGGGGCCGCAGGGCCCGCATAACCGTGAGGCCTCGGGCAATCACCCCATTCGCCCCCCCTAGGAACAGCCCTGAGTTTAGCCACTTAGCAACAAGTTAAATATTTTTAAATCAGCATATCCAGATAACTTGCATCCAAGAGTTTTAAAGAGCTGGATGAGTTCACTGAACCATTAATGTTGATTTTCAATAAGTCTTGCAACACTAGGGAAGTTCCAGAAGGCTGGAAGAAAACTAATGTTGTACCAATATTTTAAAAGTGTAAGTGGGATAAGATGGGTAATTATAGGCCTGTTAGATGATATCAATCCTAGGCAAGATAACGGAGTGGCTGATACAGAACTCGATTATTAAAGAATTAGAAGGCGATATAATTAATGCCAAACAACATGACTGTATAAAAAACAGATCCTGTCAAACTAACTTTATATCCTTTTCAAAGAGATTACAGGTTTGGTCGATGAAAGCAATAGTTTTGATACAACATATTTACATTTCTGCAAGGCATTTGACTTGTACTCCAAAACACTTTGATTAAAAAACTAGAATAATATACTAGAATGTTACACTGTGGCCAAAAAGGTTACCATGATCCTCGGATATATAAACAGGACTCTTGAACAGGAGTAAAAAAGTACTTCTGTATTTGGCACTGGTGGATTCATTGCTGGAATACCATGTCCAGCTCTGGTGTCAACAATTCAATAAAATGAGAGAGGGTCAGAGAAGAGCCATGAGAACAATTAAAAGAATTAGAAATACATGCCTTATAGTGATAACTTCAAGGAGCTCAATCTCTCTACCTTAAGAAAGAGAAGGTTAAGGAGTGACTTGATTATAGGCTGTAAATACCTCTTTGGAACAAAAATATTTGATA
This sequence comes from Pelusios castaneus, assembly GCA_007922175.1. NCBI lineage: Eukaryota > Metazoa > Chordata > Testudines > Pelomedusidae > Pelusios > Pelusios castaneus. The sequence continues at coordinate 10,406,431 of ML685874.1, read as the reverse complement.
ATGAGCTCTTTAGTCTAGTAGAGCGTAACTCGATCCAATGGTTGAAAATTGAAGATAGACAAATGCAGACTCAAAATAAGGCATACATTAACTGTAAGAGTAATCAACGACTGGACCAGTTTGACAAGGTTTATGGTGGTTTCTCCATCACTGCCAACTTTTAAATCAAGACTCGATGTTTATCTAAAAGATCTGCTCTTGGAATTACTTTCGAGAAGTTCTATTGTCTGTTCTACATCAGGTCAAGCTAGATCACAATTGTTCCTTCTGGCCTTAGAATCTATTAATCATACACTGGTTATCATGAAAAGCAAAGTTTGCAAACAACCCATACAATTAATTTGTTTATATAGCCTACTTGTCAAACAAGAATAAATATTGAACAGCTGGCAGATTGTGACCTTAAAGCCAGTGAAATTGGTCACTGGAGGATCATCTCCACAGAGGGAGATCAACTGATGGCATAGTATCTCCCATCTCACCATCTCCACCAACTGTCAGCGGAATGGGCATGGCTAGCATAAAGAAAGTGTGCCTGGGACTTCTCTGCGCCCCACTGATCCACTGATCCCATATCTGCTCTTGGTTGCCCTAACTAGGGTTGCCAGTTTTGGTTAGATGTATTCCTGGAGGTTTCATCACATGACAATCTTTAATTAATCTTTAATTCCTGGAGACTCCAGGATAATCCTGGAAAGCTGGCAAAACCGACTAGTAGCCAAGATAGCCTAAGGTCAGCTTTCAGGATGCTATTTTATGGCATGCTGGTGGACCAGTCCTGCATTGAGTGGGCTCACCATTGAGCTGTATTCTGCCTTTGCTGACTCTAGCCAAGGAACAAAGCCCAGAAGGAACTAATGCAATAGACAGAACAGATATGGCAATAGAGTGTTTTGCCAGTCTGCACCTAGCGTTGGTGATTTCCAGCAATTAGCACATGGTGGAAAGGAGAGTTTGAGGGGAAGCAACATGGGAAGGCAAGGAGAAAAAGCAATAAGATATGGGCAAAGGAGGGAAAGGGAAGATGAAATGAGAAAGTACAAAGGGGCTTGGAAAAAAAGGAGAAAGATTAGTAGAGAAGAATGGCAAAGGAAGACAGAATATATGGTACTTTGAAGAAAATTTGAAGACACCAAAGTTATGGTGTATGCAGTTTAAAGAAAGCAGACCACAAAAAAGAATGTCTAATTCTGTTCGCTAAAAATGGCTTCAAAAGAAATCAAAACAAAATGGACTCCAATTACCTTGGCCCAGATTCTTAGCAGTGGCTGAGCTGAAAGGTGAAATAAACTAAGGTCTAGTGAAATGGAGGTGTGTGCCATCTTTGGAGGCTCCCATATTTTGCGGCCAGCCAGAGATCATAGGGTGCCCAGATTTGTGCTCTGCAGCAAGAAGCTGCTTTGGCAGCTGAGAACAGCTGGAGCACAGAAGCACTCTATCTATACTCCTACACTAGTGGTTAGCCAGCTTTCTACCACTGGTGGCTGTACAATCCCTTTGTGCAGTAGAGTTGCCATAAAGGAGCCATAGCAGAAGCCAGAACAGAGGCTCTGTCCCCTCCCTCTTCCCCCACATAGTGGCAGCCGTCAATGTTTGTAGTTGCTTATGACCCTGGGCTGCTGCTGAAGACAGCTAGCAGATGGCGCTAGAAACAATTCGCAGAAACTGTTTGCTTTCTCAATGCCCAGTCACTTCTCCTTGTTGTTCAGCTTCTGTTCCCTTTTCAATCACCTACAATACAGCGCCATAGGCTAGTATAGATCTTTCCTACAAGTGCCCCTCCCCATTTCATCTTTATATGTCCCAGCAGCCTTTGTGTGTGCTTAGCAACCATAGAATGAGTATGGTGACATGGAGCAAGCATATGTAACAAGAGATGAATGGGACCCTGCTCATCTTTCTTGGGCTAGGCCCTTGCAAATACCAGAGATGTCTTTACTTCCAGGCAATCTTGCTACTGTGAGAGTAAGAGCCACAGCATCTACTGTCTGGACTAGCCTTCCTGGATCTCTTCGCTTCATAATCTAAAGATGTGGTATGGAGACAGCACATAGGTCTGGCAGGCCGGCACTCCCAGCTTCCAATCCTGGCTGACATACGGACAAGCTCTCTGACATTTAGCAAGCACCTCGGACTCCATTTCCTGATCAATAGAATAAGGACAATGCATGCCTTGCTCACAGATGAGATCTGGAGAATGTGCAAAGAGCTCTGAAGTGTATCATTATTTATTTCCAATATCACCTGAAAACAGGTCACGAGTCCCCTACCTACACCTCTTAATTTTGCTTTCCTTCTGTGTTTATTCATTATTTAACTCCAGTTCTGTATAATTTAACTCTCCAAACTGTTTTAGGATATGGGGTTACGATGAAAGTTACTATACGAAAAAGTGGAGTTGTATCAATACTTACAATATCCTCTCATCTTTTTAAAGAACAAATTGTTTGATTTCATAAGTGATTGGGAGAAGTAGCATATAAAGAGTTTAAATAACTTAATATAATCACACCTCCTCAGTAAGCTGATTTATACTAGCTGATGCAGCTATGTGAGTCACCAGTTTAGTTAAAAATTCATAATAAACTATGTTAATAGGGACATTATTTTGGAAAAAGGAAATTGACAGCTAATTAATATCCACTAATTGCAACATATTTTCAATTATCTTGTCCAACAGTCAAATGAATTTATTGTAGATCACTGGTAAGTCATTTGAAAAAAAATAGCTTTTACTTTAGAAGCATGATTTTCAGCATATTTTATATTAAACCTTTCATATTTATTTTTAAACATGAATATCTGGTCACTGTGTTGGATAGTATAGGCCCTTCCCATGGCCTGGCAGGGAGAGGATTAATGCTTTCTACAGAACACCGCAGCTGCCTGCCCTGTCTGGCTCAGCTGGAGTAATATATTGAATCTCAGAGGAATGAGCACTTTCTACAGAGCTTTATTGACCTGCTTCCTGAGAAGACCTTGGGTGAAAAAAGTTCTGTCCTCAGTCTAGGTATTTATGTAGCTGTTATCACCATCTATTGTGCAATCAGGAGAGGCCCTGGATGATTGGAAAAAGGCAAATATAATACCTATCTTTAAGAAAGGGAAAAAGGAGGATCCGGGGAAATATACACAAATCAGCCTCACCTCAAACCCTGGAAAAATCATGTAGCAGGTGTTCAAAGAATCCATTCTGAAACACTTCGAGGAAAACAGGGTGACTAGGAACAGTCAGCACAGATTCACCAAGGGCAAATTGTGCCTGTCCAACCTGATTGCCTTCTATGATGAGATGACTGGTTTTGTGGATGCAGGAATAGCCATCAACATGATATACCTTGACTTTTGCAAACCTTCTGATATGGTTTCCCACAGCATTCTTGTCAGCAAGTTAAGAAGTATGGGTTGGATGAATGGACTGTAAGGTGGATAGAAAGCTAGCTAGATCATCAGGCTCAGTGGGTAGGGATCAATGGCTCAATATCTAGTTGGCAACCAGTAACAACCGGAGTGCCCCAGGGGTCAGTCCTGGGGCTGGTTTTGTTAATTAATGATCTGGATGAGGGATAGATTGCACACTCAGTAAGTTTGCAGATGACACCAAGCTGGGGGAATGGTAGACGCACTGGAGGGCAGGGACAGGATTCAGGGAGACCTAGACAAATTGGAGCATTGGGCCAAAAGAAATCTCATGAGGTTCAACAAGGACAAGTGCAAAGTCCTGCACTTAGGACAGAAAAATCCCATGCACTGCTACAGGCTGGGGACCAATCAAGCTAAGTAGCAGCTCTATAGAAAAGGATGTGGGAGTTATGGTGGACAGGAAGCTGGATATGAGCCAACAGTGTGCCCTTGTTGCCAAAAAGGCCAATGGTATATTAGGCTGCATCAGTAGGCGTGTTGCCAACAGATCAAGGCATATGATTATTCCCCTCTATTCGGCACTAGTGAGGCCACATCTGGAATACTGTGTCCAGTTTTGGGCTCCCCACTACAGAAAGGATGTGGACAAATCAGAAAGAGTTCAGCGGAGGGCAATGAAAATGATTAGGGGGCTGGGGTACATGGCTCATGAGGAGAGACTGAAAGAATTAGGCTTATTTAGTTTGCAGAAGAGAAGACTGAGGGGCGGATTTGATAGCAACCTTCAACTACTTGAAGGGGTGCTCCAAAGAGGAGGGAGCTAGGCTATTCTCAGTGGTGACACAGGACAGAACAAGAAGCAATAGTTTCAAATTGCAGCTGGGGAGAGCTAGGGTTGGATATTAGGCAAAACTTTCTCACTAGGAGGGTGGTGAAGCATTGGAATGGGTTACCTAGGGAGGTGGTAGAATCTCCATCTTTGGAAGCTTTTAAGGCCCAGTTAAACAAAACCCTGTCTGGGATGATTTAGTGGGAGTGGTCTGCTTTTAGCAAGGGGTCAAACTAGATGATCTCATGGGGTCCCTTCCAGCCCTAATATTCTATGATTCTATCTGATTACCTCACCCGTCTTTAAAATTAGAAACGGGCTTTTTCTTCCTTCCCCGGCTGTAGGAGAAATAACTTATTTCCTGTAGCAATTTGGTGGTAGACTGGGCTCTGACTTTGCGGCTCCTTTGCCTCCTTCAAAGCAGCGCTACAAGTTTGTATGAATTCTTTGTATCTGTATCATGCTATGTTTTCTGCCATCCACATATTTTCTTCCTTCCTGTTTTTGTCTCTTTCAAATAATTGGAGGATGGGAGGTGGTGCTTTGGTGCAGGTACCTATAGCAGTAGCCTAATCCTTGACTGCTGATACCTGCCTTCTATGAGTTTTACAGCGCGGTAGGGTCAAGGACAGTGTTGTTGGAGGACAGTATTGTTTGTTTTGCAAAGAAATGTTTTTTTAGGCCTACGTAGTAGTGGGCATCAAGCTGTTCTGCAATAGCTCAAGGGCATGAGTACCAACCTCAGGGCAGACTGTTAAGAACCAGGGCACACATCTAACTGGTTGGGAGCTCTATACTTAGATTTCACCAACCAATCATCAAATGTAAACTCTTTAGGCACTGTAAAAGCCTAAACAGGGAGTCACAAGCCCTCTCCTTAGGTGCTCCAATCTGTCTTGCCACCCATGCAAGCTTACCTTTCTGATCAATGGTCTCTTACACCAAGCAACACAGCAATAATCAGACTACTCCCAGGCCCAAAGGAGTAGTCACTTAACCCAGATCAATTGGACTTTAGATCTCAAGCCAAAGCCAGCTTTGTAGCCTCACTTCTGCTTCAATTTGTAAACTCAGCTGATGGGAAGAATTTGTTTACATGTCTCATCCTCAATAGCAGGACAGAGATGGGGAGGGAGAGTAAACAACGTCTTTGTCCTGTAGCCTTTTATTTTATTTAAAGTTAATTTAGGAATGTTGTATTACACCACCATGAGTTTGACTCTACCGTGGCTACAGAAGCCAGCTAAAGGTTAAAAATCACTTCTCCTACTTGCCTCAAAAATAGAGACCCTAGGAACACAAAGATCAAGGATAGTGACCATACATATAGTCACAAGTACAAGGTCTGATATATTTCACAATTTATTACGGTTACAGCTAAAGTTACTACCCAAGCATATAAAAGTTTAATGAAGACCTAGGCACAAATTATTAATAGTCAATCCTACTCACATTCTTAATGACATCCTTCAAGTTTGAGGGCTGCCTTGCCAATCACTCATCAGTAGAGGAATGGTTCTACTGGAGTTTTCCTGTAGGAAACTCATCTCCCCCCCAAGTCTAGGCACCTTATTTTTATGTGATTTTAACTCACTAACTCATTAATATTTATACACATAATGCACCCTGCAGTTAGGGCATGTGTTAGTAAAACTTGACTACTGAGTATCTTGTAAGCAAAAAAGTTACTCTTGCTGCAAATTTTTTCACAATACCACCTATTTTCCTGTAATCTTGTAGCATCTGCTCATTCTTTCATCACTTATGTCAAGCCTATGACCTAGTATGGTTAAGCTAACATTTTACAGGTCTAGCATTTCAGCCCAATTTACTTAGATATCTAATATATATTTTTCCCTTCTAACATCAGTCTTATACTTCTATAATCCCACGATTTAAATGTATTCAACATACAACAATATATAGATAAACATAGCATAGGAATTAATCATATCACACAATAAAATGGATGATAAAATTAACTAATTAGCTAGAGTCCCTTTTAATGTTTCACTAGTAAACAATGTGATGTAAATAATGAAGTCTTCACCTGCAAGTCTCATCTTAAGGGGAAGGGGGGAAAAGAGTGAACAAGAAAGGCTTTGCTCCCTTTTAATGTTCCATTCTAGTCCATCTGGCACCAGTAGGCCTTCCTTGTTGGGCAGAACATAACACCTTCTGTTGAAGACTAGCTCTTCACACGAGTTAATGTTTCTCCCGTCTGGTGATTTATGCCGTCACAGAGGCTCACAAGGCAAATACACAAATATTACCTTAAAATATGGGATATGGAGGTTATGAGTGAGATTAATGCATGCATCAACTAACAAGCATTCATAAAAACTAAACACATTCTTAGAATTCTAATAGTGGTTTTAACAATACCAACATACAGATGAGTCAGATTGGTTCCTGATATGTATTTGTCAATGCTCAGTAGAGACATGGGGATCCTGACATGGGCTGGCATCTGGTCTGCCAGATCACAGGAAGTGTGGGGGAATAGTTCTTGCATTTCTTATGTCTGCCTCCAGACAGACAACCCAGTGCAAGACATGATTGGTGCTGTTTATGGATCTGCAGATTCCCTGGGAACAACCGAAGGTGGAGAGTTTGGATAGTCCCAAACCTCCTATCTTATCAGAGGGACATTTCCCTGTAGTTGAAGTTTCCCCAGAAGCTGACACTTGTGAGCTTCATCACCATGTCAGAAAGTCTATCCACCTTCTCCTATAGAAAGACTTGAGTGTCTGCAAGCTTGGCTATAGTTCAGCAAAATGCCCAGGGTACTCTGTCTCTGCACTCAGCAATTAGTGAGAACACACTACAAGGATTTTGATTCATTTGTCCTTTTCCTGAATTTGAACCTGAATTTATCATTTCACTTCCAGGAGTGTCCTGTCTGAGCCTGTGATGAGTGAAAATACATTGGTGAGACATGATGAGAACACCTGGCCTGCAGTATCACTCAGCCTGGTTCCTTAATGAAGACAAAGTCAGATTTGTCAGAGATAAAATAAGGATTGTGGGTGGTGGAGGGCTTATTGATCCAAAATTTCAAGATGACCCCTCCCTCTTTATGCTGCAGTCTCTCCAGGATTTGGTTGTATTACAGGAGAACCTCAGTTATGAACACTAGAGTTACAGACTGACCAGCCCATCTCAGACCTCATTTGGAACTGGAAATAGGCAATCAGGCAGCGCAGCAGCAGAGACAAAAAGCAAATACTGTACAGCGAAGCAGTGTTTCTTAACCTTTTGCAGGTCACGACACACTTGGTGGTGTATTGCAACCCTACAGGACACACCAACCCACATTGCCCATGCTGAACCCAACCTTCCACGACACACTTACCGCAGTGTGGTGACACAGTAATGTGTCCTGCCGCAGAGGTTGAGAATCGCTGCAATAAAGTACTGTGTTAAACATGAACTACTATAAAAAAAGTTTAAAAGGAGATTTGACAAGGTAAGGAAACAGTTTAAAGCAAGATGGTTAAAAGCAGTGTTTTTCTTCTGCATAGTAAAGTTTCAAAGCTATATTAAGTCCATGTTCAGGAGTAAACTTTTGAAAAAAAAGAACCATAATGTTTTGTTCAAAGTTACAAACAGCCTCCATTCCTGAGATGTTCCTGACTGAGGTTCTACTGTAGTTATTTTTAAAAATTGAAACACCTGATCGCGCTCCATCTGGCAACCTCATCTGTTGTAACCACATGCTGTAAGCACGGAGAAACAGTGCAACCAAAGCAGTGGGGCTAAGCTGCACAATTCAGATCTGGGTCTCAACACCCTCAAAGTTTATAAGTGTTTATGTAACAGCGACAGACTCTCTGCTGTCAGCCAGCAGAATCGAGCCTGGAATGTAACACTTACTATATGAGCCTCTACTGCATAAGCTAAAAGTCACGTGACCCTTAACTAAGGCTGTAGCATACTCACTCTCTAACTGGGCTAAAAGTGCCACACCAAACAGGCCTGGGTTACATTTAGATCTGAGATTTTAATACGATTCAACGGGGCCAAGTGTTTGTTTCAGACTAAGATCCAGATTTTGCTAAAATGTGGGTGATGCAGAGCTATCTATACTGTAGTTCTAATACATGGGATTTGAGTTTCCACTCAAGCCTGACAGCACAGAAAAATCCTGTGAATCCCATTCAGACACTGATATCCAGGGAGTATAATTTTGGTAGTAGTATTAACTGAATGATGGAACATTGGCCATTATTCACTAGCTCAGAAATAGCACTTATTTTGGCTTCTGTGTTTTGTGAGTCCTTGTTATATTAAGGAGGTGGGGGATGGGGAGAGGGGAGGCAGGAGGCCAGACGACATTTTCATTCAGAGCTTCTGTATTCTGTTTTGTGAATGCAACCTTTTAGGCTGAAATATTTCATGAAGATTCTTGAAAGGTGAAATTTTCCTTTTTTATCTTTTCCTCATTTTGTAGCTCCTGTCTAGCTATCAAGTTACTGCATTTCAATACCCTTCCCTACTTCCCTTCCAAGAAGCTGTCGTAGCACAGAAGAAAAGTGCAGGCGTCAACATTTTGAGACTATGTCCTAAGGGACCTCTTAACTGGTTATAACTGCACTTTCTGGTCTTGAAACATCAGGGGCCAGATCTCAGCAGGTGTAAACTGGCAAAGCTCCACTGAAGTTAATAGAGCTATGCTGACTCAAATCGACTAGGGATTTGGCCCTATAAGCAGTGTGAGCATTAATGTAATGTTTATCATCTTAGTACAAGTGGTGTGTGCCTGCTGTTTTGTTTTAAAATACTATCATTTTAAATATCAAGCAAATGACTTCATCCATCATCAATAAGAATTAAGTACATCTACACTGCCTCAGGCTGAGTTTTACCATATTATCACTCCCCCTCTATAACAGCCATATTGCTCTAGAGGACTACTCCCAGTCTTAGTTATTCTGGTACAAGAGGTCTCCTTAACACATTGTTATCTGCCATTCCACAGGCTACAGAGAATTAGATGAAATGCCACTTTTCTACTTCAGTGCTACGGTAGAAGTGAGTCTGTCAATGCAAGCAAGCACAGAACAATGAGAAATTATTTCTTGAAATTACGTCCTCACTTATCTGCCCCATCTGCTCTGATCACATTATATCATGTGTATTCATTCAAGTGTGGGGTCTACTGCTGTTACATTTCATACAAAGCTGGCTGATTCTGTTTTCAGTCTTCTTTTCTTGAATACAAAAGACAGGTCTGGATTGCAAAATTTAACTTTCCCAATTTTCAGGGGTGGTCAGACACAGGAGGAGGAAGGGGGACTTGATCTAATCTCTAATGGTCACAGCCACGCTCCCATACAAAACGTGCATTGCTCCTCCCTAATGAGAGCAATATACAGCCCTTTGGAAAAGGAATAACTGGAGGAGTGCACCTATGCCAAATGAGAGCCTTCCAGTATTCATTCAAAACAAACAGGAATTTTGCTATTGGTATCTTTATTTGCAGGTATTATTTTGGTCTTGATGGCTACAAACATATCTATTTTCTTCATTTATGAGCACACCCTGATGAATCAATTAACAGTGAAAACTACCCAGCAACCATTTTAAATATTTCAGTACAATTTCGTTCAATCTTTAAATAAAGACTGTGTATTAGACAACTACCTCTTTATGGTTTCTTGGGTAATTGTTTATGGTAAGTTCCAAAAGGGATAACCATAGAATCATAGAATCATAGGGTTGGAAGGGACCTCACGAGGTCATCTAGTCCAACCCCCTGCTAAAAAGCAGGACCACTCCCCCTAAATTATCCCAGCCAGAGTTTTGTCTAACCGAGCCTTAAAAATCTCCAAAGATGAAGATTCTACCACCTCCCTAGATAGCCCATTCCAATGCTTCACCACCCTCCTAGTGAGAAAGTTTTTCCTAATATCCAACCTTGACCTCCCCAGCTGTAATTTGAAACCATTGCTCCTTGTTCTGTCCTCTGTTACCCTCGAGAACAGCCTAGCTCCCTCCTCTTTGGAGCAACCCTTCAAGTAGTTGAAGGTTGCTATCAAATCTCCCCTCAGTCTTCTCTTCTGTAGACTAAATAAGCCTAGTTCCTTCAGTCTCTCCTCATAAGTCATGTGCCCCAGCCCCCTAATCATTTTTGTTGCCCTCCGCTGGACTCTTTCTAATTTGTCCACATCCTTTCTGTAGTGGGGAGCCCAAAACTGGACACAGTACTACAGATGCGGCCTGACCAGTGTCGAATAGAGGGGAATTATCACATCCCTCGATCTGCTGGCAATACTCCTACTGATGCAGCCTAATATGCCATTGGCCTTTTTGGCAACAAGGGCACACTGTTGGCTCATATTCATCTTCCCGTCCACCATAACTCCCAGGTCCTTTTCTACAGCACTGCTACTTAGCTGATCGGTCCCCAGCCTGTAGCAGTGCATGGGATTTTTCCGTCCTAAGTGCAGGACTTTGCACTTGTCTTTGTTGAACCTCATGAGGTTTCTTTCGGCCCAGTGTTCCAATTTGTCCAAGTCTCTCTGGATCCTGTCCCTGCCCTCCAGAGTATCTACCATTCCCCCCAACTTGGTGTCATCCGCAAACTTACTAAGCACGCAGTCTATTCCATCATCAAGATCATTAATGAAGATGTTGAATAGAACCGGCCCCAGGACCGATCCCTGGGGCACTCCACTCGTTACCGGTTGCCAACCAGACATCGAGCCATTGATTCCTACCCGCTGAGCCCATTGATCTAACCAGTTTTCGATCCACCTTACGGTCCACTCATCCAACTCATACTTCCTTAACTTGCCAACGAGAATGCTGTGGGAAACCGTATCAAAAGCCTTGCTAAAGTCAAGGTATATCACGTCAACGGCTCTTCCCGCATCCACAAATCCAGTCATCTCATCATAGAAGGAAATCAGGTTGGTCAGGCACGATTTGCCCTTGGTGAATCCATGTTGACTGTTCCTGATCACTCTATTGTCCTCCAAGTGTTTCAGGATGGATTCCTTGAGGACCTGCTCCATGATTTTCCCAGGGATTGAGGTGAGGCTGACCGGTCTGTAGTTCCCCGGATCCTCCTTTTTCCCTTTCTTAAAGATAGGTACTATATTTGCCTTTTTCCAATCCTCCGGGACCACCCCCGTTCGCCACGAGTTCTCAAAGATAATGGCCAGCGGCTCTGCAATCACTTCCCCCAACTCCCTCAGCACCCTCGGATGCAGTTCATCCGGCCCCATGGACTTGTGCACATCCAATTTCATTAAGTGTTCCCTAACCTGACTTTCCATCACTGAGGGCCACTCTTCTCTCCAGTCCGCGTTACCCCGTGTAGTAGCCTGGGAGCTGGCCCGCCCTGTGAAGACTGAAGTAAAAAAAGCATTGAGTACTTCAGCCTTTTCCGCATCATCCTCCACGAGGATGCCTGCCCCATTCAGTAAGGGACCTACACCACCTCTGATCCTTTTCTTGTTGCTGATATACTTATAGAAGCCCTTTCTGTTATCCTTCACATCTCTTGCTAGCTGCAACTCCAATTGTCCTTTGGCCTTTCTGATTTGATCCCTGCAGTCCCGAGCAATATCTTTATACGCCTCCCTTGTCATCTGTCCAAGCTTCCACTTCTTGTAAGCTTCCCTTTTATGTTTCAGCTCCCCGCAGAGTTCCCTGCTAAGCCACGCTGGTCGCCGTCCACATTTGCTGTTCTTTCTGCACATCGGAATGTTATCTTCCTGTGCCTTTAACAGGGTTTCTTTAAAATACAGCCAGCTGTCTTGGACACCTTTCCCCTTCAGATCAGCTTCCCATGGGACCCTGCCCATCAGCTCCCTAAGGGAGCCAAAATCTGCTTTTCTGAAGTCCAGGGTGTGTGTTCTGCTTCTTTCCTTCCTTCCATTGATCAGGATCCTGAACTCTACCATCTCATGGTCGCTGCTGCCCAGGTTGCCATTTACTTCTACTTCCCCAATTAATTCTTCTCTGTTTGTGAGCAATAGGTCTAGAGGTGCAAGGCCCCTAGTTGGTTCCTCCAGCATTTGTACTAGGAAGTTGTCTTCAATACTCTCCAAAAACTTCCTGGATCGCCTGTGCACTGCTGTATTATCTTCCCAGCAGACATCAGGATAATTGAAGTCCCCCATAAGAACCAGGGCCTGCGACGATCTGGAAACTTCTGTTAGTTGTCCATAGAACACCTCATCCACCTCCTCTTTCTGGTCTGGTGGTCTGTAGCAGACACCCACCACAACATCCCCCTTGTTGCATTCTCCCCTAAACTTAACCCACAGACTTTCAACCATCTTGTTTCCACTTTCATAGTGGAGCTCCGAGCAGTCATACAGCTCTTTTACATATAAAGCTACTCCTCCCCCCCTTTTTCCTTGCCTGTCCTTCCTGAACAATTTATATCCATCCATGGCAGTGCTCCAGTCATGCAAGTTATCCCACCACGTTTCTGTTATTCCAATTATATCATAGTTCCTTGTCTGTGCCAGTACTACCAATTCTTCCTGCTTGTTTCCCAGGCTCCTCGCATTTGTGTACAGGCACCTAAGATACCAGGCCCATTGCCCTACTTTGCCCTGTCGATTCTCCCTCCTGTCGCATCTTCCCCCTTGCAATTTCTCCCGGTGTCCTCCTTCCCCACTCGCCTGAGGTATTATGACTTTATCAAGAAATAAACAATTATTTGACCCCAGCCCCCAGTTCCAACTACCCTCTCTTTTATTCCTGCTGTTACAGCCCCAGCACCCCCCAAGTTCCATCCCTTCCCCCAGGTTTCCCTCAGTTTCACTTACCTGTGGGTCTTGGTCATCTTCCCCCTTCGGACCTAGTTTAAAGCCCTCCTTACCAGGTTAGCCAGTCTGCTTCCAAATATGCTCTTTCCCTTCCTGGATAGGTGGAGTCCATCTCTGCCTAGCAGTCCTTCTTCCTGAAACAGCACCCCATGGTCGAGGAAGCCAAAGCCCTCCTGGTAACACCATCTCCGCAGCCAGGCATTCACCTCCAGGATGCATCTGTCTCTGCTCGGGCCCCTGTAGTCACCTTTGATCTGCAGAGGGTCACCTCTCGCAGTATCATTGGTTCCCACATGGATGAGTAGCATGGGGTAGTAGTCAGAGGGACGGATGATTCTCGACAATCCCTCCGTAACGTCTCGGATACGGGCGCCTGGCAGGCAGCATACCTCCCGAGAAGCCTTATCTGGGCGACAGATGGGTGCCTCCGTCCCCCTCAGAAGAGAGTCCCCAACCACCACAACCCGACGTTTTCTCCTGGGTGTGATGGTTGTGATCCTCCCAACCTCGGGGGTGCACGGCTTCTCCTCTTCCATATCATCTCCCGTCTGTAGTGCTGCGTAGCGGTTCTTTACCACAACGGAGGGTGGGATGGGAGCAGGGGTGGAGCACTGTCTGCTGCCAGAAGTAACCAGCTGCCAGTGTCCACCCTCTGCTTGAGCCATCCCATCCTTCTCCGAGGGTGTGGCAGCAGTCCTTTGCCTCTGGATAGTTTCCTCATCCTTGCATGTTTCCTCATGGATGCTATCCAGGAACTTCTCCAGGGCATGGATACTCCTGAGCCTGGCCACCTCCTCCTGTAACTCCCCCACCTGCTTCCTGAGAGATTCCACCAGGAGACACCTGTCACATTGAATGATCTCCCCAGCCTGACCATCTGAGAGTGGGAAATGCAGGCCACAGTCCTTGCAAGTCCACGCCAGGATCTGGGTAGAGATATCCATGGTCAGTATGTCTGTCTGGATACAGGCGCAGGTGGAGGAGACAGTAGCAGTGCTGGCACAAGCGGTGCGGGTCCTCTTCACCATAGTAGCTACACAAACCACAAACTTCCCACCAACTCCCTCGCAAACTCCCCTGTTTGCAGTCCCTGGTCGCAAGCTCCCCCTGGTCGCTCAGCCACTGGCTTTTAAGGCCTTCT
>ML685874.1:10304097-10392299 GCA_007922175.1 Pelusios castaneus | reverse complement strand
AGGCCTTCTCTGCCTGGGTCAGCCCTTGCCCCTCGTTAAGCACACAGTTAGTCTATTTCAGCAAAATAAACAAGGAATCCTGCATTTAATTTCCTCCCATTCTGTAAGTTCCCCATCTTCAAAGTGTCTGACGAAGTGGGGATTTTTCTCCCATGAAAGCTCATGCAATAAACAAATTTGTTAGTCTTTAAAAGTGCCACACAACTCCTTGCTTGTTTTACTTATGATAGGTTTCCATATGACTCTGCACCCTTGAAAGTCCAGTTAGTTGTCTTTATTATTATCCTGAGTCCATTACGATGGTTTCCAATTGTCAGAGTGCCTGGGTGGGCTGTCCCATCGAGACCCTTTTCAAGTGACTGGCCTATGCCTCCGCTTCTTTTCCAACAATTCAACCACTGTCTGACTGGGTCTCTGAGTTACATCCTGTTGCCAAGCCCAATGGATTTGGCACCTGTAAGAGTTTCCCTCCAGGAACCATTGGACAGTAACGCTTTGCAGTGACACAGAAGTGGCTTCTCCAAAACAAAACAGGGCTTATTTTGCCAAAAGATGCATGGCCCTTTGAGAAATGGATTTAAAATAGCAAAGAGATCTAAACACATACAGCCTTACCCACTCTTGGCATTCCCCTGGAGCCCTACGGGGTACATCTACACACTGCAAAAACAACGAGAGTCCTGTGGCACCTTATAGACTAACAGATTTCTTCAGGCATAAGCTTTCCTGGGCTATAACCCACTTCATCAGATGCATGAAGTGGAAACCACAGTGGAGAGATATACTGTATATACACATGCCAGGATGGAGGAGGGCAAGTGTTAGCAAAGTCAGTTCAGAGAGTAGATGGAGCCTACTCACACCAGTTGATCAAAGGGAGAGACTGTGTGAACAGAACAATCCCCATTTTTTGTAATGTGCTAACCATTCCAAGTCCCTATTCAGACCCAGTCTGTGTCAAGCTTGCAAATCAGCTCCAGCTCTACAGTTTCACATGAAGTCTGTTTTTGTAGTTTCTTTGTTGAAGTATGGCAACTTTCAAGTCTGCTACTGAGTGTCCAGTCCATGGAGATTGAAGTGTTCTCCTACAGGTTTATGGATGTTGCCATTTTTTATGTCGGATTTGTGTCCATTTATCCTTTTGCGCAAGGACAGTCCAGTTTGGCCAATGTACATGGCAGAGGGGCATTGCTGGCACATGACAGCATATACCACATTAGTGGATGTGCAGGTGAATGAGCCCCTGATGGTGTGGCTGATGTGGTTGGGACCTGTGATAGTATCACTGGAGACGATATACGAGCAGAGTTGGCAACAGGGGTTGTTGCAGGGATAGGTTCCTGGATTAGTGTTCTTGTAGTATGGTGTTTGGTTGTTGGTGAGTATTTGCTTCAGGTTGCGGGACTGTCTGTAAGCAAGGATAGGCCTGCCTTGAGAGAGTATGGGATCATCTTCTAGGTTAGGTTGTAGATCTTTGATGATGTGTTGGAGAGATTTTAGCTGGGGACTGTAGGTGATAACCAGTGGTGTTCTGTTGTTTTCTAGATCAGGTCTGTCCTGTAGTAGGCGGCTCCTGGGTACCCATCTGGCTCTGCCAATTTGTTTTGTCACTTCCCCAGGTGTGTACTGTAGTTTTAGGAATGCCTGATAGAGATCTTGTAGGTGTTTGTCTCTGTCTGAGGGATCAGAGCAGATCTGGTTGTACCTTAAGGCTTGGCTGTAGATGATGGATTGTGTAATGTGTCCAGGGTGGAAACTGCAAAAAAAATTAAAAAAAAAAAAAACCAACCAACCAAAACAACCTGGTCCAGCAAGTCTCAGAGCCTGGGTCAATTGACTTGGGCTTGTGAGACTCAGACTATAGGGCTGAAAATAGCAGTGATGTTTCTGCTTGGGTTCTGAAACCTGGCAGAGGGTGGCTCCAGCCTGATGGGGAACATCTACACTGCTATTTTTAGTCCACTAGCATGAGCTGGAATCAGTTGATCTGGGCCCTGAGACTCACTGCTGCAGGGCTTTTTTGTACGTTAAACATACCATAGGAGGGGGCACGTCTTAGCCTTGGTGCCTCTCCATTTTCACCGAGGACAAAGCTACAGCTTGCCAGCTGAAGACTCTGACCTTCAGTCTGCCTCTATGTCAGGTCCACAGCATGCTGATCACTCCCCACTCCACCCTTCCCAGGGCAAAATCTTTTGATCTTGCAATTCTCAGCCTTGGCAAATAGCCATCCTCAGGACTTAGGCTGAGTAGTCCCTCTTCACAGCTATGGACCCAGCTTCTTTGAGGGACAGCTTCTTATCTAGGCCACTGCTTTACCTTCCTGCCTGATTTATTTCAATAGGCTCTTTTGATCTAAGGTGCATTCAGGTAGGATAGTATCACAGAGGTATATGATAAGGTACTTTTTTTTTTTTTAATGAAAAACGACACAAATATTTCCCAGTTCTTACACATTATCTCCTCACGTACACGTCTCCATAGAAGTCTGAACTTCAATTATCCATCTACTACAAACCCAAACTACTACAAACTATTGCCACCCCCTTCTCACATAAGAATTCCTCTACCTTCTCACTAAGACTATGAAATAAAGAGATTAATTCTAAATACCACTCCAATCGTGCACAATTTCTAGATTTTTCTTTAGTAACAAAGTTAATCTCCTAAGCCCCAGTGTAAGTATCGCCCTTCCCAACTATTCCTTAGCAACTCTACTGCTAAACTGGAAAGAAAAGCCTGGAAGTTACCAGGTACCTCAAAGGTTTTCCCCTTACACTTAACTTGTTGCTGTCACCAATATGACTATGCACCTGCTTCCCTTCTCTGTCGAAATGCTTGTATACACTCCTTGGTGTGCTATGTAATCAAGGGTTGCACACACCCATAAGATGGGATCTGTCACTTTATATCACCCCATCTTTTAACAGGAAATAAAATATACATCCTCTTGTACATATTTCCCATAACCACAAACCAAGCTCACTCACGCCATGTTGATAGAATCTTTTCCTACACCTTACTGTGCTCATTCTAGACAATATCTAGTCATAGTTAAGCTGGATGCTCTTTTGGGTCAGGTATTGCACAGTTAGTTGGGAGGCTTGCCATTTATTCCTGGCCCTGCCTCAGACTCTCTCTGTGACCTTGAACAACTCACTTCACTTTTTTTGTGCCTCACGTTCTCCCTCTAGAAATTGGGACCAACAATGGCTGCTTGATTGGCTGTTGTGAGGTTTAGCTCATTCATGTTTGTAATGTGCTTGAGGACCTTAAGAAAGAAGATACTAAAAGTTAAAAATAAAATACCTCACTAAAACTCAAAGTCTCAAGCAGATAGATCTGAAATGCAATACAATTTGAGCAGGTTTAAAATAGTGATGTTTGAAATCCATCCTATGCTGCTCTTCTCCTTTTATAATTATTACTCCCATGACTCCCTCTCAGTCTATAAACCAGAGAGCAGATCCTCAGCTGATCTGTTAATGTCAATGGAGAAATCATAACTGACATCAACTGAGGACCTGCCTCCAAATTTCTAGACGCATCTTCTGCTGAACAGTTGAACCATGTCATATTCAGCTTCATGGATTCTTGTGTTCTCTTGGCTTTTTTCTTAAAACAGGTCACTCATCTTTTATTTATTTTCTTTTCACTCTCATTGTTCCTAGTTTTATTGTATTTTGCGCTCATCCTCCCTCTTGCCACAATAATTTCTTTGTGTGCTCTCTAATCCTTCCTAGCTGCCTATAATTATCTCTCATATTTCAAAGCTTGGTCCTTGATCCCTTAATTGGCTTTTTACTCTTTGATCTCTTTGTAGCTTTCTCTGTGTTGACCCATTTTCCATTTCATAGGTAGATAATAAACAAACTCTTTCAATGTATAGCTTTCTCTATTTTCTTTTCTCTCTCTCTCTCTCTCCTCCCCCCCCCCCCCATTAGACCTTTCCAGATTGTCCCCCTTGACTCTCCTCCGACTTTATTCCTGATTATTTACTTCCCAAGTTCTGTTCTTGCCTACTAATCCAGTTCTATTTTTGGGTAGTGATCATGGCTCAAGCATCACCAAGCTTCTTAATGAAGTCTCCCTGCAGTTAATTTATTAACAAGTACATGGAGGAGAGGAAAGGTCACTTCTGCTCACCTCACCATGCCAGAATATCCACAGCGAACCTGATTCACTTCTCACTTACACATACAAATCAAGTGTAGCTCCACTGAAGTCAATGAAATTACAGTAGAGTCATGGAGAGAAGTATTAGGCGTAAGAGCTTTCCATATCCATAGCACTGCACAGACGTTAACTAATCCTCAGAGCACCTTTGTGAAGCAGGCAAGTACGTATTATTCCCATATTACAGAGGGGGAAACGGGGGCAGAGAAATGAAGTAACCTATCTAGAACCACACTGCAAATACCAAAGCTGTGATACAAATTAAACAGCCCATTTTCTGCAGCCGATGGTGCCTATCAAAAAGGTGACAGAAACTAGCCTGTCACTATCTACTTTCCTTTCCATGGTTCAGCAGATTGTGAGCTGTGGCTTAGAGCATTAATCGTTTATCACAGTGAGCTGTGGTACATGCACCAGTTCTGGTCACAGTTGAAAATATGTTTACTGTTCTCATTCTGGGCTTCCTTTGGCAGAAAGTGCATTGAAGAATGTTGTGATGGTACAAAATGGCTGCAGCCCCCTTTCTGCTGGGCACCACAGGGGCCAGCATAGTCCCAAAGGCTGACAATGCTGGCTGGGTACAGAATGAAGATGGGGCAGTTTGGAGGTTTGTCAATGCCATGCATCCTCTGAGCAGCCTCCATCAAGAAGTTTCCTCCTTTCACAACTTAAAGCTGCTCCTCCTAAAAGAAATCAATGGGAGAATGGGATCCAGCAACCCCTCTCCTCACCTCCCCTGGGTTGAATTTGCCCAGCAGATGTAACTTACATTTCCCAGTGCCCCTCTAGGCAAAACTACCCCACTGACCTACACAGCACAAAAGTGTGAGTGCTTGCCTTCACTGCCGGCTGCGAATTCACTGCCATCAGATCGATCCGCCTGATCAACGATCGGGTCTGTGAAGACCCGCTCAGCTGATCAGGAAGTTGATGCTGGAAGACCACCCCCACAGAAGGAGTAACCCTGAGTCGGAGGGAAGGGGTTTCCCTCCAGCTCAGGCTACTGAAGAGAGTGTGGTAAGTAGGCGGTAGGCAATTGGAGGGAGATACGCAAGGTATTTGAAGTACTTTGCTCACTTCCCTTCGACTGTTGCCAAAAATTGCACAGCAGTATAGATCAGGGCTAAGTATGCGAAAGGTCTTCTGAACCATGCAACAGTGTGAAGTAGAGATCGGTCAAGGCAGTGAGTGGGAGTGGGCATACCCAGGACCTCCCAAGAGATGCTCAGTACTTCAGAGGAGCAGACCATATATGTCTCCAGGTTCAACAGCAGAGTAGCCTTTCATGGGATGTGTCCTGTAACCAAAAGGTTAATTAACGTACTTCTGTCAGACTTGAGACTATTAAATGGATTGTAGGAATGTAAAGACACTGTACCACATTCAGCTCTCGAAACCACTGGTATAAATCAAATTCCACTGCCTTCAGCATAGAAACTCAGGATCTACACCAGTGAAACTGAGATTGCAGTCTGGCCCACAGAGCTAATTCCTTAGTTAGAACAACACGTCAGAAGTCAACCATAATGCATGAGATGTGAAAGAAGAAGTTAGCGTATCCCTGGGTCTGAGAAATCTGGAGAGGGACAATGTCAGATTATGGTGCAATGCTGGTTTTGACAGTCCCTCAGAGTTGGCCGTCGGCCAGGAATTACCAAAGCAGAATGCAGCTGAACCACATTCCCTCCAACTTCTGCCATGGCACCCACAACCTTCTCCACCAGCACCATGTAAGGAGGAGTTGTAGAGCTAGCTATTCCAGCTCTTCACCTGTTAAATTTCCCCTACATAAGGAAATCCACAGCTTTCTGGCCCTTTATACCCCAGAAATCAGGGCACTAAAAGGCCACAGAGGGAGTTAGGATCTGGCCAACAAACTGCTGAGACAGCAGTACAAGGAGTCTGCAGTTGTTTCTTGGGGACAAGTTAACCCATGTGCTGCCGCCACCAAGTTTCAAGTTGCATTGTATTGCCAGACCTTCATCATGTCCAATTTACCATTGCTGCTATTCTAATTCTATTCCATTTTTACTGTAATTCTTTTTTGCTATACTCCCAGAAAATACTCTAACTAAACTTTAGCCAGGCCACAATGCCACATAAACCCTGTCCGGGGCTCAAGCTTACAGTATCATTATTCTAGGAACCTGGTTTGTTTTTTGCTAGTGGAAGTTGTTTAGCACTGTTGAGATCCTGCGCTAAAATACAAATCTAAAATGTTTGTTGCTTTATCCTGCTATGGGCCCAAATCCTGGGTTTGTAGTCAAATGCCCAAAGCCAGTTTTAACAGTTTTAATCTGATTAAGGTTCCATGCTGAGGGACCATTATGGAGGCTGGGCATAGGGAGCCTCTCTCTCATGGCTGGCCCACACGGTCTCTGGAGGAGGGTCCATGCTATACCAGAATTGTAAAGGCAAAGTTTTGGGCGACACTAATATTTTTGGAATCAAATGTTTTTAGCTTTTCCATTTCCCACTTTTTTTTATAAAACTGTCTGGCACTAAGCCGAATGGAGTTCATGAGATAAACAAAATACTGTTTGTTACGTACAATAGGTGGCCAACTGCATCTCCTTCCACAGAAGCACGAGGGAGGAAGTAACTTCCACAGGGATCTCTGTATGGGCTCCAGGACTTCCCATAACTCTCCTCATCTATCTAGCAGCTCTGCTCTAAAGAAACTGTGTTATATAGCCTCCCCTGACCATGAATCTCTGCAAGATCCCCCACTTACAAGGTGCAGGCAGCTCACAGAACTATGAGGAGACTAATTCAGAATGAACAGTACCTTTTCCTTTGTGGGACAAGGGAAGGGATGACAATGTGGACCCCCAAGCCTCCACACACCCTGTGCAGATACTGGAACTGAAGAGCCCTCCTGTTCTTCTGTAGGGTCCCAGGAAGAGGATATGGGGCCACAGAGGCAACTATCACCATTTACACACAGGGCAAAGTATCTATGTACAGAGAACCTCCTCTCACACAGCTACTGAGTGGATTAGCTAGATTATTAGGTGGGCAAGGTGTACAAAGAATTACAGCAGAGGAGCTCTCAGTAATAATCAGACCGACATTAGGTGGATTGCAGGGCTTGAGGAAGCATAAAATACTCTTCCATTTCTGCTCATTGATCATCAGCTACATCATAAAGTTTAAAAACCTGGCAACACTTCAAGAACCAATGAATAGCCCACTTATGTTTCAGGGTGCCTGTAATGGGATGCACTCACCTCTCACAAGCACCCCATGGTCAAGCATGTGCATGCCAGCACTTTCTTGCCCTGTAGCCCTCCTTGGGTTTAGGTTCTTAATTAGCCCCATAATCTATAAATGGTCCCAACCCTGGTACCAACCCATACCCCAAAGCTCCCCCCTGAAGGCAATGTCCTCACCCTCTCTGGGCCTTTCAGTACCCACCTCTCCTATTAGACCACTAAAGAGTTCAGTTCTCCCTTCTGGGGTTCCTCAAAAACCAGACCATTTCCCACAGTGGCTAATGGCGGGGGGATGGGAGGGAGAGTTGGTGAGACCCAGACCCACCCACTACTCCAGATCCCAGCCCAGGGAGCCTATAGATAGCAGCCACCCACTGTGTCTCTGATTCCCTGGGCCATTTCCTCTTAGCCCCATGCTTTCTTCACCTTTACTCGGGGCCTTTTCTCGATGGAGTCCCAAAAGCCAGCCCAGAGTGCCTTTTCACACCCTCCAGCATCAGCCAGCAGTGCTCTGTCCAAGGTCCTGTACGCTCCCTCTGCCATCCAGGCACACTATCCACACTCCGCCAGCTCCAGCAAAGAACTACTCTCACTCTTATATTAGCCCGCTGCTGGGATTGGCTAATCTCCCACACAGACACTCAAGGCAGCCTGGAGAACCCTCTCTACTACTCTGGGGTGGAATGTGTCAGAGTCACAAGGCTTCCAGCTGAGTGTCTTAGAGGGTCTGAACAATGAGAGTCCTGTGGTACCTTAAAAGACTAACAAATTTCTTCAGGCACAAGCTTTCATGGGCTCCAACCCACTTCGTCAGATGCAGTGGGTTGGAGCCCACGAAAGCCTGTGCCTGAAGAAATCTGTTAGTCCTTGAGGTGCCAATGGACTCTTATTGTTTTGGCTGTACACAGACTAACATGGCTATCCTTCTGGAATTTTTCAGGGGGTCTGATACACCCAATCACAGTGTCAAATGAAGCATTCCAGACAGCAACACATTATGCTTCCTTCTGCACAAACTGTCATTATCAAAAACAGAAAAGAGGTGGACTCCCCATTTGCTCTTGGACTGAATGAAGTACACCCAGTAGGGATATACAAATGTTCCTTTGTCAGCCTGGACTGATTCTTGAGATCCACTAAATTATAGTTACCTTCATAGTCTTCAAGAAGAAAATCTGTTGTCCTTCACTAGGACATATGCCAGTCAGGGACTGAGATTATACAGCACAACAATCTTCATTTTCTTACAACTTTTGGAGTAAGACCTGATATACCCCTATGTAATCACATATAAGGCCCTATATGTGCACTTCAGAGCTACGATGCTTACTGCATTTTGGTATTCTGTCTTTCCTTTATTACTCCTCCTAAAACCAATATTAAACTACATGTATTTTAAAGTTATCACAAGATGACATTGATTTTAGGTGGAGTCTTTGAACACACACACACACACACACACACACACACACACACACACCCATCCCTAAAGCTTTTGTTTCAAATGCTCTTTGTAAATAAGCTCCAGGCCTGAACCATTAAAGGGGTCAAATGCCCACTATCTAAGATTTATGTGCCTCCTGAGGGTTTGAAATGAATGAGTAGATGAACACTGGGTTAGCAGGAGATAAAACCTGAAAACTCCTACCATTTGAGGCACAGTGAATGAGTAAAGGCCATTTTTATTTAACAAGCTGCATTCCATAGATTAGGAATTTAAAAATGGGGTTGCACAGGTCAGTTCTCTGTACAGTATTATAGGACCTTATTCTCCTCTCCCTTGCACTAGTTTACACTGACTGCACTGGAGTTAATCCTGATTTACATGAATACAAATGAGAGCCAGATCCACTGAGCCAGATTATCAGCTAGTGTAAATCAGCACAGGATCACTGAAGTCAATGGAGCTATGCTCAGCTAGTACCAGTCAAGGATCTGACTCAGCATCTTAATCATGATTAAGAGTCCAAAGCAGAGTGGGAGGTAAGGTCCCATTCACCTGTACTTCACAGTGACATCCTGATCCAATGGTTTCCATGCTCTTACAACTGGAATTTTTTTTAAAAAAGAAAATCTTTAAAACATAGTATGTGAAGGAAGGGAGAGTGGGCAGGAGGAATGGAAATATAAATATAATCTGCACTCATTTTTGCTATTGAACCCATCATGACTTGATGGTGTTGAGATGTTTTCAATAGCTGCGCAACAGTCCAACATAGGGTGCTATTTTACTTTACTTTCTTTTCTCATTTCTTCTTGCTTTAGGTGTTATTATTGCCTAAGGCAGGAGCTAGTACACTTCAAGTACGTAAGAAATTTCCTAGGAGCCAGTGGCCTCATCTAAGTAGCATACTATGAATATTAAATAGAGTGTATCCTCCTTCCCTGAAAAATTAACAGTAATGTATTGTTGTGTGAGTTATGCAACAATAAAAGCTGCATTCAATCAGCTTAGTCTTCGACCTGTAGTTACAAATACAGGCCACATTTTAGGACAAGGCAGGCTGCATTTTCTAATGTCTTCAGTAGAACACTTATTTGCTGTACCTTCTTCCCTGAACTAAACATTAGATCTCATTATGAAAAAAACAAATACCAAAAAAAAAAAAAAAATCTTCCTGGGGCAACATCTTCTTAATGAAATAAAGCCTCTCAACCTGGGGGATCATGGCCACCTGGGGTTTCAAACAAGTCCAGGGAATGCAGATGACTCTTCCTTTGTCCTCTTATGATATGGGGGGCACAGTATGGAGAAGGCGGAGAACAGGGCTGGCTGTAAACTCCAAAAGTAGTTTTACCAAAAAGTGTAAATATTTAACTTGTTTTCACATAGAAGGAGATCAACACTGAAAGGTTTTATTTTTTGCAGTTTTTCTGTAAATTTCTTTGCAATTTTTAACAAAACCGTATCAAATCACCAGACAATAATTTGTTTACAGAAAAGTAGAAAAAACCTCATTACCTCTGATAATGTTTTCAAAGATTTTTCAATAGTTAAAAACAAAGGCCATTTTTCAACAAAACAAAACTGAAAAGTTTCAACCAGCTCTAGTTAAGAACCACTGATTTAAAGCTTTCAACGATCTCATATCGCACATAAATTATTATCTGCAATTCCTCCGAAAGGCTCAGCTAGGTAAGAATATATTATGCAGTAAATCCAAGATGAAAGGAAAACCCTTTATGTATGTTGATCAAAAAAACAGGTCAGATCTAATTAACGGCTGACCCTGGAGAAGAAAGCTATTGCTGCTGCAGAGATGCCCAATTGACTTTTCAATGCCTTTACTGGATCAATCACTCATCTTTTATCAGCTACATTTATAGTGCTGCTGAGAAGGTCAGTGACTAGCCATTCATTCATAGAGGTAATACATCACAGCAGCTATTCAAGTTCTACAGGTACCATCAGTAATTGGTATTCCAACATTTCTTTAGCACATATTTGAATTAATTTTCACTAATACGCCACAATGCAACATGATACAGGGGAAAAAAACTAACATCAAATACAAATTATTGTGACAAAGCAGCTGTCCTGTGAGCATAAGATATTACTGCAAATTAGTGGGTTGGCAGCAATAACATTTATCTGGATAATGCCATTTGGAATGGCATTTCACAGGAGAAAGGCCAAAAGGAAAAGAGACTTGGCTAAAAGGGCCAGCTTGCACAGAGTACAGTTTTAGCTAAGCTCTTCAGCTTGCCAGATGCACTGGAGAAGGTTTCTCATCTTCAGCGGCCTGAAAATGACTGCTCTGGTGGCATAGTGTATCATAGTGCAGCAAATTTTCACCAAAAATGGAAAAATCTTGAGCAAAAGCTGCAATTTCAGATGTGGTTACTAATTCTGAGTACTAATTCTTCAGTTTGTGGCTGTTCAACTTGATGCCAATTGGGCCAATTTTTAAAAATAGTGAGTAACCAAAATTCCAGTTGAAGCCAGCGTGAGTTGCAGGAGCTCAGCACCTCTGACAAATTCAAACCCAAAATGTTTCAGATTGGACATCCAAAAGAAATTAAGCACACTGGATTTTTTGAAATGTTGGACCTTTATATACAAAATCCTCACTCTATTGACAGCTTGGGAATTACAACGCATTTCAAATCTGCTTACAACAAAAAAGTTTTACAGCAGTGCTAAATTAAAACCTCCTTAGCATAATTTGCTATTCTCCTAAGAACTTTCTGTAGGAAAGACAACGATTTTCCATTACAGAAAATGAATTGTTATTTGTCAGTTTTAAATGGCTGACATTATAGGTAATTATACAGAGATTCAGAGCTCCTTGGAACCATCCTACTTCAGCCCTGCATGAAGATAAACTCCAAAGCTGTACTGGCAAGTCAGACTGTCTAGCTCTAATCAGCACTGAACTATCAAGATGGGCATAAAGAACTTAGTTCCTGGGACCAAGAGGTCCTGTAGGAAAAAATTCATAGGAACAGCCAAGCTTAAGGAAAAGGCTTAGATCAAAATACATTTGGCTGTGTATTTGAGAGTTACTAATAAAGCCAAAGGATAGGAAGCCATATAAGGTGTCTGTAAATTCTATTCAGAGCCGTGTGAAAATTGTGCCCTCTTGTCTTTCTGTGGTACTTCTATGGCCCCCATCATCACAGTACCCGAGAACTTTGTAGTCTTTTTAAATATACTTAACCTCATAACACCGGTTGGAGATAGGGAAGGGCTACCATCCCCATGTTACAGATGGGGAACTAAAGCCCAGAAAGACTAACCCAAGGTCATGCCAGAAGACTACGGTGGAAGTAGGACTTGAACCCAACTCTCTAACTATTAGGCTGGTGCCTTAATTACTAGGCAAACCTTCCTCTCCGTATAGTTTACAAATGTTTTAAGATTTCACTTTACACTGTCTTATCATAAACAGTAACACAAGACACTAGTGTAAATTAATACACCACCATAAGCAAAATTTCATGTTATTTTACAACCAGTTTCTGCCGAAAACAGGCAAGACTCTCATTGATCTTAATGGAAAAGGGATCAGGCCTTTGATATAGATTGAGTAAGCAGCTCATCATATTAACTAACGTGCCAGTTAAACATGGATAAAGAGAAGAAGCAGGGTTCAATAACACTTGTATAATTGCCACCTGACGGCTTGAGTGTACGTGTGCTCATGTGTGTGTGTACTCTAGTTTGATGGCATTATCTGTGTCGAATCTCCTTGCCAAATTATCTGTCATCCCTAATTATTTTTACTCAACGTCTGACTGTAACAGGTAAGCAACATGGGTACTAATTCTTCTCTGGATGTCCACATGTCATTCTCGTTAATGCTAAGGGAAATGCCAGAGACGACCTGCACCTGCTGATAGTAGGGGGACACAGTGAGGGTAGTGGCTTTAGCAGATGTTACTGAGCATGCTCAGTCCACATGAGATTGCTCAGTACAAGCCAATCAGCAACTCGGGGGAGACAAGTGACCCCATGTGGCCCCCACACCATTGCATTTCCTCTGGAAAACACACATCTCCAAAGCTGGACCCCCAGTGTCACAAAAAGCAGCTGTTAATGTTCAGTCACAAACTAAAGCAGTGCGTTTGCTGTTGGTTAGGATTTCAAAAGGCTAACATCTTAAGAGCCTGTTCTTGCAATCAGTCCATGCATGAAACTCCCATTGAACTGTTCACTTCAACAGCACTGAAGTTCATGCTCCCACTCTGCAAGGATCTGCAGATCCATTCCATAAGTATTTGTCCATGCTGCAGTTAACTCAAGATATAACCTGAGTCCCAACCATACACACAAATCCTTACTTCAAACATGCAGGTTTATTTAACTCAAACTGGCTAGCCCCACCCAGGGAGATAGGCTCAGCTCAAGAGAACACAACCTGTCAGATGCTATCACAATCACTCTGGGCTGCTAGAGTGTTATTTCACACTAGATATGTCTACACTGCATAGTTAACTTGGGTGATTACCATCAAGCTTAGTCTAGACCAGTGGTTTTCAAACTTTCTTCCTCAGGACTCAGTTGAAAAAAATCCTTTATGCCCGAAACCCAACAATTACATCTTTGAGCAATGCATTCCAGTCTTTTGGCGGTGGCAGCACAGGCTTCCACCACCCAATACTGGGTCCTGACCTTAAGTTTGAAAACCACTGGTCTATACCAGGTATAAAGTTTCCCAAAGCAAGGTCCCATCCACATCACTGTGTCCTCAGTCACCATTCCTGGACTTGCCTGCATGCATCTGGGGTGGGAACAGGCATATCCCATGGTTCTTAGAGCCAAATTGCTCCAGGAATCTTGTATCAGTTATAAGAGAGCTTGTCTTTCCTTCAGGGGGAATCATGGGAAGCACATTAGAAGACTGTCAGCACTCAAGTACCGGTAATTTCACCTGTGTGCTCACTGCAAGGTGGATGGTTTCCAGCCCATGTTAAAGTGGAGTCCAGGGTCTACGCACACCTCCAGCTAGCCCAGGCTTAAAGCACCTCCAAACCAGGGTTAACTGCACAGTGTGCAAAAATCTAGTGTGGCCAGAAGAGTAAAATCAAGTGTAGATAACTTCTTACCTCCACAGTAAGACGAAGCCTCAATAAAAAAGAGCTAGTAAGGTCATTTCCTAGAAGGAACAACATCAAGCTAAATATAACAATCCTGTTTGAAAATATTTTACTTACTAGAATTATAATAAACGAAAGCAATTTCTCTATTTCAGCCTTTGTGCATAATTAGAATTAATTATTTAATTAGCAGTACTTTGTGCATAATTAGAATTAATTATTTGTATTGTGGTAGTTCCTCAGAGCTTTAGTCATGGACCAGTACCCCACTGTGCTAGGCGCTGTACAACCAAAAGAGATTACAATTTAAATATAATCAGTCTCAGCATTTCTACTGTGAGGTAAAGAGCTGCAATCTTTTCCCGTCAGGATGTAATAGGTTTCTGAAAGAGATTCACTGCATTAACAAAGACTAAATTCTTAACATGAGCAAATGAAATAAATATTTAGAAAAGAAATCTAGGAAGAAGGGGGGAAAGTATTTTCAATAAGTGTGATGGTTCTATGCTACAGGTCCAAGATTTATAGTTCAAGTCTTGAGGAGCGATACTGTAATTACCTCTCTATTTATATATATTCGAACTTTGGCCATACCCTCTAAAGATTGTGGGGCCAGACCACAGTGGATAATAACAGGATATATATTTTTAATCCATTTTAATGGTGTTAACAATTGAGCTCTACATTTTTACTGGCCTAAAAATAAAAATCCAAACCCTTGTTTTTCCAACCACCTAGTGCATTATTGACAATGACTTATTTTTAGTGACCTTAAGGAGCCAGGAAGGAAAGAAATAGGTACATCTTTTGATGTCTGTGGCTCCAAAAGCAAGGTTGGAGGCTTCTTAGAGAATAATTTAAATCTAATCAATCTGATCTAACTGGTACAGCACCATTGCAATTAAGGATCTGGATATGCAAAGTAAAGAAAATAAAACAATCAATCAATGAAGACATGCATATAGCTGGCCAAGAGAACTAATTGCTAGAGTGGCAGGAGGGGCTATGCACTCAAAGGGACTGACTCTCCACTGCCTGGCACTTCCTCTGTTTATTTGTAACTATGCTACCCCTGCTCCCAAATATATGGACGGTGCTTTACACGCACTTAGCACCAGTGCAAATGACTAGACAAAAATACAAGGCAAAAGAGATTCAAGACCTCGTTGTTTCAATTTAGTGTGGTAATGGCACCTTCTATTAATTCAAAGTACGTGTACTACTTCATTCTGACTGTGAATCACATAGTTGGTTTCATTCAGCATAGTTAACTTTTTGTGGGCATATTGTTTAGTCCATTTAGTGAAGAAGAGAGGCATATGACTACCCAAAGTGTATGTCAGTCTCCCGATAATATTCTAAATAAAGTCATTTGTCTTTCCACCAAGCAATTATGACAATAGTATTTTGCAGCTTTTCAGCAAGCAATCTTTGTGTCACTTTTCTAAACAGCATCTAAGTTTGCTCTCACACCAGTGTAACGCCTTGTGTACAAACAAAAGTTGCCCCAGTTTAAACCTGGATGTAGACAAGACCTAAATCAGAAGTAACTTCACTGAGGCTATTGAAGTTATTTGATACATATAGGACTGGAATAATTGAGATCAGACAGAGTCTTTTAATTAATTAGAGTGGAGTCAGGATTTCTCTTCTTCCCTGCCCCCCACCCCATTATTTTATTTTCCTCTACTTTCTTCAAAAACAGATTAAAGAATTTACCTTATTGGACATTTTAGGAAACATTATAATCCACCACCAGGCAATCCTGTAGTCATATAAAATGGTATATGCAATAAAATTGGCTTCTATTGCATGCAAATGAATTGCTCAACTAGAGGTTTGAGTGAAGTTCCAATAACTGCTATCCTTTTATTGACCAGTGCTGCATTAAGTATTCTCCAGGCTCCTCATGATCAGAGTTTCAGTACAAGCACATTCACTTATTAATGTGCCTGCAAGTTTATCTCCAGTTACCTCATCTCTCCCTGTCTCCAGACCCTCTAAAAATAAAACAATTTTATTCTACATAAAGAAATTCCTATGCCTAAAATGATCAAAAGCAGAGGGAAACACTGATTACTCAGCTTTTGGACCTAGAGAACTAGTGTAGAGTGGTTCCCAACCAGTGTATTTCTGGGGCTACACAGACATCTTCCAAGAACATCAACTCATCTAAATATTTGCCTAACTGTATAACACGCTACATAAAAAACACTACAAAAGTCAGTATAAACTAAACTTTCATATAGACAATGACTGTTCTGTACACTATACACTGAAATATAAGTACAATTTTATATTCCCATTTGTTTTATAATTATATGGTAAAAATTATTATAATAAATAAATAATAAATACAATTATATGGTAAAATGCAAAAATAAGCTTTTTTCCAGTAATAGTGTGCTGAGATACTTTTGTATTTTTATGTCTGGCTTTATAAGCAAGTAGTTGTTTAGGGAGGTGAAACCGGGGCATTGTAAGGGGTACAGTAATCTGGAAAGGTTGAGCCTCTGCTCTACACCGCTTAACTCACGCTTCACATTATACATGTGGCTCCTTGCAGGAAAGAAAGCTCATATGCCTCACGTGAATGTTTGCCTGGAGTTTGGTGTGTTGGTGCAGGACTGTTTTTTTGTGTGATTTCCTGTATGTACGACTTACAGGTTGTCGGTGTGCGAGCAGACGTGTACTGTGTTGCATGTGTGTGTTGTGCAGATCACTTGGAGTGTGTGTATGTAATGTGTGCAGCGGGGAGGACAGTGCACACGCCAGAACCTGCAGCGCTTGGCCCGCTCGTAGCTCTGCAGCAAGCCCTTGCACTAGTCCCATTTGCAGCAACACAACATCACACCAAACCAAAGCACCCAGCCGGGAGAAGGCATTAAAAGCAAACCACGGAACAGCTCGCTCCGGAGAAAACGGTGGTGGCTTCTCCCATCCTTCCTCCAACAAAAGGCGAGACGATTGCACCTGTCATGGGCTGCAGGCGCGGGCGCCAGAACAGCACCCCCGCTGGATTGTGCCATTACATTTGCGACCGCCATCAATTAGCTTGGCAGCTAACGTCAAGCAGCAGCGTGGCCAGAAAAGCCACCAGCCAGCCGGGACAAGAGAAGCAGGACTGGGCAGCCCCAGTAATAGTGGGGGAGGTAACATGAGGGGTGTCCCCCCCCACGCCCATCGCCCCTTCTCCCCGGGGCAGCATCGTCTCTCCCCGCCCCTCCTCCCTTACCAGCCGAGGAATGGATCCTTGACTTCCTCTGCAGAGACATCCTCAGCGCCTTGCCCAGGCCGGCCCTGCTCGGCATGTTGCTGGCTGGGCCGGCGCGCACAGCGCAAGGACACGCTCCGCCGGCCGAGCTGGGGGCCGGGGGCACGCGCCGCCGCTCCCGCCACCTCCGGCCGCGCAGCAGGGGAGGGGAGCCGAGCAGGGCGCGGGGACCACTGCGGGCGGGGGGAGCTGAGCTGCAGACGCGCGAGCCCGCAGCAGCCGGGCGCGGGGCGAGAGACGGCTTTGTACGGCAGCTGGGGTGGTTTTTGTAAGGGGAGGGGGCAGAGGCCGAGTTCCGGCCTTGTGTCAGTGGGTGGCCGGGGCTGGCCGGCGCTCAGCCCCCGGTGAGACAGCGTGGGTCCGATCCTGCCTCCATGCACAGCCACGCAAATCCATGGGTTCTGCCTCCAGCAGCCCCCCACCGGCATTTCAGCGGGGGAAGACCCACCGGGCTGCAACATGGGTGCAGTAAGGATCTTGTCCACACACACTACGGCTGGGCACCTGGCCGAAGCGAGGCACTCACACAAATCAAAACTGCCCCTTGGAGAGGCCTGCTCTTGGCAGGGAGATAATTCCTATCAATTGCGGGGTGCACCTCCCCCCTTTGCTGTGCATGACTCACAGGGCTAATGCAACAAAGCTATTATTTGTCCTGGTTTAAAGGGCTATCTCAAAATATAAGTGCTGCTCCATTATCACGACCCACACCTTGCTGTTCACCAAGGTCAGGCACTAAGGGCCACCTCTGTGAAAACATTCTACCCAAATCAAGAGGAGCTCTGTGGAAAAATCAAAGGCAGGGTATGGAGCCAAATCTTTACAACCCACATTATTGCTATTAATAAAAATAACATATAGCGCCTGGCACAAGAAGCTCAGGATGCTTCATAAAAAGACCTAGATACTCGGCTGATCACCATGGTAGAATGTAATGCCTCAGAGCACTACAAGGAAATATATATAAATTATTGGC
This sequence comes from Pelusios castaneus, assembly GCA_007922175.1. NCBI lineage: Eukaryota > Metazoa > Chordata > Testudines > Pelomedusidae > Pelusios > Pelusios castaneus. The sequence continues at coordinate 10,374,118 of ML685874.1, read as the reverse complement.
CCATTTTATAGGTAATAAACAAGAATCTGATTCTATACTGGCTTGCACTTCAAAGCACTACTGTTGTGCTCTCATTGTTTCTTAAAACTTAATTTAAACAAGGTTCAGTTCAGTGGAGAATTATTTCTCCACATACGTGACTGAGCCAAGGTTGTACAGGAAAGTCTGTAGGAAAGCCAGGCTGTGACCCAGATCTTATGACTTCTTAGTCTGTGCTTCAGCCATAAAGCCATTTTTCTCCTTTGCAAGAAACTGCATGCCTCCTTCCCACTTATAAACAGAGTTTATCCAAAATATGCAGTTCTTACACAGGTAATTAAGAAAATATTAATCTTAATACCATTTACCTATTACGGTGTATAACATTTTATTTCTTCAGCAGACTGTGCAAATGTTTACAGCAGTGATACTGATGTACCTGTAGTACCCAACAGAAGACTTTGTGACGCGATAAGGTGCTAGTAGGTAGTGTCGCCATTAATCAGCCCTGACCAAAAGTTAACCCTGTGTATAAGCAAAACAGAGCTGGTACTGACCAAGGATGTACCTTATATAGCAGACATAATACTGTTCTTTGCAGGGGGTGAGCGGGGCGAGCCCTGCAGTTTCAAAGGCCCCCAGGAGCAGCCGGCCCAGGGGTGGAGCGGGAGAGCTGAGCCCAGCCTCTGGGCCAGCCCACCCCACCCCCATTCTTGCCACCAGCTGGCCCGTGGCTGCGCTGTAGCCGGGCCTGGGGCCAGCTGCCACTGGTGGGCAGCCTCGTGTTCCTGGTCAGGGCCGTGGCCATGGCCAGCTCCCTGCCAGCAGATGGCCTCAGGTTCCCGGCCAGGGCTAGGGCCGGGGCTAGCTCCCGCCAGCAGGCGGCATTGGATTCCCGGCCAGGGCCAAGGCTGGCTCCCCAGCAGCAGGCAGCTTCAGGGTCCTGGCCAGAGCTGGCTCCCAGTCCCCAGAGGTCAACCAGAGTCCCTGGGAGGCGGAGCAGACCGGCTCGCCACATCCCCTCCAGCATGTGGGGGCAGGGCCCTGGCTAGGCAGATTGGCCCTGGGCCCTGCTCACCCCAAAGGATGGCCCTGAGCAGACATAATATATAAGCTTTGTAAAATAACAAGATAAGACCAGGGAAAAGAAATGTTGTAAACAGGTGTGGAAAAAAAACAGATGTACATGCCATTTACCTACTTAGCAAGCAAGTATATAAAAGCTAGTGACTAAGCCCCCTGCAAGTTGGAACTTTGTCATCGGGGCAACTGCTGTGTATGCTGCCATGAATCATCGCTCCCTATGCTCTGCACCTGCAGTTGTTTAACTGCGGTTCCCATCTTCTGAAGGGGCGTAAGCATTGATGCTTTCCTATTTCTTTTCTTTCTTGTCTGTATCTTAATAAAACTGTTTGTTTTTACCTTTTATCTGGTTTCCTGGTGTTGTGCATACCAAACCCATCGAACCTTAGGACCTGATTATAGTTTGTAGCCAGTGTCCTGTAACAGTACCAAAGATAGCTAAGACTACAAGGAAAGGAAAATAAATAAATAAATAAATAATAAAACAAAAAGAGGCATGCCAATCTTTACATATGTTAGCCTGATGTAAACCAGGAATATGAACCAGGTGAGCTTTTAATGATCATGTGTGCTGCCAGTTCTGGTAACCAGGCTGGTAACAAGAGGAAGAAAAAATATCTTCGGTAAGAAAAGATTGTGTTTGAGGGGGACCCCATGCATAGGCATTAGGATTCATTTGAGTACCAGAGCATCCCTGAAGAATTAAATGCAATCTTGTCCATAAATCAGCTGATCAATCACAGTGGAGATGGTGTTACTTGGTATTTAAAATAGCAGGGAGTCAGAAGTGCTGGGTTCTTTTGAGATCTTATGAGTCTAAATCAGTAAATCTCTCTCTTCCTCAGTTTCCTCTTCTGTACTATGGAGAGGTTATACGTAGACAACAGGCTAAAACTAGTAAGTTCATTAAAATTGGTAAATCACTCTGAACTCCTGATATGCAAGGTACTATAGAATTGAAATGTGGTCTACTGGTTTCCTAATCCATCTGGAAAAACTAATTCTTAGTCCAATGCTTCTGATATAAATTCTCAGCCTGTGAGAAGCATTTTCTTTTACTGAATTCTTTTACTGACTTCTGCAAAGTGCCCGCCTAAGCTCTCAGAAGAATGAAATAATGTGATTGTCCCCAGAGCAAGTACAGAACAAGTGCAAGTTTCCCCACCTCACCCACACCAACGCCCTCAGCCCTGACTGGGAAGAACTGTTTTGAAGGGGTAAGAGAGCAGTTTACTCTCATTGCCCACTCTTGCCTTTCTGCAGACTGTTTCAACAGACAACAACTGACTCAGGCTATTCTATAGCCAGTAGGAACTATACAGAGGACACCAAAATCATTTCACATATGCTACCAGACAGCTAGAATTAAAAATTGGATCATTTAAGATTTGAGCTGGAAATGTAGAGGTAAGAAAAGTTTAGTCTCCCATTCTCAGTCGCTAACTTGTCTTTATACTGCAATTGTACTCTGAAAAACAACAAAGTAACAATGGCACCAATGGGTTCTCTGTTATTGTTTTTCCAATTAATAAATGTCCTCTATTTACAAGTAAAATCAAGGCTTTTCAAACCACTAGCATTGCAAGCTGACCCCAGGATCTGAATATTAAGTTGAATTCTTTCCTTCTTCTGCACCATCATCCATAGAAAAGGTTCTTCAGGACAAACTATACTCTAAGTGACACCTGTATAACTCCATTGTCTTCAAATTATGCCAAGAGTAACATCTGTGCAATCCCAAAACCTTCAGCTGGTTTGCACAGACTTGTAATTATTCTGAAGATAGTGAGCAATTCTTTTAATGGTACCCAAAGAAGAACAGAAACAAGCTCCTTTATCTTGGCTCTGCAGGATTAACAGGCGTAAGAAGTTATTTAATGCCTGTTTTCTGCTTCATTAACTATTAACTTTATTAGAAAATATGATCTCCTTTTAGTCTTCTTCTGTATGACTCCAATGATCTAGGTGTCTGGGGACTAATTCTAAATTGAGTGTTTAATTAATACAAAAACAAATACACTGTAGTGACAGAAGGCGAGAGCGATGATACAATAGTTTCTGTATTGCAATTGTTTTTAAAGGACAGACTTTCAGCAGTACTTTTTGATCTCTATATGTCTCCATTTGCTGCAGTGCTCTGAAAGAGTCTAGAAGTCTGAAACTGGGTATGATCTCTCTTCAATGTCATTGCAAATTAATGTCTATGGAGCAAGGCTTACTTTGTGGAATCATTACGGAAATATTTATATATGAACAGTAATACAATCAATTCATTTTGTTCCTTTCAAAAGAAAGGAACAGTTTCCATTTGAATTGGGATCAGGCCTTAAAAATCAGATCCAATTTCAAACATTTCCAAGCTTGAGAGAGGGAAATTTTAATCTGATGTTTTATTTTAATTAATAAAGTTAATCATAGATTTCAGATCTAGGTTTGGATTACAAATACTCCAGATATTCAGGGGATGTTTAGATCTGGAATTTTGGTTTAGGCACTTAAATCCATATTTAGTCACCTAATCAGTAGTCTGATTATGATGGGCACTGAGCCCACACAACACCTGTCGGAATGGCCTCACTTTCCTCAGTGCTAAGAGAAAGTGACTGTCAACATCTGCATTCAACAGAATATACATTGTAGGGCCAAATATCACTCTCAGTTATAGCAGTGAGTTCAAAGCAGCACAATGTAAAGGATATATTGGAGCAGAAGTTCCCAACCCCTTCACCCTCACAACACAGCTGGGAGGGCTCCCAGCTGTGCGCGACACACCACCACTGCCACCGCTCCCCCCACCACCAAAGTTCCTCCCTGGCACCAGGACTTTTGGCAGTAGGTCAAGCTGCAGTGGCCACTGCCACTGAATAAATTCTCCTCCAGAAGGGTTTTTCAGCAGCAGGAGGCTTGATCAGCAGCCCCCGCTGTCGAGAAACAGTGGAGCCGTACTGATTCGGCAGCAGCTCTTGTAGCAAGCCACCGTTGCTCCAGCTGTTAAAGGGCTAGCAGCATGAAATCAGCCTGCTGCTGCGGCAGGCTGATTTCACGCAACACACTCAGCCACTGTGCTATAACACACTTTTGTATCACGACACTGTGGTTGAATACTGCTGCATTGGAGTAAACAGGAGGTACCTGTGAAATCATTTATCATCCACTTTAAAGAGGACAAAAAAAGCAACATTAGCTAGTTAGCATCCCAGAGAAAACTACTTCAAGATTGTATATTAGAAGTATATTTAGCCTAGTTAAACTTGAACAAATGTATAATATATCTATGGTCTCATTTGGAGTAACATGGCATCTTTATACACTGATAATGGACATGCCCAAAGATATGCAATTTCTGGGCATCAGTAAAATATTAGAGCACAACAACTAACATATACATGCACCAAATGCAGAATCTCATATGATCCTCATAGATTTGCCTGTTCAAGAAGAGGTCTTTGATTCTACAATATACCAACCTCACAGTTATTAATAGCCAAGAGACTGAGCCCATCTTGAAGCTTGAAACAAAGATGGTATGCTACTATGGTAGTATATAGTAGTGAGCTGTAGGGAAATGGAAAAACTGAAACACCACATTTGAACTAAATGATGGAGACATAAAGAAGAGACAAACATTTGGAAACTTGGGTGCCTTTTTAAAGTTTTGTATTTCTGATCAGAAATTTTAAATTTCTGTTCAAAGCCTATAGAAGTCAATGGAACTCTTTCGATGGACTCAGGATCAGGCTGACAGAAAGCATTCATCAGTAGCTGAACCAGGACGTGTCAGATAATTTTTAAATAATGAAGAATAGGCATGTGGAGAAAAGTATAGTGAATATAATAAATTTAAAACAGTGGAAGAATAGGAACCTATGCTAGGAAACCTGAAGGAAAAGAGGGACAATGCTTAGGGATAAGGTTAAATTGAACAGGTAAAATTTATTAATTACATACATAAAGAGAGAAATACAGAAAGGGATCCACATGAATTAAGTTATTGAGTAGATAGATTGTACACAGCAATTCATTGAATTTTGGGAAATACACTGTATGATTCTCACAAAGCAGGTGCCAGCTCTTGCCAAGACTTTAGGCCTCAGCCAGGTACTGACAAATTCATTGCTGGAAACCAATCCAGCTCATCTATGTTAAGATGAGTATTGAACTTATACCTGTGTGTTAGACTATGAAATGCTTGTAAGTTGCTGCATACATTAATCTGACTTTTAATGTCTTTGTCACATACTAGGTAATATTTATATTTTTTGCTTTATGACTGTAAAAAATGTTTACTCTGAAGTCAGGAGGGATCGTCTAGCCATTAAGAAGGCCCATCAACACTAAATTGGCCATTGTGGGCTGCCACAATTCTAAGACATTGCTAATTGCCCCACACACCCATAAAGAGGCTGTAGGGAATTTATGTTATTATATTAACTGAGTAGCTGGCCACTGGATTTAAAAATCAAATTTGTTATTGCAAGCTGAGACACAAAGGTGTAAACAGACAACTTTGCTGGAAAGTACCAAGGTACAATAAATAAAGGAAAGTTAAGTGAAAACAGTTCACTGCTAAGTGAGGGGAGTTTACTGTGATGGCTCTACCAGAAAGCCATTGATAGGAGAAGGTCTTGCCCTGGTAAACAGGTTGAGGTAGGCAAGGTATAAGAAAGGGCAAAAGAGCCTTGTACAGCTCATTTATCAGAACTGTATTGAACAACCAATAACTCTAAACAACAAACACAGGCAGGCTAATTATATGCCATATATTAAGTATAATTTAATCATTTAACCTGCACATTAAGGATAGTGAAATCATGTAGGGATTTAGGCATGATGCAATCTGTATTATGTATGAACCTCTTGCATTATGTATATTGTTTTAGCATGTTAAAAAGGTTGTGAACCCTGTATTCTGGGCTTACTTATATGAGTGCAGGCAGGGTTTGGCTACTCCCTGCTAGGTTGGATGAATAAGGCAGAACAAGTAATCTGATTAAAGACATCATCTACCCGTTCTGCTCCTGAGTGGGCCTGATCCTTTCTTCTAACAGAGGCCTTGTGCAAAAGGGCTCATTCCATCAACCTGAATTCTGGAAGAAGGAAATAAAGATAGGAGACAAGATTATTGGTCATATCTTTTGCTATTTGGACTCTCAGAGTTGTGGAGCTATGAAACAGAAGCAGAAATCCCCAAATTCAACCTTAGTTAGCCTCAAAATACAACTCTGTCACCTTTTGGACAGTAACTTATTTATGTATATCTGTTTGCCTTCTTTAACCTGTAAATAACTCATTTCTTTTTCCTTATCATGAGGCCAGTGTGCCCCATCTCCTTTTGAGTGAGAGCAGCTATTCACCGTGGCTGAATTGACTCAGACGTCCTTAGTCCCAGGCGGTGTTGCCCAATGGACAGAGTCAGTATGGCATCTTCAGGCCTGTATGTAGGGAAAAACTACCATTAGCTAGAACTCAGGCCCTCAGGCAGGGCAAGGCAACAAATAGTCTGAGGGTATGTCTACACCTGAAAAGCTAAGTTGACTTAAGAAGGTCGACTTAAGTCGACTTCAAGTTGACCTTGTTGACTTAGAGAGTCTACACCAAAAACTTAAGTCGACTGCCTGTGTCCACACACGCAGGTGCTAGGTCGACGGAGAGCCACACCTCGGGGGAGCTACGGCTGGAAAGAAGGGAGTGCAGTGGCTCCCCAGGAGAAGGGAGCCGCAGCTCCCCATGGAGAAGGGAGCTGAGGCTCCCTTCTCCCCAGCCTACCCCCCTTACATCAAGTTAGGGCATTAGGTCGACTTATGGCACCCATAGTAGCTTTACGTCGACTTAATAAGGTCTACTTAAGTCGACCTAAAGAGGGGGAGTTATTAAGTCGATTTAAGGAAGCGCTTAAGTTGACTTAATGAAAGCCAGGTGTGGACGCGGCATTCTGTAGGTCAACTTAAGCATCCTTAAGTTGATCTAAGTTGGTAGTGTAGACATACCCTGAGAGCTCAGGCCCTTGAGCAGGGCTAAGTTATAGACACTCTGGGTGAGCTACCAGCAGTCTAGAGGCTCAGGCCCTCAGATGGGGTGAGGTAACAAACAATCTAAGAACTCAGGACTTTGGGCAGAGTGGAGCTACAGACCGCCTAGGAGCTCAGACCCCTCTGGTAGGGTGGGGCAGCAAACAGTCTAAGAGCTCAGGTCCTCTGGTGGGACTGAGCACCAAACAGTTTAGGTGCTCTGGCCCTCCAGTAGGGCAGAGCTGCAAACACAGGCCACCCAACCTAAGGTGGGGAGGCTGCCATCCCTGGGGCATTTCTAGCACATGATGGCATAAATCACATTGGTGGATGAGCAGGTAAATGAGCCCTTGATGGAGTAGGTGACTTGATTAGGTCCTATGATGGCGTCTTTTGTGCAGATATGTGGGCAAAGTTGGCAACGTGGTTTGTTGCAGGGATATAGTTGTACCAGTTATCTATTAAAGAAGTTAGATGTAAAAAAAGAGTTAAATTTAAATGCAATTAAGCCCCCAGGATATGTCTGCTTATGTAAAAATTCTAAGTCAATGTAATGAATGGCTCAATAGGCTTTCCTTTTTATTGATGTCAGCAGTAACAAAGAAATGCTTTGCAAAAATCACTTTTAATGGCTAGATTACATGATATATTTTCTAAGGCAGAGCAATAAAAAATGTCCATAGTCATATATATGTATATAGGCTTGGAAGGATTAGATTATTTTTGGTAAATGTCGATTTCACCATACACACATAAAATGAGGAAAAATATTTCCATTGATAACAGTTTAAATTTAAAGGTAGGCAAAGAAAGAAAAATGCTGTTTGAAAACTTAGTTTGATTAGGGATATTTACTATGTACATTATGATGTGATCTTGACAATTTGTGTTGTATCAGTTATAAAATTTAATTTTGTGACTCAACATCTGTTGTTAATTATCTTACTCCCCATAATTTCTTGCAAATGAGAACATTTAAATTGATAAGAATAGAAAAAATGCTTAAAACATATAATTTTGCATAACCATGAAGAATTTAAATAAATTAAAGCAGAAACATGCTTTAAAACACATTATTCAACAACAGTTGAACTACAAATTTTCATGACATAGAGAAAAAACTACCAAACACCTGACCCATTTCTACTCCAGCACTTGAAAGAACAATGCGACTGCACCACTGTTGAAAAATAGGTTTGTTTGCTTTTTAGTGTAGTCAGGACCTTAGACTGTGGTGGTGACTATCAGGGATTGTCTGCACAAGAAAGTTAATTTGGATTAAGATGGGGTATAAATTTAACGCACATTAGTTACTCTTGAATAATTCCATGTGTAGACAAGACCTTAAAATGCCTTATGCAGAGAGCTATATATAATACTAAATAAGAACTGCAGGAGGTGCCTTCTAGATGGCAGGATTCTGAATTGTGCATATAATTTTCTTTTTAAAATGTTTACATTCTGAAGGATGTTAATGGCTTGTTTTTAAATCTGTTGTTATAAACAGTATGAAATATAAACTTGGGATGTTAAAAAGCATAAGGACTGAGCAGTACTAAAGAAAAAAATGAATTACCCGAGACAAAAGAGAAAAGGGTTAAATAATTTAAGACTTTAAGAAAAACGTTTCAAAGTAGTTTGGATTTTGTTAGATAATGATGGTATATTAGATGTGTTTTCACTGTTTCTAATCACTTTCTTAGACCCTCACTAAAATGCAAAAAATACAAATTTGAGACTGCCTTGTATGTTGCATTGTCATTGACACCAGAGCAAAAGGAGAGCACAGCAGGTATAAAGTGCAACCATTCTCATTGGTTAGGCATTGTTGTACAGGTCTATACTAAAAAAAAGGCTGAGGAAAAGTTAGGGACTTCATATATTGCATGCTTAAGAGTGACTATAAAGCAAATAATGCTGGACATGAAAGTGTCATTATATTAGATTTTTATATAACCAGACATTATAAACATGTTTTAACAAGTGACTAATTTTTAAATACAGACATAAATTCAGGGGAAACTATACTGCAATAAATGTAATAGCTCTTCTCAAACTGTGTGTTCAGAATTATTCAGAGCTGTCAGGTTGTTGGCACTAGAGGTCAGTATAAGTTAAGAGTCAAACTATTGGTTACCATTATTTTTAAAATATATGAGCACTGAAAAATTAAAAATGCAGTGTTCCACAAAAGTTGGTTCATTGAAAGCATTTTTAAACCACTGGCCTAATACATAGTTTTATTACAACTGAGAGTATTCCCCCCATACTCTACCAACTCCAGTTTATTAAAATCTCTTATACTGATCCCCCTCATCACTGCTACATGGGAAAACTGTTACAAATTGACTCTAATATATGATAGTAAGATTATTTTCATGTTTGAGCATATCTACTGCATGACAAAAGTGTGTTTGTTAGGAATAGAGATAATACTGCTCTCATAAAAGGCTTAACATTTGTAGAATAACAGTGCTTTCCATAGGAGATAGATATCATTACCCCTTTTTGCAGTGGCAGGGGAAATGCACAGAGAGAGAAAGTGGCTTGCCCTTGGTTGTTCAGAGGGCCAAAGACACAGCTGAAAATAGAACCCAGATGTCCTGAATCTCAGTACGGTGCTTTATCCCCTGGGCCGCTCTTGGGATGCGTCTACACTGGCAACTTAGGTCGACTTAAGGAGGCTTAAATCAACCTAAACAAAGCCGCGTCCACACTGAGCTTTTATTAAGTCAACTTAAGCATTTCCTTAAGTCAACTTAAGGAAAGCTTAAGTTGACTTAATAAATAAAACCTCGTTTTAGGTCGACAAGCCTTAAATCGACTCCTTAAGTCATCTTAAAGGCAGTGTGGATGGGGATTAGCGCCTAAATCGACCTTATTAAGTCGACTTAAAGTGTTATGTCGACTTAATAAGGTCGACATGGGGCTATGTCTACACTAGAAAAGTGAAGCCGGCTTTGTTGTCGACTTAAGTTCGAGTTTAAGTCGACTTAAAGTCGATCTTATTAAGTTGATTGAACAAAGTCGACTTCACTTTTCTAGTGTAGACATAGCCTTTGTTCCTTGAGTAACCATTATTGCTGTTATGAGTGATAGCAAGATGAACTTATGCCCAGACAATGCACAGGCTCCAGTGCATGGTCAGATCAACATAGCTGGGTTGTTACAGGGTGTAAAAATTCCCTAGTTCTGTCTGACACAGCTGTGCCAGTCTAACCCTTGAATAAATGCAGACAGATCAATTGAAAAGTGCTTCTGTTGACTTAATTGCATTCAGGGCAGGGCTACACTGCCTGCCATTTTCGGCAGCAGTTGAAGGGAGATATGCGAGTTACTTAAAACAACTTGTGTATTTCACTTTGACTTCCCTGTGCCCGGCATGTCCACTGCGCTGAGTCAAATAGAGGACCCTTCCTTCAACTCAGTGCTACTCCAGTTGCTGGGATGGTCTTCAGGGATCAAATTTCCAATTGACTGAGCAGGTCTGCACAGACCCAACCAACCAATCAGGAAGGTCGATCTGATGGCAACGAATTTGCTGCCATCAGTGAAGACAAGCCCTCTCTGAGGGAAGTGTAGTCTTACATTGAAAAATTGCTTTTGTTACTGCAGTCTGCATTTATGCTACAGAGAGACTTTAAGGTCAGAAGGGACCATTATGATTATCCAATCTGACTTCATGCACAACACAGGCCACAAAATTTCATCAGTCCACTCCTGTAATAGTCCCCTAACCTATGACTGAGTTATGGAAATCCTCAAATCATGGTTTAAAGACATCAAGATACATAGAAAAAAAAACAAGGAGTCCTGTGGCACTTTTAAAGACTAATAAATTTATATATCGCACGAGCTTTCATGGGAGAAAATCCCACTTCATCAGACACTTTGAAGATGGGGAACTTATAGAATGGGAGGAAATTAAATGCAGGGAAATGTATGACACAGGATCAGGCCACGCTGTAACAGCAAATCAAAATAGATGTTGGGATTTAAACAGTGGGGAACAGCATATGGAGGAAGGTGAGGTCAAATCACCTGTTGTAATGAGAAAAAAATGGATTGGATTTTTCTCAGGAAGTCCATAGTGTCTCGAAGATAGCTAGGAGTGCTGACAGCATAGGGTCTGAGGAGAGAGTCTACACAGACAGGTAAGCCTGCTGTAAGTGTGCAAATGCTTGAGATGATGCGGAATCCGGGGTTTCTTTTTTTATGGATTTTCAGTAGTAGATAGAATATCCCTGGTGGAGGTTCTTTTGCTGTTTCAGGGAGTTTCTTGAGTAGGTGGTGCAGTTCCTTTTGGTATTCCTCAGTGGGGTCAAAGAGAAGTGGTTTGTAGAACATTGTGTTGGACAGTTGTTTGTAAGCCTCCTGATCATAATCTGATTTATTCATGATGACGACAGCACCTCCCTTGTCAGCCTCCTTAATAATAATGTGAGAGTTGTTTCTGAGGCCGTGGATGGCATTGCGCTCTGCATGGCTGAGGTTATAGTGTAAGGGAGGTTGTTTGTCCATGATTTCAGCCTTTGCACGGTCCTGTTTGTCCAATATATAAGGCAGGGGGGCATTTCCAGCACATGATGGCATAAATCACACTGGTGGACAAGCAGGTTAAAGGAGTAGGTGGTTTGAGTAGGTCCTGTGATGTTAGTCTTTAAAAGTGCCACAGGACTCCTTGTTTGTTTTGCTGACCTAGACGAACACGGCTACCCCTTTGGAAGATACATAGAATCAATCACAGAATCCATGAGAAAGTGACCCGTGCCCCATGCTACAGAGTAAGGTGAAAAACCCACAGGACCTATGTCAATCTGCCCGGGTGTTAGGAGAAATGTAAGTTGTAAGCAGACCCTTGTCACTTTTTGAATTAGTTATGTACTGTGAACATGATTTTGCACTCCATATTGAGCTCAGTCCTAAACTGGCAGTGCACCAGGGATTAAAATCTGCCCAGCATCCCAGAAGCAGGAAAACCCTGAGGTAAATTCTGCCAGCAACTGCAGGGTCAGTGCTCAGGACTAAGGTGAGAAAAATCCTAACCAGCTGATTGGTGATCTTAGGCTCAGACAAGCTATTTTAGACAGCAAGCTCTGAAGCCTAGTTGCTGTCTACATGAGTGACAGAGTGGTATGGGTATGTTTATTTGTGCAGGCTTCCGGACCAGGACAAGAAGCAGATGGATAAGGCCATAAGGATTTGCTGCTATAGTCCCCATAGTATAGACATGAAAGAACACAGAAACACAAGTTTGTATGGACTCTGCAAGTGTTCTGTATGAAAACAAAGAGAAACTGCAGCACCATGGATAGTTCCACAGCCTATTTACTCACATATTCCCTCCCTCTGTATCCCCCACTACCAGCTGCTGACCTGATTATGCAGCCACAGCATTTGAATGTTTCCTGAGAAAAGTACAAGTGAATCTGAATCAGGACCTTGCAATCTGGTCCAATAGGTGTCTACCATTAAGAGCACAAAGCTTTTGGAAAATACCAATACCTTGTGCATACCTAAACATTTCAGAATCCTGAGAGTGGAAAGGGAGTGAAAAAGAAAAATATAGTCAGCTGTACTTGCACTTAACAATCTACATATAGCTTACAGACTAATGTAATTTTCCATCCAATTGATTTTAATATGCACTTCTGTAAAGAAGTGGAAGTGAGCAGAGACTCCAGTTGGCTAAATCCTGAAATTCTTACTCAGCTTTCACTCAGGTAAACCCCCATAAGCATCAGTAAAAGCATCTGCTTGATGGTAGAATTTTCCAGGTAGAATGGTCCCAGGGAGTATCCTGATGAGCCATTAAGGGCATAAAGAATACAATCATTGTGTCCTTAATGGCTCATCAGTTTACTCCCTGGGACCATATCACCTGGCAGATTCCTTAACATTAAGGAGACAATGGTTGTTCACACCCTCCCATCTAAGGCATTCCTCCAGAATGACACAAGTTAAAGTATGGATATAACATCAAATTCCTAACTTCTAATCGAAATAGAATTCCTAGACATAAACTATATAATCATTCCCAGCAAATTACTACCTTTCTATTGATACCAAACATGACATAGTTCCTATGGATTATAGCATTTATGAGATATCCATTGAAAATAATATCATAAATGCTTCCCTAAATCCAGAGTGTCACACCCTGCCCACATGCCCTGCCCTTTGGGGGCATGCCAGGCTCCCCCTGTGCCCCCCCCGGCAGGGAGGGCATTGGTGTAGTCCTGGGGTAGCCCTAAGTCGACTTAGGGCTACCCCAGGGCTACACTGGCTTAATTCGACTTTAAAAAGTCGAATAAAGCCTTAGGTCAAGTAGAAAGGTGGTTTAATAAAGCCAACTTAATTTTCATTAAGTCGACTTGATTTTGCTTAAGTCGACTTAAGCAAAGTGTAGTGTAGACGCAGGGCAAATTAAGTCGACTTAAGCCAAGTTTAAGTCAACTTAATTTACCAGTGTAGACGCAGCCTAAGTGTCCAACATGATTCATAACTGTGGAATCACAATTACCTTGCATACATTCGCTCAGGGTTGTGGGCAACTGGCCCCTAAATTCTCTTTAAGATGTACAAGGAGCATTCTTCTCATTAGCAGCTGCCCAATTCTAGCTTATCTAAAAATTTGAACACTAAGAGCATGGTTTTACATAAACAGAGCAGCTCTATTGATTAAGATGGCACAGTTTCTGAACTCACTTTAATCGGTACTGTGATTTTTCTAAAACCCAGAGATAATATTTCATGTGTGCCTATGGAAATTCAAGCTTACAGTAAAAGGAATACTAATCAGACTTGGCCTGACTTTGATTGAAAGCCCTCACTTTCATTTTGGCATGTGCCTGAAGAGAAGCTCAGTCATAGAGACATTTGTTTACTAGGGATGCATAACAATTTTTGCTCCCTCACTATGGCAAAATCTGTAAGGGGAAAAGACACAATGAATCCCTCCCTCTTCGCTTCTACTGCATCCATGCCCGGCAACTGAGTGCTCAAGTAGTAAGCTGAGTGGAGCTGCTCATCCTGAACCACAGGGCATGTATCTAGGGCTCTCTCTCTTCCTACTTCACCCACGCATATGTTGCTTTTGGCAACACAAAGGGGCTGCAAGAGTCAGCAATACAGTGTGCTAATGTGTTTTGCGAACTCCTGCAAACTGTAGGTCACCTACCCTGTGCTGGCAGGATGGATGTGGAAACCTCTGCTCTCTTATATGCCCCATACAGTAAGAACTCTAGTTTAAAACTAAATTTGGAAGCACCCTGATTGCCAACACAGCACTCGTAGGCTTTGCCAGGCCAGGTCACCTCTTCAAATTTACCATTTGGCTCACTAGTGAGGCTGCTTTCAAGTTTAAACTTTTGAAGTTCTTATTGCACAAGAGTCTCATGAGTAGACATGGGAGAGCTAGCAGGCACATAACATTTAGCTGCTGACGTTGATAGCATTTAACAGCAATAAGGGAGGGGAAATATAATCAAGTGCTGACAGACAGTTATATTTAAATCCCAAAACATTTTAGTAGGACTAGGATGGCACCAAGGAAAAACAGTAAGCGCTACTTTCAATAATTAGTGTCCAAAACCAAAATTATAGCAGATATCACATCCTTTTTAGGATAAAACACCTATTTCATAAGGATTCTACAGAAAGAACTAATTATGGGAATAAACTAAAATAGCTTAAGTTTAATTAGTGAAAGCCAGCACTAGCTATTGGCAATTATTAGAAATGTATTTTCTTGCAAAATTATAGCAGTTATATTACATCTCAACACATGGTATGGAATGGCAACGTGTCTGTCTCAGAAGACTATAGTAATTGAACTGCTTTGGTGCCTACACCATGTGTCAGATTGCAGCACTGTGAGCGGGTAAGAAGTCCAATTCTTGAGACAGTGTTCTGACCACAAAAAATATAGGCAGAAAGTACATGGTCAAAGGAGCCAATGCACTAGCAGCAACTGAGGCTTGCTGTGCTCTCTCTTCACTTCTCTCTCTAAACCACCTCTCATCTACCTGATTCACTGATGCAGTGCAGCCCTCCAGCACAGCCCGTTGCTAGCTACATCTTCCCAGCTTGTGGTGTCCATGCTGAAAGTATTCAAGTCCCTCTTGCAAACATCTTTGAACCGGAACCTAGGTCAGCCCCAGGGGCTATGGAATAACTACATATTCTCCATACAGGAGATCTTTCAGAATGCGTCTATCTGTGCAGATCACCAAGCCAATGGAGATATCTGTGTCTCAGAATACCGATAACACTTGCTAATTTTGCTCCAAGAACTTTGGTTTTAGGAACTTTGATTTGTATTTAGAATACACCCAAGACAGTGGGTGTGGAAGACGTTTAGCCTTCCCTCATGCCTGCTATAGGTAGTCTAAGTCTTGCCACCCTACAGCAGTGTGCTCAAAAAACACATCTGATAGATCTGTATCTTGGTGTTCAGTGGCACAGTTTCTTGTTATTCCACATAAGCTTGCTCAGTTGGTCAAAGGTAGTAGCTGAATGTAGCAGCCAAATTACTCTCCTCTTCCAGAGAGCTTACTTGATACAGTTGATCCTAGATACCAGAATCTGTGACCAATGTCTAGCATGTACTAGCTATTAAAATTTCTGGGGCAGTCAATAGACCTTGTGCCATAAGTTGTCTACTTTAGACTAAGAGTTACTCCAAATTCATCACAATCTAACAGAAAGCCATTGCAAAGTTGCTGCAGCTTCTCTACTCTGTGCAACAAGCACTATACCATTGGTGACAAGAAATTATCAGCAGGTGATTGAGTTTGCTTTTTGCACATAGAAGTATAAAGCTGAAGAGTTTTCATCTGATCTTAAATGGAGATGTACAATCTTGGTACTAGGTGAGAAAACATGACACATCTACAAAGAGAAGCATATACTGAGGAGTACTGGTGCCAGAAAACACATCTGTTTCACATTATAGGTTTTGAAAGCTGTCAGACTGAGCATAATCATACAGGACTGTAGCCTCCTTCAATGATGATGACAGACTGAGAGGCAACCAATTCTCTCTAGCAATTGGAAAAGGTCTTTTCTGCTGACCAGATCAAAAACCTTTTTAAGATCAATGAAGGCCATAAGAGAGATTTTCCTTGTTCTTGACACTTTATGCAGTTGTGCTAGTGTGAAGACGATGCTAAGTGATCTACCCACATGAAAGCCATACTGTCTGAATATACATGTTCAGCAAGAACTTGCAGTCTTTTGAGAATGACCTGTGTAAATTCCTTGCCAGCAACACTAAAGAGACGCAACTATAGTGGTTGAAATCACTTCCATCTCCTTTGTTTTTATACAACCATATGAAGCTGGAATCTTTTACATCTTGTGGTACCCGTAGCACGTCTCTGGAGTGAAATTCATTTTGTGGTAGAGACGTGCTATACATTTTGCTTCATAACTGGAAGGATTTCTTCAAAGTATGCTACAAACCATGCTTTATCTTGCACAATCTTTTGATAAAAAGCTAAGGTCACAGCTACATGGATATTTATTCTGAGTGTGCTCCATGCTGCATCAGCATTCAGGGAACCCTTATTTTGCAGCATGTGCAGAGAAATGCATGATCTGTGTCACAGTCTGCACCCTGAAAATGCCAAGTATGGAGAACGTTGTGGAGGTGTTTTCTACAGATGACAATTAAAATCCCACTGGTGCCAGTAACCAGATGTGGGGTGTTTCCATGAAACCTTCTGGCAGTGACTTCTTTGAAAGCAAATGTTGGTAATTCACACTTTTGTGGGTGCAGCGCTACAGCAGTCTTTGCCTGTTGTCATTCATTAGACATAATGGACTGGGAAAAATATATCGTGGCCAAATCTCATGATCTGAGGCAATTTCTAGAATAGACTTGAAAGAATTAAAAAAGATAAATTGGACTGCTCTCACATGCCCATTAAAACTCGCTTTAAAGTCAATGTTCACATGTGCATATTCTGTTACAGTTGTGTACATCCACACACACCTAAAACAAAGGGTCCTAGTCTTAACTTTAGTTGAATGGTTTAAATTAGGAATGACATCTTTCTCCGAACCTACAGAATGCAGTGCAACTGGATTCACATGAAGTCTCCATTTTGTTTTGTTGATTGCAAATTTATGACTTTATTAGTTAATGATATAAATTTTAAGGTCCAATTATACAGAAATTTTGGATAGGAAGTGTAGTTTTATTGTTAGTGTCTTGCATTTGGTCATCAGAGTGAGTTAACTTTAAAAGACTAACATTGTAAATCTGTGTATTTTTATACAAAAACATAAATTTGTACTTTTAAGTAGGATCCAGAAATCATGCATATTTATATAAAGTATGATGTTCAAGGAATTCTTCTCATCTTCAAATTAAAATGCATTAAAAAGAAACATGAACTGGGATTAAATAATTTCAAGTTACATAAAAGCATCTTGAATGCTTTTTTCTTTTTGAACAAGCATTTATGTCCAAATGAAGCAGACATTCTTAGAATTCTCATTTTGACTGATTTGACTCCTGTCTATTGAAAGACAGTGACTGTCAAACAGAGTGCAATGAATTATGTACATTTCAAAATGTCACTAATTCAATCCACTTTCAAATAAGAAGTTGTCAGCATTAAGCATTGTGTAAAACCACATGCAAAAATTGCTATAAAGAAGCTTAAACAGAACCAAACTTGCAGCTTTTCAGAAAGGATATTTCAATATTAAAAAAATATATACTGTATATTAAATTGAGCATTTCAAGTAACTTAAATATTTTTAGCAAACATGTCCAGCAAGATACCCTTCTGTAAAATAAATTGTTCTTAGAACAAAAAGCTAATGAATGGCTATTTAGACACCAATTTCTCAACACAGTAGCAAGCCTGTGTGAAAATGTGTAATCTAAATAAAGTGAGTTACTGTTGAAAAAACATACATACATTAAGCAGAACTGATTAACTTGCATTTTTGTATTTACAAAAGTGCTTAGCATAAAAACATTACCTAAAAAAATATAAATTTTATTCAGATAATTTGGTTCTACACATACTACTAGTTCTGCGCTTTGGAAGGAGAAACAGTATTTACACTTAGTTTAGGCAACTTTCCTATATCTTTAAACAAGTCTAAGAAAAATCCCCACACAAACATACCCTTACCCGAATTATGATTTATCCTACTTGGGTCACCATAAATATTGCAGAAGTAAATCCTTGAATATTGAACAAAATAAATAACTATCCATTGTCTGCTGTGCTAGTCCCTAATACAGGCTGCCGACAGATGGGGCAAGTAGAATTTTCAGAAAGCCAGCGATCAATACAGTGAATATGAAACTCATGCATGCATGGTAACTGCCTTAGCTTGTTCCCTGTTACATATTCGTTGATACAAACACTACATGTTTTACTTATTTCACTCTCTGTGTTGTTGTCCCCATAGTTCCGGGTAGACAGATTGTCAATCTGCTCTTTGGTTAAACCTCTCAAGTGCTCATTATCATCATCTTCATTTAGTAAGAAGAAATGTGCAAGACGAAGAATGGGCAATGTTCCATTTTCAACCAAGTTGTTTGCCTCTTGAGACTGTCTGTTCTCTCGATTTTCATTATTGAGACTATAATGTTGTGTACCATCATTCTCTCCACTTGTTTCACTCCTGCCTTCTTCAACATATCTATGCCTATCTGAAGTCTCTCTGAGTTCACTATTGCCATTTAATGTGTGTGAGTCATTCAGCTCTGATGCTAAATTTGCTAAGTGCTGATTACCCCTCTGAATTTCTGAATTCGCTTCAGTCTCCATTAAGGAGCTCAGCTCTCCAAAGCCGGTCATAATTTGCCTTAAAATTGACCGAAGAGCCACTGATGAAGGTTCACCAAGACCAGTTTCTGAAATCCTACGAAGAGGTATTCGTATAGTACTCACATAGGTTCGTATACCTGCACGTTCTGATCGTGAAATTGTACGGCGAAATCCCCCACTATCGCTTTCAAAAGTAACTGTGTTTTCTGCCATTCCTGCTCTAGAGCGTGTTCTACTAGCAATACTATCCCGATCTCTATTTTCTCCAGGGCGAATTCTTCTCACTTGAAGATCTAGTGTAATAGTTGGATGTCTTCTAACTGCAGCTGTTGGTCTACTAGACTCCTCCTCTTCCAATGTTATGCCCAATGATGGGGCTGAATTAAAAAATTGTGGTGTCTGTGTGCTACCTACTGTTTGTTCATCTGGCTCAGAGGGAGGCTGAACTGTATGCCTCCTAGTAGACCTTCTATAGATTTGCTGTGAATTCCTATCTCGCCTCCGACTATGTTCCTCAGAATTTGTAGAGCCATCTTGACTTGGCAATGGAGAACGGCTTCGACTACTCAAAGTAGATCTTAACCTTAGAATTTCTAGTCTTTGGCTTGTATTCATCTGAATGTTAGTTCTAGCTCTACCTCTTTGGAGCCCAGTGGGTGTAACTCTTTCTCGCATTTCCCTTCGCCTAACAACACTGTGTTCACCAGTGTCTGAAGAACCATTATGTACAGTGCTTCTTGTTCTGCGAAGACCTGTTGACTCCCTAACTCTGCTTCTGAGCCTTCTCAAGACAGGAGAAGAGGTTTCTTCAGTGCGTTGTGCCACAGAACCTCTCAAAATTCTGGTCCTTGCTGTGTTAGGAGTGTCACCATGAGACTCTCTTGAGGTCCTGCTCCTAGTTCGTGTGGCTATAGGACTGACTGCTCTCTGATGTCTGTTGTCCATACGCATTGTGCTATTATCCAAGTGTGAAATGCCCATAAATTCTTCACCAGAAGCTTCAAAACTATTATGTTCATGATTTATGTTGATTTCAAGACTAAAGCGGAATTCTCCACTATTTGGATTTGTCCGACTCACAGCTCTCCAAGTTTGGTTCCCACTTTGTCCACTG
Source organism: Pelusios castaneus (assembly GCA_007922175.1). Classification (NCBI taxonomy): domain Eukaryota; kingdom Metazoa; phylum Chordata; order Testudines; family Pelomedusidae; genus Pelusios; species Pelusios castaneus. The sequence continues at coordinate 10,354,136 of ML685874.1, read as the reverse complement.
CGAGTAGCATTTCCTGTGCGACGAAATGTGTTCAGCCACTCTAGCAGAGAGTTACCATCTGAATTTTCCCCAAGAATCTCTGAATCTGGAAGAAGCAAATAAAGAACGCTATTACTTTTCTAATGTTTAAAACGTTACACATTTTGCAAACCATGATGCACTTTAAATCACATATTACCTAAAACTCTTTTTAAAACTGTCTTTCTGATTAATACTGTTTCACTAGTCTGTGAGACACATGGCTACATTGATGCTGTTTTGCTGAAGGCAACGGTTTAATAGATTCCAAAGGTCAGAAGGGACCATTGTGGTCATCTAGTGCAACCACCTGTTTAACACAAGGCATAGAATTCAGCCAAAATAATTCTTAGAGCATATATTTTAGAGAAACATCCAACCTGCCACTGATTGAAAAATCCACCACAACAATTCATAAAAATTGTACCAATGGCTAATGAACATGACTGTTGAAAATTTACACTATAGTTCCAGTCTGAATTTGTCTACCTTCAACTTCCAGACACTGACTGATGTTATACTTTTCTCTGCTAGACTGAAAAGCCCATTATCAAATATTTGTCCCCCACTTAAATACTTACAGAATTTAATCGTCACCCCTTAGTCTTCTCATTCTTAAGAGAAATAAACTAAGCAATTTTAAAAGGCATGTTTTCTAATCCTTTAATCATTCTCATGAATCTTCTCTGAACCCCTTCCAATTTATCAACATCCAAGCTGAAGAAAGATAATGAAAGGAGACCAGGATTTTAGTGATTTACAAAAGGTTTAGGGGGGCAAAATACATTCTAGTTCCATTCATATGATGCTGCAGATGCAATGTATTCATCATTTTCAACAGCTTCTATTTAAATGAGATTCACATAGATGCTCAACATTGGATTTATTTGTAGCAATTTTTTAAGTCTAAATTGTAATTATAGATAAAGCAGAAAATGTAGTGCCTTCTCCTCCTTACCAAGAAGCGTTTGCATTTGCTAAAGTTTAGTATACGTGAAGTGCTATAGGAAAGAGTTCCTAACCCATCCATAAACATTGATTAAACTGTCTAAAAAAAGTGGAAGGGGAGGAAGTAAAATGAAATCATCAAGCTCACACAGGTGCACTGGAGGTTATATATAGATAGTCCAATATGATTAATGGATTTCTTTAATTTAACAAAACCATGCCTATAAACAAAACAATTCATTACAAATAGTTTAAGTAGACTGTAAAACATCACTTGGCCTTTGATTATCTGGTTATAACACAGGACAAAAATTTATGGATCATAATTCCTCATGCTTCCAGGCCAGCCACTAACTGCCTGGAGTTAGGGGGAAATGTTTCCATTTGGACAGGTTATTTAATAATTTGGTATAATGATTTTATTGCACCTTCCTCTGGGGTATTGAATACTGGCCATTGTCAGAAGAAACTCTGGATTACAAAGACTAATGGTCTGATTCTGTATGGCTCTATTATATGATAAGCAAAAATGAAAGATATATGCCCCACATCTCTGATTTTGCTTTCCTACTCACTTACACACGGACTTAATCAAGGCTTTTCTCCTAAAGGCTGGGAGGAAATAAAGATACAGTACTTTTATTTTTACTTTAATTTGGAAAGCATTTATATGCAATAACAATGGAGGCAATACAAGTATTTGTTTTCTGATTATGTGACCTTATTCTTTGACAACCTACTTGACAACGGTTATGCTGAGATGACTGCCTATTATATAATCTTGTTTCTTTATCTTCCCTTACCTGCCTGTATCTACCCGTTGTCTTGTCTTACCTTTAGAATGCCTATTGATTTATTATGCATTTGTACAGTGCTTACCACAATGGGATTCTGCATCCAGGAGTGGGGCTCCTGACTGCTCCCACACTAGAAATACTAGTGCTACTGAAGCCACTACATTATAGTCTTCATCAAGAAAAACTGGCTAAACATTCAACGTTCTCTCATTGGCTAATGAGGACACAGACAAGATGTCTCAATTTTAAAGCGACACATTTTTATTCAGTACTTAGAATTATCCCTTGGACACTGGAAAATTGTTTGTTTCCCAATCCAACTCTCTTCTTCCACCCATTTATATGTATAGGTTTCCTTCCTGCCCACAGAGTGGGGATATTAAGTTTTAGAAGGATTTTGTTTACAGAAAAACAGAACTTCCCACTGTGAAAAATATATTACCCTCTTTCCCATACTCATGAAGCAAGATTTTGACCCAGTCAGATCCATACAAGGATGGGGGCTACTTTTTCAAAGAAATAAAGATGACAACAAGGGGAAGAAGTCAATCAAACTTTGGGCTATTATTTTGGAAATATCCACTTACCTACTGAGGGTCTTTTTGACCTAAATATCTAAGGGGAAAATACTAATTTCAACATAGAATTTACCTTGTTTTAAAGAAGGAAGTTTAAAAAAATATATTAATTTTAGTTTTCAGATGGATCATCGTCTCCCTTTGTTAGCTGTTTTCTGTAGCTATTTCCAACTTCATAATAAATAAGAAAATAGTTTAATCTGTCCTTATCTTTAAAAGGCAGAAACAAATAAGTAAAAAACAAACAAGGAGTCTTGTGGCCCTTATAATGACTAACAAATGTATTTATCACATGAGCTGTTGTAGAGAAAATCCCACTTCATCAGATGGTTGAAGATGGGTAAATTCCCATCTTCAACCATCTGATGAAGTGGGATTTTCTCCTACGACAGCTCTTGCGGAACTAGACTAACACGGCTTCCCCTTTGGAACAAATAAAGTTATTTTTGTGCAAATATTGCTTTTTTGGAGGTGAAGGGTCAGAGTGAGTAATATGTTGCAAATCTAAAGGAGATACTGTCAAGTACTGTATGTTAATTTATTTTCACATCATTAGGATGTGCATTCTGTTCATTTTGCTACTTGGAAAAAAGAGCTACATAGAACAAAGAAGAGACAAACTTAGCATGGATGTCACTTGAATAGGCTAGTATTTCAATATACAAAATCTTCAATGCTTTATGTATAGAAGTAAATGAAGAAAGCCTACCTCCTGCAGTTTCCGCTTCACCTTCCCTATTTTCTACATCAGTAGGGGATGCTAGCTGCTCTTTTGCCCCCTCTAAACGTTGTTGAAGCTCTTCTGCTGTTACTTCCCCTGAAATAGTTCATATAGTTAGGTAATAAATGTCAGTTTTTCAGTAAGATGATTGGCTTAAAAATCATAGAATCATAGGGCTGGAAGGGACCTCATGAGGTCATCTACTCCAACCCCCTGCTAAAAGCAGGACCACTCCCCCATAATCATCCCAGCCAGGGTTTTGTCTAACCATACCTTAAATATCTCCAAAGACGGAGATTCCACCACTTCCCTAGGTAACCCATTCCAATGCTTCACCACCGTAAGCATTCCAGTGCTTCACCACAAGCATAACAATGAAACCGTTTCCTATATTTCCTTGTTACTAACAATTTTCAAAGATAAAGTAAAAATAATAAGACAGAGAAGATACACTAGCTTGAATATAAAATTACAATCAATATAAATACAGTTAATAGGATAAAAGTAGGCACCAGAAACAGAGGCTAAATGTACGTATGTAAAAGATTGCATTTCATAATAACCTGCCAACCTAGAAGCATCAGCATGTTCTAAAAATTCAGAGGCTGAAGACGTTTTTCTTTATACAAGGTATACTTTAAGTATGATATTTGTAAACAAATATTTTAATTATTGCATATGTGCTCAGAGATTATAACTTGGATATAAAACCAAACATTAAGCTATGAGGATGAAATTCTGTTTCACAAGCTTTAATACCCCATTTAAAATTTTTGGTTTGTTTGAGAGAGATGCCATTAATTTAAAAAGAAAAAAACCCCTCACTTTTCAGTCATTCTGCAGACATAGAGACCAAATTGTACTTTCAATTACACTGGTATAATATCACCTGTTACTCCAGATTTATACTGGTTTGTTGTCTCATCTGCTGTAACCATATCTTACCAGGAGTGCCAAGAAGATTGCGATCTCTCATTAACCTGTAGTCTTCATCACTGAGTTCATTAATGAATTGGTAATAGTCCTCCTCTCTACTAAGGCGCTCCTGCTGCCACTGTCTTTCATCTTCACCATAACTATGTTCTAGGGGAGAGGCTTGCTCGTTACCACTCCCGAAATGAGACGTAGATCGATCCATGCTGAGATAACCAGGCTGTTCTGAACAAAGACAAAGATCAGTACAGTGAAAGTGTAACTCTGGGTTACCAGTTACTCTGTTTCTCACTTTACAGTTTATCCATGAATATTAGCTCAACATGACCTATGTTGTACGTCCTTATTTGTCAGGTTAATTCATTGTTTATTGCACAAATATCTTCCTTCTTGGCTGTTTAAAACAATAATGAAAGTCACTGTCTGAGTGAAAAGACTTAAATTCACACATCAACTTTTTATAGTTTATCTTTTTTATTCTTAGTTCCATAACAATACCTTGAAAATGCACAGAAATAAACACAAAAACTCATTTTCTTCATAACACAGCAATGGACTCACTCACAGGTGAATAACAGCAGTGGTTTAGGAGTAAGGTGAAATGGCATGGGAAATTTTGACAAATTGAATGCAATTACCCAGCATAGAATTCTGATAAGATAACAGTTATTACTACAGAGAATAGTACTATCCCTTGGATTTTTAATGACAAATATTAAAGACTGCAGTTTTGCACAAAGGGATACCACTTCCAGCAACCTAAGCCACACAGAACAACATGGGGGAATTGTTTGACTTCTGAGAGTGCTTTTAAGTTTATCTTGAAAGTCTTTCACCCGAGTATCAGACTTGACAAAGGGATGCATAACTCAGAATCCAAGAGGAAAGACTGAACTGGGGGAGGTCAAGGTTGGATTGGGGAGGTCAAGGTTGGAGATTAGGAAAAACTTTCTCACTCGGAGGGTGGTGAAGCATTGGAATGGGCTATCTAGGGAGGTGGTAGAATCTCCATCTTTGGAGATTTTTAAGGCTCAGTTAGACAAAACCCTGGCTGGGGTGATTTAGGGGGAATGGTCCTGCTTTTTAGCAGGGGGTTGGACTAGATGACCTCGTGAGGTCCCTTCCAACCCTATGATTCTATTATTCTATGATTCTAACTCTTATCCTCTCTCTTTGCTCATTCTGCTGCCAAGACAGACAGGAAACCAACCACACATTGATTGCAAACCTTATTAACAAAACATGAGCAAGCTCCTTTTTACTGATAGATCTGAAAGAATCAGCATTTTTAAAGTCCATTTTTACTAGTTAAAAGTAAATGAATAGTCCCTTCTCACTTTCACTGGTGGGGGGAAGGTCCTATACTGTCCCATCCACAGCTGCCTCAATTTATATTCTTTCCTTTGGGTAATTTAATTTCATTTTTTCAGCTATCTTTCCAATCACTTCCAAATCTACCCTCCCACTGACCTCTCTCTCTTTACCCAATCTTGCATCTCAACTTGTTTAACATCCTCCCCAAATATCTCATTAACTTAAACTAAAAGTAGCCAAAACTGAAATTCTCTCTCTATCCTCCAACGCTGCTCAATGAGCCCCTTTTAGTTGCCTCTTTTGATTGAAATACCATCCTTTCTATCATTCATGACCATAAACTGGGAATCATCGCTGAATTCTCTTTCCTTCATCCAGACTGTACCCAAATTTTATTGCTTCTTTCTCCACAATATTTTTAAGATTAATCACCTTACTTCTATCCAGAACAAAAATCTTAGTCCAGGCTTTCATTTCCCCCACTTTGATTTTATTGCATCTCTTAAACAATATACATTGCCCCTTTCAGTCTATTCAGAGAATAGCTGCTAAATCAATATTCCTGACCACATCATCACTTCTAAGTGCCTGATGAAACTTCCACTAAGACAAGGGGAAAGGTCTCCCCCACTGACTAACAGAAGCTTGATTGGGTTGTAAATTCCTCCACTGGTTCCATTTGGTCACATTAAGTTCAGACTCTATGTTATCATTAAGTTCCTTCCCAGCTCTACCCCTTAACCACTTAGTTCTTTTCACACTCCCCCATATCTGCCCACTTGACTTGATGCTAGCTTTCACTCTTCCAGCATGTCTGCTTCTCCCACAAGTGTCTTTGCACCTTTTTCCATGCTAATTTTTTGGCAGCGACTGCTGTACTAAGGCCTAATCAGGTTTGAAGCCCACCATAAAACTCTGCACTGCACAAAAATCTAGTTAGAGGCACAATCTCTGCCCCAAAGGATTTATAATCTAAAACAACAAACATATATAGGATGGGAAGGGACCTCCTCAGTCATTGAATCCAGTGCTCCTACGTCAAAAGCAATCTAGTCATACAATCCCATATTTTAAACTTATCAAGCTCCATCTTAAAACTAGGTAGCTTATTTATCCCCACTACTCCTACTGGAAATCCATTCCAGAACCTCCCTCCTCTGACAGTTCTTCCTTTTTAATTTCCAATCAAAATTTATTCATGGCTAGTTTATACCCATCTGTTCTTGTGCCAATACTGTCCTTTACCTTAAGTAGCTCTTCTCCCTCCATGGTGATTACCAGTCTGATGTATTTACAAACAATCAAATTCTCTCTCAGCTGCCATTCTGCAATGCTAAATAACCCAAGCTCTTTTGGTCTCCTCTATTAAGATACACTCTCTATTCACCCTCTTAGTAGTCCCTCCTCTGCACCATTTTCAGTCTGAAAACATTTTTCCTGAACATAAGTGACCAGAATACTACAGGGTGTTCCAGCTGAGATCCTAATGCACAATGGCATTAATACTTACCACTCTCTCTTGGAAATAGTTTACCTGATACATCCTAGGATCATATTTGACTTTTCCACAACTACATTATACTGATATTACTTATCCTGTGATGAGCTAATGCACTTGAGTCTCTTCTCTACTGTTTTCACTGAACCCCAAGTTTAAAGCAAAAATTCTTGTTATTCCCTGAATTAATGACCTTGTATTTTGTATTATTAAATTTCATCCCATTTCAATTATTTCAGTCTTCTATATCACCCAATTCCTCAGATATATAATACACTCCCCTTACTGCTGATGCCTCCCGACTTTGTGTCATCAGCAAATTTCATTAGCACACTTCCACTTTTTGTGCCAAGATCACTAATGAAATATATTATAGATCAGTCCCCAAATAGATCCTTGAGGAACTTCACTAGTAATCTCCCACCAGATGGATAGCTCTCCCTTTCTTTGGGGATCTTATCACACCTTGCCCCAGAAAGGGAGTAGAGAAGGGGGGTCTTCCAGGCTGCGATTGCATGTATGTCCATTGCTATCACATTTAACATTACTGACCACCAACAAAACATACTACACTACACTAAACTCCAAGGGCTGGCCTATACTAGAAAATTAAATGGACCCAGCTGTGTCACTCATGGGTGTGAAAAATCCACACCCTCTGAGCAATGTAGTCAAGCCAACCTAAACCCCTGGCACTAGGTTCAGAGAACTGTTAGCTTACTTACCACCTCATGGAGGTGGATTACCTAAGCTGACCAGAGAACTAGGGTGTGCAGGAGTGTCTATACTGAAGTACTACAGTGCTTCAGCACCAGCATTAAGTGTACACAAACCCTAAATTAAGGGGGTTTAACTATTGAACAGAAAAAAAAACCTAACAAAGAATAATCCAGGCATAACTCAAGATTCCTCCTCATTTTCAAGTTTTTGCCACAGTAATACGTGACAGATCGAAATCAGACACGCGAATATGACTTTTATTTCTAAATTTGGCGCCAATACCACCAATAACCCTTTCTTCCACCAAAGAACTTGTACTCACTTTAATCAAAGCTCTAGACAGCTTCCTCTGGGCCTCTTTCCATTCATTTGCAACCAGGATTCAAATAAGTGATCATTTTCTGGAAGGCCCAAGCCCAGGCCCATGCAGTAGTGCCAGGGTTGAGCTTAGAAGAGGACGACGCCTCCTGCTCTGACAGGCACCCGCGGCGTTGCTGTCACATCTGACCCCCGCGAGGAGGCGGCCCCGGCTTGTGAAGAACCCCTGAAAACACGGGAAGCGACTTCGGGTCACTAAAGGCGGCCATGAAACTTGACGCAGCACCAAGCTGGGAGCCCAGGCGGGCCCACCAGCCCCAACGAAGCTCAACCTGGCACCTGCTGCGCCCCCCGCCCCGCGGGGAGGGAAACGACGGCGCCTCTGGGCCCACTGGGGCGGGCTCCCAGCGGCTCTGCCCCGCGCAGGCAGCGATCCTGGCTGGGGACGACTGACAGCGATCCTCCCCAATCGCCTCTCAGAGCCGCGACCAGTGACCAATCACAGAAGGCCGAGATGGGCGCTCTCTCTGCTCCACTTTGGACTCTGCTCATCGGCCGGCGCCGCACAGCGGCTTCCCCGCCCGGGACGATCCCGCCCTCGGGCCCGAGGCAGGGGAAGAAGCCCGGCCGGGGGCCCAGCTTGCGGCCGCGGCAGCGACTCTTACCGGCCCCACTCACGCCTGACCTCACTCCCAGCCACCGCCGGAAGGACGCCGAGACTCCCCCACCCCCGGCGCGCATTGCGATTCCAGTCCGGGCTGCTGCACGCGGCCACGAGCAAAGGGTTCCGCACTCGCAGGAGCCGCCCTGCGCACGCGAGCGCACAGGCAAGGCTTCGAGAATTCGGGTGTCTTGTCCCGGGGGCGGCGTTCCGGATCCGAAGGAAGAAGTGCTGCTGGTGCGGCGCTCCCGCCCCTGGGTCCCGCGTTCTAGCGCGTGCGAGGGAGCCTGGAGGGGCCGGGGCCGTAGGCTCGTGCAGCTTTCATTCCTCCGCTCTGAGCAGTCTCGTGATTCCAACCCCGCTACGGCCTCCACTATCGGGAGCACTACACCGAAGCTGCCTTTGGCACAACAGGCAGCCGCCTCGGTTTTCGTGACACAGTTGCAGGCGGCTGGAGCCTGGAGGAGCTGCCACTAGGCTACCAATAATGGCAGTCCTGGCGCCAAAAGAATACACAAGGGTACAGAAGACATAAAAAATACCAAATAAAACACTGGCTAATACCAGCTAACACAAGGCGGGTGCTGCTCCTACTAGAAAGGGAACCTTCACATGTATCATGTCCACCGCCAGGGCTTGAATTACATTTCTAGTATGAAACTGGGGTCTATTTAAAACTCTTTAAAAATGAAAAAACATTTACAGCATCATTCCTCAGTCCTGCTTTAGATAACAGCTATATTTACATAGCAAGCATTAAGATGAATAACAACAAAACCACTTAATGCAGTGTATTTTTTTATAGCACCAAATTTTTAAGACATACATTCTCTAGTGAGATCAGGGCTGTCAATCAATTAAATTAATTGCACTGTTTAATAGTCATACGTTCCAGAGGGGTAGCCGTGTTAGTCTGTATATAGCAGAAACAATAAAAATCCTGTGGCACCGTAAAGACTAACAAATGTTTTGGGCATAAGCTTTTGTGAGCTGCAACCCTTATACAAGAAATTTGTTAGTCTTTAAAGTGCCATAGGACTTTCATTATTTTTACTGTTTAATAGTGTGATTAAACTCCTGAGAGACTCCTTTTAACTGAGTTGGGTGGGCTCCCTTCAGATGAAGGAGCCCTTGAAATTATGTAAATTGGGAAGCCAATAATTGTAATTTCAGATTTCTTTGCTATGTGCATTAGAATTCATAATTTTAAGTTTAATATTAATCTATTTCTCATTGTGAATTTGGTTCATACATTGCTACAGTTATAAAATGCATAGGAGAATCAGTGTTTCAAATCCTCTTGGATGGGAAAAAAATCTCTAGTTTGAGAGAGAGAGATCAGTTAATCTCACTAGCATTAAAAATGTCTTGCACCTCTAAAGCAACTAAATGTGAATCAAGTAGTATAAGGCAAAAATTGGTAAATTCTTCTACTTTAAAATCTGTTAATCTTGTGAAGATACAGCATTAAATACACACAGTCAGAACAGCATAAAAAATAGAGGACCACCTGTTTGGTCATTTAGTCCATTCCTTTGCCAGGCAGTTATCCCTTCCTTACAAAGGAAAAAAAATCCCTAAAGGCAGAGCATATTAAGAACAGAAGAATTAAGATGACTATGAACTACAACTACAATATAATTCCACTAGAGTTGGTACACTGACTGCATTGCCTCACATGGGCATACTGAGCAAAGAGATTGTAGACAAATAGGTTCCAAAGGGGGAGCCGTGTTAGTCTAGGTCAGCAAAACAAACATGGAGTCCTGTGGCACTTTTAAAGACTAACAAAGTTATTTATAGCATGAGCTTTTGTGGGAAATAGTGGCCAGCTTCTGTAACCTTCGGGTGGGCTAAAATTCATTTAATTGCCCTTCTCCAGTGCCTCACAGAAATCAATCCCAATCCCTATGGAGAAAGCAGCTGGAGACCCAAGATCCAGTCTGTATAGGACTCACAGCAAAGATTGCTCAGAGTTACCACCCCACATTAAAATACTACTAAAAACAAACATAACAATGAACTTTATTAACTACTAACTAAATGAACCTTATCCTAAGAAGACAAAATACAATTAACCAAGAACAATCCCTACAGAAAACCCCACAGGAAAGATACCCAAGAGTCCCAAAGTCCAGGTGGAGTTCACCCAACTCTCAGCTACAGTTTTTGTTCCAGTGTAGAGGCTTGAGTGGCAAGAAATAGCTGTCCTCTTCTTCTTTCTTGGCAGGAATCTTCTGTAGTATTCCATGCAGGCTTTTCCTTCTCCTTTGCAACCAGCCCTCAGTCCCATATGCATGTCTGCAAAGTCTGTTGCAGATGACCCCATTAGAGGGAGAAAACATCTTGTTCACTCCTGGCTCAGCTTCTCTCCTGAAAACCGAGCACATGGGCTCTTCTCAAAGCAGCTCCTCCTACCTGCTGTCTGCACAGACTGCTGCTCTCATGTGATCTGACTGATCACATCACACCAGCAGGGCACCCTGTGGAGCATGCTCAAAATGCTACCATGCCCTGCTTCCAGAAGTTTCTAGCTTTGGGTAGCTAATCTGCCCAGCAACAGTAACCCACCCTCAGCAGGTCTCTCAAAGAGTTATCCTTTTTTAGGCATATGGGTTACACATGCTTGCTGGCTTCAGCCCTGTTGACAATAATCCGAGAGACAGCCCAATTGACAGTAATAGGAGATGGTGGCCTTTTTGAATAAGGGAAAATTTGTGAGTTGGCAGCCTTTCATTGTGTTTTCATGAGATAGGTGGGAAAAGACCTCCAAAATCTTTGAGTTAAAATAAAAATTGAAAGAGTTGGCACTACTACTTTGTCTGTGGCAGCTACAGCCCTGACTTACCAGCCACTGGTGGAGGCAGAACTCTCCATCACCCTATTGCACTGATTTCCCACTATGTCTCCAGCACCGATGTCATTGCACCATTAGCTTTTATGCTGTTAGGCCTCAGTACCGAAAGGCACATTTTTGTGCTCATGTGAAGCACAATGAAGTCAGTGGGATGTGGCAGGGGCACAGGAGTTTGATGAGGTGGGATTGACTAGAGGTCTTAGCATTTTGTACCCTACTCTTCTGTCTGATTCTGTTCCTTCACACAGACTGGGGTTCAGAAGGGCTAGTGTAGGGGACAGATTGCAGTGTGGACACAGGGAGCTCGTGGAGTGAAAACATTCAACCAGGTATTACCTGCATATTAGGACACCTCCCGTTTACCCGAATCCATAGGGCCCAAGGCATAACCTAGTTAAGGGACTTCCACCCTTTCTCAGTTCATAGGGTTCAGGAGGATAGGCACCTACCCTTACCCAATTCATATTCTAGGGCTCATGGCCACTCCTTCCCAATTTGTAGGGCTCTGGGTCTGTTTTCCTGTGGGCTTGCAGAGTCTTTTACCAGTAAAGGAACCTTAAATAGAGAATAAGGATATTACTATGCATTAACAGTTACCAAAACAGAATATACAAATTAAGCATACAAGGCTCACCATTCCCAATGAAGCAGACTAACTTCTGGTGGCCAATCAGGATTAGCTGAGGATCCAGCTGCATGATATGGTTGGCAGGGTATTAGGGTCTGGCAGCTTTGATCTTGGGCTGTGTCCTGGAGTTAGTTTTCAAAGAACTTCCTTTTGGACCAGAGTTTATATATGTAACCAAATATTTTAAACTGAAGTCATACAAAACACCAATCCTAGCTCACGATGAAACAGTTCTTTAATGGATCATACCTCACCACTTTAGTTAATTTAAATATTGCATAATTGATTTAAATATTGCACAGTTAATTATGCAACAGACAAAAGAACCAGACAGAAATCATTGAGATAAACAGAGAAGTGGGTACCATAAAGACAAAACAAATATAGATTTTATAACCATAAAGGTTAAGTGATTCCTTGCCAGGCAAAGTGCTATCAAACAAAGTTTTCTTTAAACATTAAGATCTGTTTCTTTATTTGGTGGTGGTAATACTATTAGGATATAGCAGGCGAGGAAGGGACCGGGGGGGTTGGGGAGCTGGCAGTCGGGCAGGGAAGGAGCCACAGAGGGGCAGAGGATTCGGGAAGGGGGGGCGAGGAGCGGGGAAGAGGTTACAGGGGGAGGCAAAGGATTGGAAAGAAGCAGGGGGGGCAGAGGAGTGGGGAAGGGGGGAAAGTAGACTCGAACGCTCTGACCCCCCGGCGGGCCCCAGGCTGCCAAGAATAAATTTGCCTAGGGCCGCCAACCATCTAAAGCTGGCCCTGGGGCCACAAATATGTTTTTTACAACCTTGAAGGGCCACCAGTCCCCAGAAGCAGTCTCCCTCCCCCACTGCAGCCAGAGGGAATGAGTTCAGCGAGGAAATCTTCCTCCCCCCTGGCTGCAGTAGGGAAACTGTGCGCTCCACATGGGTCCCTAGGCAGTGACTCCCTTCAGCTGCTGGAGGATAAGTGCTTCCCTTCCTCTGGCTTCAGCAGAGACCGCAGAATCTAGGCAGAGCACTTTGTTGCGCTCCCTGAAACAGCGAGGGAAAGGGGAGTGTTGATCTTCTACTTTGGATGCAGCAAAGAGCCTGCTCTGCTAACGCACTCCACATGGGTATTTAGGCAGTGGCTCCCTTCTATAGCTAGCAGGAGCCATGGACCACTCTGAAAGACCCAGTGGGTCACAGGTTAGGAACCACTTGTTTAAATGAATTACTCAAAATTCTATATTAATGTGCCTACTGAGGAATCTAATTTGTCAAACATCTCCTTTATATTTTTTCTTAGACATATTTGCTGACAGATTTTAAAATGTTACCAAAATAATTGAAACAGGCATGATTATATTCTTTTGTGACATATACAGAATTCTAAAATCATGCAGAAGGTTTTTACTTTTTTGGCACATAATTCCCCTAAGAATAGCCCCACAGGAGGACTATCAAAACTAAATAGGCCATTGTGGAACCTCACTATACAAAGATTTGGTTAACAGCCTTCACACCCATGAAGGTGCTACTTGCAAGAAAGCTCCTCTCATCATCTTCAGTGCTGGAAGAAGGTGATAAAACAGAGACAAAAGAACATAATTGTCATGCTTTTTGGACTCTCACAAGGCTGGGGCTATATAATAGAAGAGATCCTCAAGATCAACTTGGATTAGCCAAGACATTCAGTGCTGACAAATTACTATAACTCTGTTCCCTTTAAAAAACATAGACTGAACTCATCTGTGTGTATACATGTTACCTGCTACAACTTATAAACAATTCATTTTTTCCCTAATTAATAAATCCTTAGTTTACTATGGAATTGGCTACAACATTTTTCTCTGTGACATGATGTACAAACTTTGACCTGGGATAAGTGACAATTCTTGGAAGTGGGAGCCACCTGAATTGTGTGATCTTTGGTATATAGCAACCAACCATCACTAAGTCCAGCTTGCTTGGCTGGTAAGATATATTAGAATACCAAGGGGATTGTCAGAGTGCAGCCCTCATCATCGAGCTGGGATCTCCTCCTTCTCATGCTGGGGATTAGCTCTAGTTACACACCCACATCTCTGGTCTGCACAGCAGACCTCTGTCTTTAGTCCCACCTACGGCTCCTCTCAGCTCCCAGAACTGCAGCATCTTCTCAACTTAGCGTTTGACTAGATCATCATGTGTTTCCCCCCATCTAGGCAGAGGGAATCTCTCTGTTCAACAGACCAGCCAATTCCCCAGTGGCTCTATTAACCCCTTGCATGCCATTGTGGGGCAGATGCCCTATCACAGGGACTGTTTGTGACACTATTATAAAATAAAACTATTAGTGCTTCAGGAGTTCACATTTGTTACTGTGCTGGTCAAATCAAACGATAGAACATAACACAAGTTTGGGGTATCTGCCCTGAAGTGGGATTTTCTCCCATAAAAGCTCATCTGATAAGTACATTTGTTAGTCTTTAAAAGTGCCACAGGACTGCTTGTTTGTGTTGCCCTGGAGTAGGCATGGTTGTGACCCAGTCCAGACAGTATGACATACTTTCCTGCCCACCAAGGGAATCTACTGGCAGCAGACTGGGTCTAGAACTTCATAGTCAATATTCACTTTCCTCACCAAATTCAATAGCAATTTGCCACCCTCACAATTTCCTGCACCCCTAGATAATCTAAAATGTATTGTTCATGAGAATCAATTTTCCCTTCAGAATAAAAAATCAATTTACCTGTCTCACCATATATAATTCTACCCTGGGAAAAAAAATCAATTTCCTCCTAGTGTGACTCAATTCCACTTGAAATTCATGAAAATAAATTTTCCTCACAATCAATTTTTCCAGCTATTAATTTCCCTTAGTCAACTTAAAATGTCATCTTCCTTCAAACTCACCTAGGGGTTTCTCCTCTAGATGATGGGAGAGGCATATTAGAAGAGTACACTGAGGAATCTTAATCTATATCTGTCTGGGCTCATTCCTGCTTCTTTTCCTTACACAAAACTCACGTTGAAGTAGAAAAGAAAAAGCTACTAGGAAAACTAGTTCAATCACAGGTCTATCTCCAACAATACAAGGACATTATTTTCAAGAGGTGTTCACTTCCAGTACATTAATAATTAATATAGCAATAAATATATATGCAGAGGTGTTGTGACTGTTTTGATCCGAGGATATGAGAATGACAAAATGGAGGAGGTATTATCTTTAATTCGACCAACTTCTATTTGTGAGAGAGACAAGCTTTCAAACTTGCACAGAGCTCTTCTTCAGATTACAAATATTATAAATACTTTCCCTGTATTGTTGGAGAGATCAGTCTGAGTAGGAAATTAATTGAAAATTGTGCAGTAAATTTGGGGACAGAACTGTGGTAATTGAACTAATTTTCAGTCTAGTAGTTTTTTCTTTTCTACTTCCACATGAATTTTTTGTAAGGAAAAGAAGCAGGTATGAGCCCAGAACAGATAAAGAAGCAATTTAAGCTTCTTCTGGTCACTGAAGAAGAGCTCTGAGTAAGCTTGAAAGCTTCTGTCTCTCACTATCAGAAGTTGGTCCGATAAACAATATTATCTCACCCACCTTGTCTCTCTAATAAATCCGCACTCTTTTCCAGATAGTTACACTAGAACCTCAATTTTATGAACCAGTTATACTAACCATTTTTTCCTGATGGAAAAAGTCCACATAATGAAAGTTGTGTTGATGCAGAACAAATAGACATCCTTTCACATTCCAATGCCTTCAGTGCACTGCACATCGGTCTGAAGTACAAGGATGTGATGCAGTACAGCGTACTATAACTTCTATGCCATGCCTATTGTAATTTTTTAGATGTTCAAATTCACGAACTTCTAAATCCCCAATTAGTTAATAAAATTGGGGTTATTTGGAAAAATAATACGAGTGGTCTACAGAGGGCAGCAAAACTCAGATTAAAGTCTGATCTTGATTTCAAACTCAAGTTATTCAGAAAATAAATTTACTCTAATGTATTTTATTATTTGATGTTATTATAAAAACAGCAAAATGTATCCTTTCAATCGATAAACAGACAGGTTCTATTAATGAGAGGTAATATGAAGACAATCTTTATTTTTAGCTTTTTTCCAAATAAATATTTTTTCAATAATAAACATTGCCAGTTTTCACAGGCAAAATTGTCATGGAGCCATAGAAACCCTTTCAAAATGATTTTGTGAGTTATCATGCCAATCCCAAAATGATATATCCTTCCTATAGAATGAATACCACCTACATTGATCTCTAGTTAAGGTATTAAAGTGGATATTCAGTTTATGTCCATCAATGGTGATTGTATCATGCCACCGAAGCTTTGGGTGACTGCATGATCCCCAAACAAGTAGCAACATTCTTTCAGAATTTGTAAGTCTTCCATCTTAATATGTTTGTACCAACAAATTAACTGAAACCAAATCAGTGCTGATGGAGGCAGTTGTGGGGTTCAGCTCTGAGTATCCTAATTTCTGATCTTGTCCTCTCACTTAAAATGGAGCAGCTGAAGGGTTTCACAAGGTCCAGAAGACTTAGTGACCTTTTTTAAAAAAAAATAGTAGACTCCAGTGTTTTCACTGATTTTTTTTTTGGACTCTCTAGAGCAGTGGTTTTCAGTCAGTGTCTGGACTGTTTCTAATGCCTATTTGCCTGATCCTGCTATCCTTACTGAAGATAGGTAGCACCTAATTTTACAAACAATCCTATTGGCTCTGACAGGATTATTTGTAAAGTAAATTACTATGCAACATGAGTAAGGGAATCAGGAAGAGACCCTTCATTAGCCAAAACTGCTCAGATTTGTCATTAAGCATAGTGCTGCTTTTTTTGGTTGAAACCATGGAGCCTGAGATCCAAATTTACTCATGCCTTTACATGTAAGGCTTGTCTTCACTAAAAACTGGATTGTTAGAATACAGTCTTGAGCAATTGTATTAATGAAAATTATGTTAAATGTAATTTTATGGTAGGTACTACTGAAACCATGGGTTTAACCATAACCAAGCTGACACAACATTAAATGTGATGGTGCCACCCTGTCTATGCTGACTTCAAAGTCCAATTTATGCTAGTTAGTATGAGTCCTCAAGGCTGTACTCTAACACAACCTAATTTTCCATGGAAAACAAGCCCTTAGAGCCTGATCCTGCACATAACATTACTCATGAGCAGTCCTGTTGCTCCTAGGCTGCAGCAATCCTCCAGTTCTTTACAGACCCTGCCCCTCACCACCTTCTTCCCAAGCCTTAGGGCCAGATGAACTGGGAAAGGTCCCCAGACACCAAATCCCAGAGCATCTGACCCTGCCTCTGCAGACCCTTTTCCCCTACTCTTAGGCCCCCATGGGCTCTGCCTTGCAGATCACAGCCCCAGTAGGAATGGGATATGCATGTGGGCATCACTGGCCTGGCTTTGCCAGAGGGATACTCGGAGCCCCACATGCCCGCCACCACACAGACAACAAGCCCCAGTGAGTTATAGCAGTCTGGGATCTGCTGACAAAGGGTAGAAAAAGTTAAGTCGACTTAATAAAGTGGACTAAGTCGACTTCGACTTAGTCCACTTTGTTAAGTTGACTTAACTGTCCTTAAGTCGACTTAATAAAGTCGACTTAAGGGTTACTCCCCGTCCTGTCCACACCGTCCTTAAATCAACTTAAGGAGTCAATTTAAGGCTTAAGTCGATGTAATAGGTGGTTGTTATTAAGATGACTTAAGCTTTCATTGAGTTGACTTAAGGAATTTCTTAAGTCGACTTAATGAAAGCCCAGTGTGGACATGGAGTAATTTAGATTGACTTAAGGATCCTTAAATCGACCTAAATTGCAAGTGTAGATATACCCTATGATTCCTGCACTCCAATGTTTGCTTTCACTTTCAAGACACTTTGATTTAGGCCCTTAGACTATACCACCCAAGCATTCAACTCCTCACCATGTGTGCAAACTCCAGCTCCTGGCATGTAGTGCTCAACCATGACCCCTTCCCCCATTTCAAACAGCAGCCCCTGACATACAGCACCCCACCATCAACCCCCTCTCCAAACTCCAATCCCCAATATGCAATGCCCCACTGCACACCCCCTTTCCAAGTAATCCTTGCCATGCAGCATCCCATTGTGATCCGACCTTCTGAATTGTAGCACCCCACTGTGCCCCTCCTCCAAACTACAGTCCCTACCTGGGCAGGTCCCAACCACAGCCCTATCTGCCAAACTACAGCCCCCAGCACCCACTATAATCTCCCTCTCCAAACTACAACTAGGAAATCACCAAAGATTAGGGTTGCAGAGACCTCAGGAGGTCATCTATTCCAACCTCCCCCCCCGTTCAAAGCAGGACCAATCCCAACTAAGCCATCCCAGCCAGGGCTTTGTCACAGATGACCAGATGTCTCTGGCTGGGATAATTTAGGGGGAGTGGTCCTGCTTTTTAGCAGGGGGTTGGACTAGATGACCTCGTGAGGTCCCTTCCAACCCTATTATTCTATGATTCTATGATTCCTGGTAATATTCAGGGCCTGGTTTTATATAGGTATATATTATCCCCAGCCCCCTGATTTAATTGTTCACACTTTCTACCTCCAACATGCAGCACCGGTCACCCTTCTCCAAACTACAGCCCCCCCAATACCACAAACACTCTCCGCTCCCTTCATCTCTTGGCATAATTTAACCGCCACACTACAACTCCCAGCATGCAACGTTCTAATATTAGCTCAGTCCAGACTACAACTCCCAGCATGCAAAACGGGGCCTCCGAGCAACTCTATACTACAACTCCCAGCATGCAAAGGTCCTCCTCTGACACCCGGCGGCGCAATGCATGCCGGCTGGAAGGGGGCTCTCACTCAGCCGGTTAGATTGATTCCACGTGGTTCGTGAGTCGCCGCTGCTGGGGAGGTGTCGCTGGGAGAGCGGCTCGCGACGCTTTGCAGCAGTGCCGTGAAGCGGGGCTGCCGTATTCCGGGTGAAATACCGGCTGTTGTGCCGCGCGTTGCCTGGCTGAGTGAGGCGGGGAGCGGGCGTTGCAGGAGGACGGGGCGGGGGAAAGAAGGGAGTCCCCCTGGATGGTCCGAGCCGCTGGTGCGGAGCCTCCTCCCTGGTCCCCACGGTGTCCGGCGGCGGGCGCTGAAGATGGACTATGACTTCAAGGTGAAGCTGACCGGGGAGCGGGAGCGGGTGGAGGACCTGTTCGAGTACGAGGGCTGCAAGGTGGGGAGAGGCACCTACGGACACGTCTACAAAGCCAAGCGGAAAGACGGGTGAGTGAGGAGGGGGGCTCCCTGCGGGTCTCTTCCCGCCCCCCCACCTCCTGGCCGTGTCTTCTGCCCCCGCCGCCCCCTGCTCTGTGTCTGCGCCCTGCCCCCACCCCACTGCTGTGTAATCCTGCGCGTCTGCCACCAGCTCCGCTCCCCCTGCCTCTTTGCTGCCCTCCGTCACCGCCTTGTCTGCGCCCTGCCTCCCTGGCCCCCTGTGTGTCTGTGCCCTGTCCCGGTGCCGTGCTGCCTTTCTGTCTGCAGCTCTTCGAAGCCCTCTGTAGCTCCCTGTGTCTGTGCCTCTCTGTACACTGCCTCCTATTGCATCCCTCCCCACCGCATCTTACTCCTCTGCACCCTTTTCTCTACTGCCTCCAGCCCATGCTGCCTCAGTCTCCCTTACTCCGATCTTCCCCCCCATGAGTGCGCCTTATCCCAAAGGCCCCCTGTTTGTGTGCCCTATCTCCTCTTCCCTGCCTCGCTTTCGTTAATATCGGTTCCCCTCATGCTGTCCCTCTGGTTATATCGTTTTTCTTTAGCTCTAACCATCTCCTTGTTCCTTATTCTGTTTCCACCAGTCATTGTTAGAAACAGTCACAGATGAAAATACACTTTTTCCTAACCTTAATGCTGGTGCCTCATATTAGTACTGGCAGCTTTAGAGTGGGAAATTTTCCTTGGTTGAAAAAATCCACATAACTTTCAGGTCTTTATTTCTGTGTTAACGATTGTACGTTAGGAAAGCCTCAGCCTGCCACCATGTCTTTTGTAGGGTTAGATTTAATTTTCATGGTGGGTTTGTGTCTGATTTATTATTGCTAGTCACCATTTTGAGTGTTCCTGCTGATTGCGCCTGTGGCTGAAATTTTAGTCCTTGAAGGGTTTTAAAGCCTTTTTGAAGATGATCTATTTTTATGGCCAATTTGTAGTACAGTTTTTGAGAGATGGCGCTACAGGAAAATGGAGTGCTCTGTAAAATTGTTGAAAGAATACATGTGGCAAACTGTCACTTAAATTTATTAATCCACAGCAAGCATTGCTTTTTCAACTGCATTGCACTAAGAAGTGTGGAGCAGGAGATATGGGAAATGCAGAGTTTAGTAATGTTTCCTTAAATTTTAGTGACATTTGGGTTGCTCCCTTTATCTTAATTCTCCTCTAGGATTTTCTCTTTGCCTCCCTCCACTTATTTTAGATACCTTCATTAGTTTATCACTAGTAATTTTCCCATGAATGTTAGGATGATGCATTTTAACCATTTAAAGTGGTAGTGTTTTTATATTTGATACACTAACTTATTAAAAACACTTGTCAGTTATGGGTGAAAATTTATTAAGCTAGGTTTTATGTACTTGTAAGCTCATGTAAATGCTCACTATTATATAGAGAATCTTGCTTACAGGAGACTGCTCATATTTTAATATTAAATTTTAAAGAGAATTTTAAGCATGCTTATAGTGATCTTGGCATAATCATTATTAAAATTAAGACTCTGTCATGGCTATTTTCAGTAAAAGTCAGGAGCAGGTCACCTACAGAAAAAATACCCTGAGGGAGGCTGCTGGGTCTTGCAGCAGGGGTTGACCTCAGTTGTTTCAATGCTGGTGTGGGAAGGGTTGACCCAACCTGGCTTCTAGTTCATGGAGATGGGCTCATTGCTTTGGTGGCCAAGGGGGATAGCTGCTGGTCAGGTGTTCAAGCTGGGGTCGGGGATGGAGATGGGAATGATAACTGCTGAAGCCATGTCTAGAAGTAGTTATGGAATCCCTGACCTCTGTGACCAAATCATATCCTTTATCACTACAATATCTGTTTTGTTTGCTGGTCTAGATCAGCTGACGAGTGGGTTATTTTTTTTTTTAATTAAGTCATCCTGCAACCCCATATTTCTTGCAAAAGCAATCATTTCTTGTGTTGTTAGTCTTCCTAAACTTTGGAAATAAGGGTCAGGAGGATGAGTCCATATTCCTAATCCGCTAAATGTGCACATGCTTAATGTTATTAATATGAGAATTGGGACTGAGGAATACAGGATTAAAATTCTACTATGAAGGTGATTTTGGAAAGATTCAAACCCCCCAAACAATGCACAATCTAAACAGTTTTAGTGAAAATACAGGTGTTTGGTATTTAACAAAAGTTTGCATGGTTAAGCCCATGTTTTGAATATGTGTTGTTTAACACACATTTCTCGAATTGGCATGTTTTCATGGATTATTTTTCAAAAGGAATACCAGTCTGTAGCATCAAGAATAGAGCCCCTGGTATTGAGAGTTAATATCTGTTTACTTTAGTCTTTTTTTTGCAGTCTTTAGAGCATATTTGACTTTTGCAGTGTATAGTGGATTTATAATTCTATGCTAGTGATTTTTTTAAAGCAATATTTTCAATAGAAGCATTAGTCTGTGTGATATTTGAGAGAGAATTGCCTGGAATTATTGTTGACTGTAATATAATTTGTCTAATGATATTTGTCCTGAAATATGACTCAGAATAAAAGCTCATTTAAAAATATGTAGCTAATTTTATGCAAACATGGTCTTTAAAACAAGATTTTCCTTCCTCACTGTTTTTGTACATGTATGCACTTTAAAATTCCTTGTTGTTGGAAGAAAAATATAAAGGTACAGTATTTGACGTGTTGCTTTATACATTTTCTGTCTTGTTCTATTGCTGCCTTTTTTCTTTCTTTCCTTTCTTCCTCCCTCCCTTAAAAAAGCCTTTGAAGTGGCTCATTGATTTGCTTTAGTTACATAGCACATGATACAATTATAAATATTCAAACCAATATGTAATCAGTGTTCTCCTTGAATGTGTGCTCAGAAAAACCCTCGCTCTTTTGCAGGGATTGGTAGAGGCAAGGATTCATTTAAATATGAAACATGACTGTTTTTGTTGCATTAACTTAATAAAAGGTACATGGTTTTCCTGTGATAAGCTGCAATTAAAAGAATCTCTTTTTTAATGCAGGGCATTTTATGAAAATAAAAACTAACTAAATATTTGGGAGCTGGATTTTTTAAAGATGTCCAAGTTCTCTGCATATAGATAGATGCTCATTATTTTCTCAAGTAAGTACTTCATTAAAAACTTCATGAACACGCTGAAGAGAACTAACTTTTTAATAAGCTAACTCTACTAATATACATTTGAAAACTCCGGCTGGGTTTTTTATTTTTTTAAACCACAGTCTAGTAGTCGCAAAAATGATCTGTTGTATTTAGGGTGCCTTTCTTCTAAAATGCCATGACAGTTGCTTCACCAGTCACACTTGCTGACTGTTTCATAGTCACCTTTTAGGTGACAATATATCACAACTATAGGAAAGAATAAACAATCTAGTTGAATATACAAGGGAATTTTTTTTAGGAAGGCAGAATGCAATAACCTTGATGTACTAATCAAATGCTAAACTCTTCTACTCTTGAAGAATGTCATTGGCTCTGTAATGACTTGAGGTCATGAGTTAGGTTTTATGCCACATCCCAGAGATAGCTTCTGTAGCTTGCTATGCCCCCTGGCACAGTGTGTGAGGACTTTTGTTCAGGACTCAGTCAATCAAGAGATTCACTTATTGAATCACCAGCATCTTGTTCCATGGAGGTTTCTTAAGTACTGATGCAACCTCAATTTAGCTTGATATAATCTGAACAACAGTCTATGGTAGTACATATAGCCAGAGTTCCATGTAATTTACAAATATGCCATGGAATTTGCTGGCTGCTGCATAATTTTGCCAAAAAACTTTTGTATTAAAAAACAAGGTTGTAGCTTTTGCATTTACCAAGAAACTTATGAATATAAACCGAAGCAATGTTGTCTTCCTGATTTTGCAAAGAGCTTTGAACAGTTGCAAGGGAAGTGTGACCTGTCCAAATTTACATTTTTGTTAACTTTGAAACTCAGTAGTGGTAATCCCAATGTCACATAAATTGTTTCACTGCTAATATCTTAGCAGAAACATCAAAGTAACATCTCCATTTTTAACTGTTTAAATTACAAATATTGAGATAGGAGATATTAGGGCAGTTAATTGCTGAAATGGGGAGCAAACTTCAAGCCCCCAAAACTTAGTTAGCGCTATCCCTGCTCAGCCTGTGTGTGATTGGGGGAGTCGGAAGAGGAAGGCAGGGAATCCTTTTCCATATGTAAAAGTCTCAACTGTTCCCTGGGTGGGAAACTGCTTGGCATACTACTTTAGGTGCCAAAACCTCCAGTGTCTGAAATTACTTACCTTCTGACAACTTGGAAAATGCAGTGGCATGTTTTCAGCATGTTGTCACAATAAAACACCAAGATCATTTAATTTGTTATCTTCAGGTTCATGTAAAAATTTTTTTAATTCACTTGACTCACTGGCAGATCATGTTTGTTGCATAAAAATACTGTAGAATCTAAGGGACTGCTGTATAAATTAGGTATAATATGGAATTCAGTACATTGATTACTCAGTAACCCATTTCTTTACCCAGTAACTTTCAGATATTTGAAATTCACCTAAATGTTCACTGCTAATTGAAAAATGACTGGAAATGTAAACTGAACACAGGAACGCCAATTCTGGCCATTTAGTCCACTATTCTGTCTTCTGACAATGGCTTGTACCAGGTATTTCAACAGAAATGATCAGAACAGGGCAATTTATCAAGTGATAAAACCCCTGTTGCTCAATCCCAGTTTATCTCAGACAGAGGTTTAGGGACACTAATAACATGGGGTTGCATCCCTGACTCTTGAAAAATATCTTTTGATGTACTTCTCTCCATGGTAAGAACTGATCATTTATTCCTATCCTTTGTTTCCTCTTTTAACCATTTACTGATCCATGAGAGAACCTTCCCTCTTATCATGACTGCTTGCTTTACTTAAGAGTCTTTGATTAGGGGCCTATCTTATCAAAGACTTTCTGAATGTCCAAGTACACAATATCCATTGGATCACCCTTGTCCATATTTGTTGACCCCCTCAGAGAACTCCAATAGGTTGGTGAGGCATGCTTCTGTAAAGGAAAATCTGTGTTGACTTTTCCCCAACATATCCCATCCATCTACATGTCTGGTAATTCTGCTCTTTACCATAGTTTCAAACAGTTTGCCTTGTACTGAAGTTAGATTTACTGATCTGTAATTGGTAGATTGCCTCTGGAGCTCTTTTTTTTTAAATCAGCAACACATTAACTGTTCTCTAGTCATTTGGCACACAGGTTGATTTAAGTGCTATCATTTAGTAGCTATGCAATTTCATATTTCAGTTTCTTCAGGACTCTTGCATGCCATCTAATACTGGTGATTGATTGCTGTTTCATTTGTCAATGTGTTCCAAAACATGCGCTGACAGCTCACTCTCTAGAACAGTACCTCAGTTTTATCATCTAAAAAGAATGGGTTAGGTATGAGAGTCTCCCTTACATGCTCTCTCAGAGAAGACAGATGCAAAGAGAATTCATTTAGCTTCTCTCTCTTCCTTGAGTGCTCTTTTAACACCTCAATTGTCCAGTGGCACCACTGATTGTTTGGCAGGCTTCCTGCTTCTAATGTACTTAAAACTTTTGCTGTTACTCTGTGTACAGTCCTTTTCCCCCCCTTAGTTTGTCTTCAGATTCTCTTTTGGCCTGCCTAACTGTTTTTACACTCACCTTGCCAATTCCTCACTAGGATTTCACTTCCAATTTAAAAAGGTATCTTTGTCTCTAATCACCTTTTATTTTGGTTCGCTTTGGTGGCATTTTTAGTCCTATTACCCTTTTTTACTTTTGTTTCCCTAGAGCCTCTGTTATGGGGTTTCAGTGCAGCTTGCAGCCATTTCATGCTTGTGAATGTTCCTTTTATTTTTCATTTAAATAGACTCCTCATTTTGTGGAATTCCCCTTTTTGAAGTTAAACGCTACTGTGGTGTGTTTCTTTGGTGTTTTCATCTGTACATTTAATTACATTATGGTCACTATTACAATGGGGTTCCGCAGCTATAATCACCACTTAGGTCTGATCTTGCGTACCATTTAGGATTAAATCAAGAATTGCCTCTCCCATTGTGGATTCCAGGCCAACCCGTTCATAGAAGCACTCATTAATGGTGTTCAGGAATTTTATCTCTGCATTGCATCCTGAGGTGACATGTACCCAGTCAATATGGGGGTAATTGAAATCCCCCCACTCTTACTGACTTTTTTATTTTTATAGGCTCTCTAATCTCTGAGCATTTCGCAATCATTACTATCCTGGTGAGGTGGTCAGTAATATATTCTCACTATTGTAATCTTATTATTCAAGTATGGAATTTCTAACCATAGAGATTGTATGCCATACCACCCCCTTCCGCCTCCCGTAAAATAATGGGACAGAGATTGGTAGGTTAAGTTTATTTTGCCCAGTGCTGTCACCAGGGCTCTTTGGCTCAGCTATAACACTGTTTTGCTTTTAAACAACACAAATATCACAAACAAAGTAGTAAAGTCCAAAGCTGGACACTTACAACCAGAATTAGAAACACACTAACCTCTAAATTCTGATTAGTTCCAATACTAGTACAATTACTTGTGCTAGTTAGAGTGCACCCATAGGGGGTATGGAAATAGAATTAAAGTAATAGAGTTTAAAGATAAAGGGCTCCCGTACCAATACTCACGCGTGCTTCCCTAGATTCTGGGGTTCCTGCTGGTAGTGGATCAGATACACCACACCAGGGTGGACCCTTCTGTTTGGCTAAGACGGGAGGGGTAACGGGGTAGATTCTCCCTGATCCGCACCTCCTCTTGTCTCCCTTAGGTTTTTATACCCCTTGGGAGCCATGACATAATCCAGCCCTGGCTATGTGGTCAACTATAACTTGCTGCTGTTTCTGCGGGTTGGCTTAATATTGCCATAGTGCCTTGTTCCTTCAGAAATCCCTCTTTGTTGACAAGGCACTTTGTGACCTGGTTCAAGAATTCCCCTTGCTGATATTGCACCTTGTGAGTTGGTGTTTGCTAGTTTAATGGTTTCCCTGCTAGCTGACCCAGCAGGTCAACTTTAGGTTACTCCAAGAGCGATCTTGTATTCCTATGCCTTAAGGCACATGGCACTGTTTGAGTCATGAAGACTTTTTTACTATATTTGACTCTGCTTTCTTTCATATACAGTGCCATTTCCCCACCAGTATGACTTACTGCTATTGTGTATTTTGTACCGTGGTATTAATGTCCTGTTGATGATCATTGTTCCACTGAGTTTTTGTAATGGTTAATGTATCAATATCCTCATTTAATACCTTGCACTCAAGTTCACCCATCTTACTATTTAGACTTTTTACTTTTGTATACAAGTACTTATAAAATTTGTCAGTATTTAATTGCTGGTTTTCATGTGATGTAGTTGAATGGGACTTCTTTGTTTGTCTATTTCTCTGCAATTCTTTCTTGTTTTATCAGGCCGTAGCCTGTTTTGAAGAGAATTGCCTTGCTCAAGAAGCTGAGAAATGGCAAAGGAAGGAGGAAAGTGTAGAGCATCCTGGCCATCAGCTTTGCTCTCTCCAAGCAACCACCTGTTGTGGGGAAAAATGTGTAGAACACAATTTGGACACCTCAGCCAACTTAAGTCTCATCAATGACTTCCCCTTGGCAGACATCATCCTCATATCAAGGGATAGCTGATGACGATCTGTTCTTTATGAACTTGTATCCTCTCTTCTTTACTGGGATACAGAGTGTCCCCTTAATACGTCTTCCTGGAAGAAGTTTGTCTAGTCGGGGGGCTCCTCTGCACCTGCTGGCTTTTCCCCAGCCTTATTTGAATCTTCTATGACCTTTCTAATTTTATGTGCCAGCAGTCTGGTTCCATGATTCAAGTGGAGCACATTCTTCCTGTGCAGGCCCCTCCTTTTCTGTAAGTTTCCCCAGTTCCTAATAAACCTGAATCCCTTCTCTGAACACAATTATTTCATCTATGCATTGAGAGACAGGCAGAACTGCAGGATATCTGTCCCCACTGTGCGTAACTGAAAGCAGTTCAGAGAATGCTAGAAAGGAGCTCCTGGACTTTAAGTTGTTCGCCAACCGTGTGATTTGGCCTCCAGGACCTTCTTTGGCCTTTCCAGATTTCACTTATAAATGTGTGTACCATGACCACTTACCCTCCACAGCACTGCACGTTTTTCTAGCTGTTTAAAGAGGTCTGCAACCTTCACACCTGTAGGCAATTCACTATGGAGTTCTCCTGGTCATCACAAACCCAACTATCTATATTTCTAATAATCAAATTCCCCACTGCTACCTGTCTCTTCCTAATTGGGATTTCCTCTCTCAGAGGGGTATCCTCAGTGTGAAAAGATACCATGACATCATCTGGAAGGAGGGTATCAACTATGAGATCGTTTTCCTCCACTCCAGCTTTAAGTTCTTCTTTCCTGAGATTTTTATCCTCCTTAACAGCACAAAGGCTGTCAGACTGGGAGTGGGACCTCTCTACTGTTTCACTGAAAGTCTCCTCTGTGTACCTTTGTCTTCCCTTAGCTCTGGCAGTTCAACCACTCTGGTCTCAAGAGCTCGTAATTAGTCTGAGGATCATGTACCAAATGAACTCTCATGCCTACAAGGCAAATATCATATATTCTACATTCAACGCAATAAACTGGTTAGAATTCTGCTGCTGGAATTCTGTCTGCTTGAATTCAACAGTTCTTTCCTGTCCTTTTCCTCAGTTATTTTATGTTCTTATAGTATGTGTGTGCGCATTTCAGGACCCTGAAAATATCTGAAACTATATTCTATGTGGCAAGGCACAATTATGTTTCTTTAGCACTTAATGAAAATGTTTTTAAATAGTCTATTTACAAAGAGAAAATTTGTTTATTTGTGTAAGAACAGAAAATAATAAAGTATTGCCATTAGGCAACATGTAGTAATTACCTATTTAAGTGTAACAGCAATGAAATCTATTGAAGACCATTTTGAAATGTAGCAAAATCCAGTATTTTTATTAAATGCTTTCTTTATTTCTCTCGTCTTGAGGAAGAGAGAGATGTGGTGAGTAGAGTTAAGCAACCTAACATTTTCTTAATCATTCTAATTTAGAATCTGCAGTGCTATTTTATTTTAATAAGCAGCATAGCTATAGACCAGCAGTTTCCAACCTTTTCCTTTATGTGGACCACTACATTATCATCAAAAGCTTTTGTGGATCTCAATGTAAGGAAGTCATTTTAAACATTTTTAAGATAGCCTATGGCTGATGAGAATTAAACTTCTATATCAAGGGGTATTAAAAACACAGCTATTTCTAATAATTTATTATGCTCACTCGCAAACATACTGCACTCATCACAGTATTTTTACCTGCAGTAGGCCTACCAGTGGGAAAAAATAACACTTAATGAGAAGGCTGATATTGTTTTGCAGAAATCAAGAGAATGTTATATTACACAAGGATGTTTGTGAAGCAAATTACATTGCGAATAATAATCTAACATCAAATAGGATACATAAGTGCGCAGGATTATATTATTATATTATCTTTCTTCCCCCCGCGGACCACCTGCAGTATGATTACAGATCACCAGTGGGTCCACAGACCACAGGTTGGGAATCATTGCTATAGACCTTTTGTGTAATTAATTGTCAGCAGCTGTAACTGCCAATGAATGTTAAATATCATTTATTTTAAAGGTCTTAATTTAACTAAAGTTAAAGAAGAGTATCTTATCTGGGTATATCAAACTTTGAAAATATTACAGATAGTTTCCTCTAATCCTTCCAAGTAGCAGTCAAATCCAATATAAAACTTCTTCCTGAAGGTCTGTGTGAATTGCATAAGGAATGAGATGGTGAATAATATAAAGGTTTATTAGGTTCTTCGTATAAATCAATGGTATGGCCTCATTTGTAATATTGTGTGCAGTAGAGTCACCCCATCTCAAAAAGGATGTTGGAAACTAGAGAGAGTATGGAGAAGAGCAGGAATGATGGAAGGCATGGAAATAACTCTTGCAAGAAAGAGTGAAAAGATTGAGATGGTTTACCTTAAAGAGAAGAATCAGGGGATATAAAAGAATGAATGGTATAAAGATTAATTGCCCTTATTGTGATAAGTTTGCACTTTATTTCCATTGTGAATTTGTTTAGCTTCACCTTTCAGAATATATCTTCACCTTTGCAGTACAGCTGAAAGTATAATTAATGATAGTGAACAAGTAGTATTTTACAAACTGGTGGAAATTTTCAGATAAGTGCTTCATATACAGCATCTGTAATACTTGAATTGGAGCTGTTGAGACCACAGATTACACATTGCAAGCAATGCATGGAAGTTACAAAATCAGCAGGCAAACCTGCAGCACTTACAACTCCTGTGACCATAACATAGAATTTACAAATGCCACTTGCTTTGCCTACTGCATGTGTAAGATGTGCGTAGCTTCTAATTAGAATGAAAATATTTGTCATGGTTTTTCTGTAGTTCTGTAGCTAAACACTTCCTAGTAAAACCAGATTTGCATAATGAGGTTCCTAGTATATTTCATGGAGCCTTCTGCTCTCACTAGTAAGACTCTTCATGATGCATATCTTTTTTTCATCCTCATCACATTTATTCTGTTTACAATTGACAGAGTTTTCTCAAGGCAGATCTAAAGGCACTCACTCTGGATTAGTCTGATCTTGCCTAGAAACTTGCTTAGAGCCTAGCTTCTTCATCAGGAATCTTTGTTCCTAATGTGATTCATTTTGGCCTTTTTGGTCTCTTGTTCTAGAGGACTACAGCTGTACATTTGACTTACTTCTGCATTAGGGAGGATTTTTTAAACTAGAGTTTTATTAAACTCGGTATCCAAATGCAAACACGGCCTTTTCAGTCCCTGAAGTCTTGAGTCCTTTTGGAATGTCCCAAAGTCTGCTGCTGGAACCACACCCCACTGTTTGTGGCTGTTCTTTGACCTCCTTTGCAGACCTTCAGCCCTTAAGGGACAAGGCACAGGTAAATGTAATCCTGTCATTCCCTTATGAGTGCTCCATGTATAGGTGGAGGGCTATTGATGCAGCTTGGTCCTGATGTGTCAGCATGATTGAAGTTTATGATCAAGTCCTATATCTGGCAGTGGAAGCTGGTGCAGAGCAGCTCCTCTCTGAAGGCTCTTTCCTGTGGGGTCCCATGGGTATCCATGCTATCCCTATTTTCCCATATCTATATGGGACCACTTGCGAGGAGACAGAGAGAGAGAGACTGCATGGCTGTGCTGCCAACAGTATGCTGGTGGTTCTTAACCGATGCAACCGTAGCCATTATTAAAATGTCAATGCTTACAAGATATCAGCTCTGGGATGAAGAGCAGCTAGGTTAAGCTGAATTTGGGCAAGAGTGAAGTGATAGAAAGTGAATGGAAAGAAGAAATACTTCGATGAATTAGCTAAGACGTCTCCAACTTCCACTTGAGGCATACAGCCACCATTTGTCTGTGGTATGAAGCCGTGAAGTCCTGTCTGACACTGAGGATGACCAGGTAACATCAATACCTCTCAATAAATGCCTTTTTCTACCAGTAGGTTGCTAGGAAACTTGGTTCCTTCCTCCTAATGAAGAGTGGGCATCAGTGATCCATGCATTATCATCTCCAGGTTAGATTGCAGAAATTTACTATCTGAAGCTGAATATAAGGACTAAGCACAGGCTTCAGCTGGTAGAGGATGCAGTTGCCCATCTTCTCCATAGCTTATGCCGCTCTGAGCATACGAAGCTTGTGCTCAAGTTCCCCCACTGGCTGCCAGTCAGCTTTTGTTATCACTTTTAGGCTTTGGTCCTAGTTTACAAAGCAACTAATGGATCAAGCCCCATCTACATCAAAAATAGAATTTTGATCTATGAACCTCTACCACAGCTGTGCTCCTCCAGGATGCTGCAAATCATAAAGCTCAGGACAGAACTCTCAAGAGCCAAGGATAAAACATTCTCAGGTGAGGGAACTGTGGCTGTAAAAGAAACTTCTAGAGAAGTTCAGGTGAATCCACAGTCTGGCGATCTTCAGGAAATGCTGAATAATCTTCTCGAAAAACCTTTCTATAATAAGTGACATTCCCTTCTATCCCACAAACTCCTACCAATCTTCACCCCACCACCTCCAACAAAGGCTGAAAAATTAAAAACCAGCTCTACCCATATTTTACTCTTAAAAAAGAAAAGTGGCAGAGAGTTCAGGAAATCCAGTAAGAACTTCATTATTGCTATTGTTTTTGTATGGAAGTTACTCAGCTACTGAAGTCAGTGGCAGTAAAAAAAATCCAGAGATAGATAATTGGCCAGGTAGACATGATCTTCTAAAAAGACCAAATATATTAAAAAATGAGATAGGAGTCTAACTATATCTCCTGCAGGCTTCAGGGTTTACCATCACTAATCTTTTATTAGTAGCATCAAAAGCATAGTACGTATTTATGGTATTTTGGAAACGTTAGCGTCCAAATTCTTGGCTTCAGAATCAGAGCATTAAATTAGACTGTTAACAAGCACTAGAAAGCAGGGTCACCATGAGTATTGAATCTCTTGTCTAATGAAAATATTGCCGAGCCAGTAACTCATTTGAAATTATCTTAATCTAAGTTAGGCTAACATGTCAGTACTCAAGTGGGTGACATTACATTGCAATACAAAGTATAGCCTTTAAGGTCTGTGCATAGAAAAAGATGGGACCTCACTTGTACAAATTATAGATTAAAAACTTCCAGGCCACATTGTCATATATTCTTGAAATCTAGCAATGTTTGACCAAAATAACTGCAAGAAATACGTTGAAGTGTTGCACATGAGCCCTGTGTACACCTACAAAAATGAACCATTGCTGGAAATATTTTTTAAAAGTTTCTGCCTTTAGGAAAAAGCTACTGATATTAGATAGACTGAGTGGTCTTAAATAGTTAAAAATATACTTTGGTATTCTCAATAGCTATCATATTTCATAAGGCTTCAGCTGATGATTATTTATATAGTGCTTGAGCACTTCAAACATTAATGAATTTATTCTTCACTCTTTAGGACTATTATATCTATTTTACAGAGAGGGAACTGAAGTGCAGAGACTAGTGACATGTCCAAGTCAAACAAAGTCCCTGGTAGAGCTGGGAATTGAACCTGTACATCCCGAGTCCTAATTCCTTCAGCAGAAGACCATCCCTCCCCATTGGGGAATCCATTGCTAGATATTTGCTTTTTATTATAGACAAAGTTTGTGTCTGTAGTCTCTTATGTTACAAGCTATTTGACAGAGGACACATCTGTAGTGCCGTTATTTCAAGGAAAATCCTTTCGGAGGAGAACGCGGCTAGAAGATATTTAAGTAAGAATAAGAAATAGAGAACTCCATCATAGCGATTGCCCAAGGAAGTCAAACTAGTGGTGGTATCATGAAAAGTATGTAGCAAATTCAGGTTAGACTAAAAGGGAAAAATGTTGCTAATAAGAGTTTAATACAGGACAAATCGCCAGAGGATGCTCCTCCACTACATTTCTTCAGTGGAGAGAGGTGATATGCTACTAAAATTGATCGCCATGGTGAGCAGAAACCTAGATTTGTCGAGGCCTGCTGAACCTCCCTTCTGGCATCATTAGACACGTTGAGAGAAAATATTATTCAGGGAAAAACTGTGGTGATCAGAACCTGCAAACAGTTCAAACTCTGTTCTGTAGAACAGTTGCCGGCAGTCTGCACAGTTGGCTGGTCATGGGTTATCTGTTTTTGTTCCCAGTTGCTTAATTTTGTTAAGAGGCCTAAAGTATGCTAAACTTCCTTTCATGTAAGCAATTGCCGTAGTAGCTTCCACAGTAATATTAGTGCAAATGAGAAGGTAGATGTCACAAGATAATCTCAATTAAAATATGGCCTACGCCAGTGGAAATGTTTCAATTCCTAGTCTTATAATATCCCTAATTCTGACTCCATGATTCAAAAAAAAAAAGTTAATCATACATATTTTGATAACTACATTAAAGCTACTGAAACCTAATAAGTAATTTTCTCCTTTGTTGTTCCCAGTTTTTTTTGTCGCCTTTCTCCTATTTAGCCTGACATGTGCTCTGTCTGTCTGTCTGTCATGGTGCAATCGTTGCTTCCTTCATATCACGAGCAAAGCAGCCTTCTTTCTGTCACATGCTTCAATGAAACCCATTTTTAGGCTTAGCTTTACAACCCTTCATTCCTCAATCCTTGAATAGCTCCCTTGCCTGCCTCTGCCGTTGGTTCATAGCTTTCCCAAGCAGCATCCCAGTGAAGTTAATCATGTTAGTTTCACTGTTGCCTACAGTATCTGAATAATACCACAGACACTGACTCAAGTTTTGTAACTCCATGTTGCTGCTGCTTTAGAGAGTCGTAAGAAGCAGCAGAAGCACTCCAGCTGTCTATCTGCTGATGCAGGAACGCTCAGATACAACAGTGATGGAAGGCCGTATAATAAATGGATGAGTGCATTAATTCACATTTAGAAACTAAGGACTAAACTAAGAAACTTTTTGAAACTAAGGACTAGAATTTCTTAAATTAACCAACAGGAAGAAGTAGCCTGGGAAAGGGGCACAGGCCTCCCAGGGCGACAGCTACTGATCTAGAGGGGCCTTGAGGTCCCTGCACAGTGATCTTGTGGGGAAAATTCCCCTTAGGTAGGGGATCTCAGTGTGGGCTTTTAAGATGCAGCATTGCTGAACCTCCCTTCCTTCTTAGTTATGGGGTGGGACAGGAAGAACCGGAAGAGAGTTGGGAACTTTCTTGGGGCTGAAATCATTGACCTTTGTGTGTGGGAGGAGATGGGGCTGGCACAAAGGTCCCTTCTCAGGAAACTTGAGTTGTGGTACAGCTGTGGTGGTCAAAATGTTTCTATTGGGCAGAGGACTTAGGTGTCCTCATGCAAGGATTGACTGTTGAAGGGCCCCCTTTTTCCCCAGTTTCTCTAGGAGCTGGCAGCAGCCTGGACTGCAGGATCCAGTTGGTGCCAGCAGCTGGACTGCCAGACTAGGATGGGATCATAGATGTCCTGATTCTGGTCCAGACATTAGTGGTCAAGGATAGCAACCTCCCTTCAGTGGAATTCTGGCATTGATCACACCCTACAAGCTGTGCATGGGCACAGGACTGGTGAACAGTTAGTATCCAACAGAAAATCAATGCTTCCAGCAGCTGAAATCACTATTACACACCTCTTCAAATCCACTCAGAGGGAATATAGGGGCACGGGTCAATGCCGTTGGGACTGCTTCCCCTATATGAGAGGAGAGTCTAGTGTACTGAGTGCAGCTGCAGCTAACAGTCCTAGTCTTTCAGCGAGACAAGCTGAACTAAAAGTAGCTGTTCCAATCCATAGTGTACTTTAATACCAATTGAGTTTATAGGGGAATATGTAGAAAGCTACACAATACATTTAGGGTGTTTGAGCCATTTGAAGGAACTTAGATTGATGGTTGTATTGTGTATGGGAATGAAGCGGGACCAGGCTGACCTTGAAATGGTTATAATAGATGACTGGCTTGACTAGCAAAAGAAAATGGAAAAGTGGAGTCTGTGCCTTGCTGTGCTGGTTATCTGGAAGACTGAGTTAGATACAGAGATGGGTGTATCTATTCACTGCTAATATGCTGGCAGGACTGTTCAAGTTGGCTGGGGCAGCCTGGGGTAGTTGAGAAAGGTACTTTGCATGAAGTAAAAGTTTGCCATCTTCAATTTGACAGATTTGGTGGTGCCTTTGGGATTTGGTCAGAGACCTCTAGGATTCCCTTCATCTTCCACAGTGCTTCTCATCTGAATCATGGTATTGCTCTGTCTCCTACAGCTAGCTTTCTTCCATCCTCCTTCCCTGTCTAAATCTGACAAAAAGGAGTGGGGGTATCACCAGTCAGCCTCAAAGGATTTAGCTACCAGCTCACCAGGGTAGACTGGTTCTTTTGGGTGGTAGCCAGTTTTGTTCATAGATGCTTCCTTGTGAATAGAGGACCATCAAGGTTTAATGACTTTCCATTGTTAGCTCTGTCAGTACTCTTTTTATCACCATCTTGTATCAAAATTTCAAAAGACATCAGAGAAAGCAGACAAACCCAACATTAAAAATGGAGTTGTCAATCTGATATAGATTCCCTAATATCAAACAGTTCATAAGAGGTACTTAAACAAATTCCCCAAGTCACAGGAAGAATTATTTACTATTGGACAGTTCCTGAATCAGTGTACTAGGGTCTCTTTTGAAGGGAAGATTAGAAGCTAGAGTCAGATCTGAAAGCCAATTTGGATGCCCTGGTGGATTCTAGGTTTGGGGTTTCCACCAGTGCAGGCTGCCTAGATAATGAAAGGGACACCCTCCCCCAATGGTAGTGACTGCCTACAGGTATAAGGTCAGATGCAAGAGAGGGGATTCTGAAATAAAATCAGACTGATGTATGTTACCTGTCAGGTTTTTAAAGCCGCGAGTATGAGGTTGCAGATTTTAAGACTTGTTATTGGGAGCTAGCAAGGAGCCCATTCAGGCACAGGTAGGCTTCTGGAACTTGGGTTCTTGACTAGTAATTTTTTCTTTCTCCCTGGTGTAAAAGACTCAGCACCATAAACATGCAGATTTCTGTTGAGTGGTTTTGAGGCATTTACTCTTCTCCTGTTGGGGGGTAGGTATGATTCTTAGAATTTGACCTAGTTTTGTGTGGTATACCACAATTTGTGGTGTCATGAGTATGTTGCAGGCTGGTCTGTGCTATTTGGGCTGTTTTATTGAGCTGTACACTTTGCAAGAGGTTCTACAGTCAACCAGAATCCTAGTAGCAGGTTTAAGTCAAGTCCTGGGTGTGGTCTCAGTCAGGTTTGTTTAAGAGGCCAGCAAGGTAGGATTTAGGCCTTGTCTACACTAAAGTTTTTGTTGACAAAAGTCAGCTTTCGTTGGCAAAACAGCCCGAGCATATGCACTACACTTCCCTTTTTGCCGACAAAACTGCTCTGGTTTGCTGACAACATAAAACAACCTAGACGAGCTGCACAGGGTTTTTGTCAGTAAAGCTAAGGCAGCACAGTGTCGGTTGTAGGGAATTTGTTATATTAATTGAGCAGCTGGCCACTGGATTTAGAAATCAAACTTGTTTTTGCAAGTTGAGACACTGAGGCTATGTACACACGGCAGACTTGTCCCGCAATAAATTGTTGCGGGCAAGCACAGTGTTATAACAGTAATGCTTTCCCCTGTCCACACAGAAATCCTTCTAATGCAAAGGAGCGACACGGTCCTTTGCATTTTTGTTAGAAGGAGCAGTGCATGATGGGCACCTATCACCATGCACTGCCCGGCCAGCCTTTAGTCTGGCAGCGGGGCTCTCTAGCTGCTGAGATCTCTCAGCGGCAGGGAAGCCCCAGCGACAGCGGGGCTCTAGCCACCAGGAGTACTGGCGGCTGGATCTCCGCTGCGGGGATTCCCTCAAGCTGCTCAGTTTCCCCAGGGACAGCGGTGTAAAAGGCTGGGGCAGGCGGGGCACTAATAAAGAATTTTGCTGTCTCTGTCCCTTTCTCAGCCTTGAGTTCTGGCTGTTTCTGGATTTGTATTGTTTTTCTCATCTCTATGTTTGGGAAAGGTCTCGTTGACCTCGGAATGTTTTTACCAGGGTGGGGTGAAGTGCATCTGGGGAGGAGTGGCTTTTTAACCTATCAGAGACTGTATTTGTTTCCTGTAACATGAACTAGAAGAGAAGCTGTTGCTACAATACAGGTCGGAGATTTCCTTTGTTCTCTCCCCGTGAGCGCTCCCGTATACTAAGCTAAGTAAAGGCTTGCTAATCACACTTG
Organism: Pelusios castaneus; assembly: GCA_007922175.1. Taxonomy (NCBI): domain Eukaryota; kingdom Metazoa; phylum Chordata; order Testudines; family Pelomedusidae; genus Pelusios; species Pelusios castaneus. The sequence continues at coordinate 10,317,146 of ML685874.1, read as the reverse complement.
AGGTTTGCGTTTTTCTTTGACAGAGGGACTTTAGCCACCAGGACAGTTTCGGTGTCCCAGAGTGGCCTTGATTGGCACTCTGGGACATTTCCAGGGGCTGTCAAATGCGGAAGGAGTGTACACACAGGTAAGCCTGTGTAACCACCCTTGTTTGGGTGGTTTACCTGTTGTGCGGTAAGAGGGCTGTTGCCGTGCAACAAGCAACATTTGTGTGTGTGTGCTCACAGCCATATCGTGCAGTAAGGCTGTAGTGTGTACAAGGCCTAAGGTGTAAAACAGCTTTGCTGGAAACCACCAAGGTACAACTAACAAAAGTTAAGTGAAAACAGTTCACTGTTAAGTAGGGGCAGTTTACTGTGGTGAATCTCCCAGAAAGCCATTAATAAAAGAGGACCTTGCTCTTGTAAACAGGTTGAACAGGGGCAAGGGGGGGCAGTGGCAAGGTAATGGAGTGCAAAGGAGCCTTGGACATCTCATTGGTCAGAACTGTATTTGGTAGCCAAATAACTGATAAACAACAAACATTGGTGGGCTAATTGTATGCTATATAATAAGTATAATTCAATCATGTAACCTGCATATTAAGGGTTGTCAGACCATGTAGGGCAGTTGGTTTTCAAACTTTTTTCCTTGGGACCCAGTTGGAACAAAAGTCCTTTATGCCCGTTTCCTAACAATTACATCTTTGAGCAATGCATTCAGTCTTGCGGAGGCAGCAGCAGGGGGTGCGGCGACCTAGTTCACCCATTACTGGGTCCCGACTGATGAAAACCACTGATGTCGGGATTTAGGCATGATGTAACCTGTTGTGTTATGCCTGCACCTGTTGCATTATGTATACTGTATTTGTATGTTAGAAGGGTGTGTGTGTGTTGTGAACTCTGTATTCTGGGCTTACTTATATGGGTCCAGATGGGGTTTGGCTACTCCCCGCTAGGTTGAATATATATGTAAGAGGAACAAGCAAACTGACTAAAGACACCATCTACCTCTTCCACTTCCTGGTGGGTCCCATCCTTTCTCTATCATTGTGGACACTGTGCTCTCTTAGAATGGTGGAGAACTGTCGTCTTTGTCAACTTCATTGCTCTGAGCAGTGAAATTGACAAGGGGATCCTCACAGTCGTGGGGCTTCAATTGCCTGGGGCTTGCCAGAGTCCTGAGTGGCAGCTGTCAGGGCTGTGTACCCTGGCAGCTGGCCATCCCACTGCTGGGGACTGGCGAGCCCTGGCAGCTGCCCCCACTGCACCCTCTCATGTGCCTGTGGACTGGGGTGCCATGGCGGCTGAATCCCAGCTGCTGCCAGGGAATGGCAAGCCTCAGAGGCTGAATCCCCATTATCGCTGGCTCCCCTTGCACTGCTCAGCCTGTGAGCAGGGTGAGGGGAGCCAGTGACAGCAGTGCTCGACTGGGTAGTCCTGAAGCTGCAGTGCTCCGAAGGTTAGTAAAAAGTTGGAGGAAAGGATTAAGACAATGATTTCAAGACTTCAACCTTTATCTGAGGACTTCACCCCCCTTAACCAAAGCATGAGTTACTGAAGTTCTGTGGCCAGTGCTACGCAGGAGGTCAGAGTAGATGATCTTAGTGGTCTCTTCTGATCTTATAGTCTGAGTCTAAGTCTATTAGAGGCAGAACCAGGTCCTTTTTCCTTGGTGTAACTAACCTGGTGTTTGGTTTGGCAGAGAAGCTACCTGTTTGTATGTGGATGAGGCCAAGAAAGAGGTAAAGCAGCTGGTGGCTAAATTACGTGACAGGAAATGTTGATTGTTCATAAAATTGCATGCACAGTTACTCAGGAAAGATGTGGTACACCTCTCTGGCAGGGAGTTGATAATGATTTCTAACCATTATTAGGGAAGAAAGAATTAACTATCTGGGAGGGTTAGGAGAGGCAGCCAAGCAAATTGCTGGTGCCTCCTGATAGCAGGTACCGAGTGCAGGTAATTGTTTAGGAGGGGATCTGGTTCCCAGATAAATTGGAATTGGAAGCAGAGAAGGCATGTCTTCTTGGAGGTGGTGAGTAGCACTGGATCTTCTAAAGCCTGATACAATGAAGACAAGACCCTCCGAATAGGAGGGGAGGTGGTTGGGGTCCCAGCAGTAGTGCTGGTACCAGGTAGAACAGAGTGATTGGCTACAAGTGGAGGCAGCTCTCCACTAAGTTTGAATGAATTACAAAGGAAGGCCCACCTGTGATGGGCGAGTTACAGATGGATAGTTCCCACGTGTGTTAGAGTTGTGACCTAGTTAAAATGCATTCTTGGCATCTTGTTGGTCTTCCTGCAGAGCAATAACTGTTTTGTGAAATTGGTATTTATTGGCATTACTACAAAAAAAAAAACAAATTAAAACCAAACTGATCTTTAGGTAAAAGACATCCAGTCTAGCATAGGTAAAGAGTAGAGAATAAATGAGTAGTCCTAAAGCTGAATATAAAAGTGAAAATGTTGTTCTAACAATTTGTAGAATACATAATTTGCTGCTGTTCTATAGAGAGCTCAAGCTGTGGGATTCTAAGACTAAAATTATCCCAGAAGCTTGAAATTGCAGCTCTTTGCTCAGAAGTTGTTGCTCAAAAGATCTGTTAGGCTGAAGGGTTGAAACCCCCACATTAGTGTTTTGAACAATCTCATAAGTTGGTGGCCACCTGCGCAAAGTAATTGAAAGGTAGAAATTAATCTTGTTCTGTAGTATATTAGATAGAATTTGGTATAGATTGGCTTAAGGAAGAAGTTGGTTTTCTGCAGAAGAGTTTATATATTGTAAATATAATGTACTATATTGTACTACAGTTTCAAAACCGAGTTAGATTGGCAATGAATAGTCTTGTAATAAGATCATATTAGTTTAGTGACTGAATTTTTTATCATTATAGTTTCTAAACAAGTCTGCTAAAACTATTAAAAATTAAAGCCATAACTAGTCCTGTTTTGTTCTTATTTTATAGATGCATAATTTTTCATACACTGCGTTGTCTTTATACATAACCATTAATAAAATGAGCAAATGCTACCCCCGTGCCAATTTAATTTGCAGTTTTAGGAAGGCTCTGGATAAAATATTACAGCTATGAATTTTTTCTCTTGAAAAATGGCATAGAGTTTGAATGGTGAGCCCTGCCATTTAGGGGGCAGTCCAATATAAACTATAGGAAGAAATACAGTATAATCAATTTATGCAAATATAGTAAATGTTCCATTAATATGCAACAGTGAGTATTTTTTACTATGTTCTTTCTCTTTAGTTTGTCTTTTGGGGACAACATTTGTCTTCTGTTTTATTCAAATTCTCATATCTTTAAGATATTAACTTGAAGCATTGTGGCAAAATTCAAGTTTTAAGTACTAGAGACGTTATTAGATTTACAGACCTAGGGTATGTCCATGCCGTGATAAGACCCACAGCTGATCTGCATAATTTGACTCAGACACATGGAGCTGAAAATTGCTGTGAGGGTGTTTGGCCTGAGCTCTGGGACCCCTCACAGGGTTCCAGCTGAACACCTACATAACATTTTTTTCAGCTTGTGAAAGAAGAGCCTGAGTCAGGGGCACAGGCCAGACATGGGATTTTTATCCCTGTGTAGACAAACCCTTTGTTAGTCTGTCTCTGAGCTGGCAGGTTGCCCTGGGGTGATCCATTTGTAGCTAGTCTGGCACGTCCTTCTGGCTGTTCTGAGGATTAACTCATCAGATTGACTCCTTTCCCCACATTTGCACACCATCACTCTCTAGTCTGCAGTCCCTCCTTCACTCCAGGAACTGCAGCCTCCTCTTGAGGATTCAGCCCTCTGGCCAGGTGACTCAGTGTTCCCTTCCATCTAGGGTATATCAAAGCCTTTCCTGAAGGAGTCCTCAGCAGTTTTCCCATTCAATGCCTTCAAGGTCACTCCTTCAGTAGCTGATAGGGGAACCTTATCCTGTAATCAAGTCCAGGGACCCTGGGTCCAGTAGTTCTGGCCTTTACTCTTCCAGACCTCACTGCTCCTTCCCTGAACTGCTTCCTACTCTTCTGGTACCAGCTCCAAACCCTCCTTGTCTTCCTTGTGAGTTACTGCTGCCTCAATCTGTTGCCAGCTTCCAAGCTTTATAGGCAATGCTTCAGCTGAGCCTTTTTGGAATCAATCCTTGCTTCCTCCAGGTGCAGCCAATGGAGTTGTTAATCTTACCCAGCCACCTTAACTCCTTCCAGTCCTGTGTGGGATGGACACCCCATCACACAGGTGTACTAGGAGTCTTCTGAAGTAATTGATACTTAAAACATAGGTCTATTCTCAGTCAACAAGCTCCATCAACCTGCATCTTGAGCAGCCTGCTCTTGAAGTGGTAGTACAGCAAAACAGAATAAGGTTGCTAGTATCAATTATTGAAAGGGTCAAGTCCTTAAGGGGACATAGTAGCTTCGTCAAACAACAAATGATAATCTAAACCAGGGGTCGGCACCCCAAAGATAAGAGCCATTTAAAAAAATTCCTTCAGTAACCAAGTGTTTTGAGAGCCACAATAGGTGTAGCCTCCTGGTAAGGGATGAGGGGAGCTTGGCCAGGGTGTCTGCCGCAGAGTCCCATGGCGTGGGGCAGGGGAGCCTGGAACCCAGTAATGGACCTTCCTGCAGAGTCCCCCAGTGGTGGGGAGCCTGGAGCCAGGGGCGGGCCACCCACAAGGTCCCCCGGTGGCAGGATGAGAGGGAGGGCAAAGAGCCACAAGGGGGCAGCCAAAGAGCTGCAGGTTGCAGACCCCGGTCTAAACATTCAAACTAAGGTTTGGCTTGGAAACGCCACATGCACACACTGAAGAACGTGGAAATGCACAGTTAAGGTCACTGAAACAAATGTGTTCTTCAAAAAATGTTCCACCCTGTATACATCATGTGCAGAGTAGGGGCCTTAGAATAAAGTAGTGATAAGAACAAGTTAACTTGGTGAATTTTATTTGTATAACTTGTAGAATTAAGGAAGTCCAGAGGATAAAAAGTCTGATATGCAAATACATGCTGGGCACCACCTTTTGCCCCCTGTTGTATTGCTACCTTTCTTTCGCTCTCTCAGGGTTTTCAGTACTAAATATAGCCACTTATGTCTAAGCTGAGTCTGAGTCTGACAGCACTCTTATATGTCAAACAATATATGCCTTTGAAAAACTGTGCTCACTGTACCAGAAGCCTGACCATAGTAAATTACACCCTCAGTGATACAATGCAACATCATTGTCTTGGATGTCTTTGTACAGGTGTAATTAGCTTGAATTCCAACTGTACAAACAATTGAGGTACACAGGTAGGTACAGAATGTTAGTGATGTAGAAATCTGCCATTTTAAAAATCTGGAAGTTGTCTTAAAGTGTGGTTGTATTCTGAAAAATAACATTCTTTACCCAGAACCAACCATGGCCGTATCTGTTTACAATAGTAAGGCTTTTTTTAACTGCAGTTTGCTGTGCCATCCTGGCAATAGTGAGACTGAACCAGATTCCATTTCTCCTTGTGAACCACAGTTATTTACAAACGTACAGTTAAAACTAGTTAAACCTGTGCAAACTCACTGGAAACAATGAGATTGAAGTAGTATGAGGGAAAGCAAAATTTGAGGACACTGGAGTTGTAAAAAGTGTGAGGAGAGAACTTGGGCCTACAGAACTGGTTTGTGTTGTGCGGTAAAGGAGGAGGGCCAGCAGAGAAGCCTGATTTATTTAATTCTTGCAGTCTGAGACATTTAGGCAGCAGCTGTCTTCCTGCAAAGTACCCTAGTTGATTATTAAGACTTATCCGCAGGGCTTATCCACACCCTTTGGGGATTGCTGGTTTCAGTATCTGGCAGGGGGAGTTGGGTATGACAGAACTGATAAACTGGAACAACAGTTTTAACACTTTTTTAAAGGGTTGTGGGGGAGGGCAGCAAGGTGCAGCAGGAAGACACGTAGCATTTAAGCAATCATTCCCCTACTTTCCCACTGGAGTGTTATCTCCAGGGATATTGCATAAAAGAATCTAGAACTACAATGTCTCTAGGAGCGACACTAATACTTGGAGAAAGAATGAATGAGGAGACCCCCATAGTACTAGAATTGAATGCTGGGTATGTTCCCCAGAAGGTGATATCCCTTTTTATATGAACTTCAATGAATTTGGGCTGACACTGCCACATGCTGAATGTAGCTTCTATACAGAGAAGAGTAGATTTGCCACTTCAAACAAAGCGATGTTTTTTAAATAGCTGGGCTCTTAAAGAGAACTTTTTTAATTTTTATGTATGTAGTGCTAACTCCTCCAACTCCCCACTCCCATTCGCCTGCTTGAAGGCTGCCTAATTATTGGCAAAAGTTCACTATGTCCCTTCCATCCCTGCATTGCATATAATTTTCCATTCTTTCCCTGGTGAACTAAGAGTGAGACATTTCTTCCTTCCTTGGGTTTCTGGTAATACTAACCACACTGGAATTCCAGCATTGTGAAAGTTGTTGACTTTAGAAGAAAAATTTTTTAGAGTGTATCCAGTGTTTGGTTTTCTAATTCATTGTTCTCAAAAGTTATTCAAATCAGGCATTCATTCATCTAACCAAATCTTAAGTTACACTTTTTTCAAAACCTTGGACGGACTTCCAAGAAGTAATTGTTCAGGCAGTATGTTGATGAAGTTCACAGATAGGTTGATGGCTGTTTGTATGGGTGCACTTCATGCACTCTTTCTTGAAAATATCACTTTTTTCATCCTTTTTGTGGGAAGGCTGAGATCACGTGGATGTCCTGCCTTTGTGAGCAGCAGTGAGTTTCCCTCCCCTTGACCCCAAACTGTTGGAGATGGAAGTGACTAGGAACATAACTTTTGATGGTTTTGGAAGCTTTTAAAAAATCTTCAGGCACAGTGAGTCTCAGTGCAGTGAAATGGGAAAAGAGGTTGGGACAGAAATGAGGGCTTTGAAGTGGACTGACAGCGATCTGAGCAGATGAGACTGGAGGTGGGGGTAGTTATGAGTGTGGTAAGTATGGAGAAATTGTTCAGTAAGTTTAGACTGATTGCTAATGTTTGGTGGTGTTGGGTCAACAGAGAAGCAGTGTAGATGCAGTGTTGTGTAAATTGACTGAATTGGCCTTCAGGAAGTGTCCTATAATGCTTCACTGTGACCGCTCTGTGGATGGGTTTCAACTCCGCTGCAGGGTAGCCAGGTACACAGGAAACACCCCTTTTCCTGTTTAAAGCTCCAGGAACCTTTTAATTCCCATTTCCAGTTTGCTCAGTGTGAAGAGCTTGCCAGCCCAGCTGATCATGGTGACTGAGTGCTCCAAACACGTGCCAGCCTGGACTACAAAGGAAGATGGTGGCTCTTATTGGCCTGGGGAGAGGAGAATCTTTGCAGGAACAATGCACAGCTCCGATCTAACTGAAGAAACACAGACATCTATGAAAAAAATCACACTGGCCCTGGTGGAGAAGGCTTACTTCAGGGACATAGCAGAGCTATGCGAAAATCAGAGAACTTTGGCAGGCATACCAGAAGACAAGCGAGGGGAACAGTGGTACAGCTTCCACAATGAGCTGCATGTGGTTCTTGGCGGCAACCCCACCATTACCTCCCAACACAGCATAGATACCTCCCAGGATTCTGAATCCTGCATCTTCAGTCCAGGCAACAACGATGAAGACTTTCTGGGTGAGGAATAGAAGGAAAATAAGACAGGTGAGCAGGGGATCCAGTCTCCTGGAAGGCCATGAACTATTTTTAAGCCTGGAGCAGTCCAACCAGTCTCAGGACAGCATGGTGGCTGAACATGATACTGGGGAAGGCACCTCTGGTGAATGTGCAATTCTAATCAAACTGTAGGGGGTAATATGCTTTTATATTTTATGTTTAATGTAAAGAAAAATGAAGTTCAATGGGTATCCGCTTCCTGGTGGCTGCTCTGGCACCCTAGAGGGTGCTACCCATGGAAAAAAATCTGTTTGTATGTACCCAATGATGGCATGGGAATGCTCCATGGAGATCTCCAGGAAACCTTCATGAAGGTACTCTGCAGTCATTTACAGAAGGTTTCTAAGGAGCGCTGCTTTATTTCTTCCATCATGGTAGAACACGTTCCCATGCCACTTGAGTATTAACTCTGACTAGATCTGTACCCAGATGCTTGTAGCATCTGCTCCCTTGTCACATCTGTTAGCCTCAGGAGACTAATATCACATAGGCTGACCTAGGGACGTACTACATAATAATTGTTCCTCTTGAATCCAAGGTTCAGCTAATGGGCATAGCTTCCTCTCCAACATATTGGAATAGGCTTTGCTGGGAAGGGTGAGAAGTGTGGGGTTTTTGTTTGTTTTTCCCCTTTCTCTCGGCCTGTAGTTGGAACACATGCTTAGGTCTCCTTTCTTAAAGATTGGACAACCGCCCCAGTTTTTTTCAGTCCTGAGGTACTGTACCTGCCTTCTATGCAACACTGAAGAGGTGTGTTAACCACAACACCCTGACTTGTCCAGTGATTTCAACATATCCAGGTGAATCTTGTCCATCCCTGTTGCCTCACTGCTGCAAAGGCACTTCACTCCCACAGCGACCTCATCAACAGAAATAGATCTGATCCCCCTGGGAGTTTCTGGCACTGCCTCCTAAAAGGAGGGTTTGACCACTGGGTTGAAGTGCTCCTTCCACCTCTTAAGTCTTCTCTATTGTGGTCATTGTTTCACCACTCTTACCGAGAATGGCTTAGGAAACATTCTGTCGACTTCTCGTAAGGCAACGAATAGTTTGCCAGAACATCCTTGAGGCCATCCAGTAGTCATTTTCCATGTTCTTTCCAAACTCCTCCCAGGCTTGGGCTTTTGCTTCAGTGACCTCCACAGCCCTCTTAGTGCCTCAGTACCTCTGTCATATCACAAGTCTGATTCATGAGCATTTCTTGGAAGGCCTTCTTCCTTGCCCTGACAGCTTCCCTCATCACTGGTGTCCACCAGAGGGTCCTAGGATTGTCACCATGGCAGGCAGTGACAGTCTTCAGACTATATAATTTTGTAGTTGTATATTTGAAACTTGTGTTCACTGAACTCTGACAGTTTAAACGGTATTATAACATGATAAAATCAGTTTACAACTTGAAGTATTAAAATGAATTTTTCAATAATCTATTTCTCAATATTTGCTATTTGACCATACAGAGGAAAAGGTGAAAAGTAAATGAAGAAATTTTACGTGTTTTACTCTGAGGTTTCTAAAGGTAAAGTACTTGGTTGCAATTTCTGTATAGAAATTTATTTTAAAAAATTCTGTTAAAATTTCAAATCCATGAAAACCCTTATTTTGTACTTTTGTTTCTACAAAATCTAAATTTTAGGCCAGTTTGAGTTGACTGCTGCACTTTTAACATAGCCTGAGTGATTGATTAAATTTTGAGGATTTTCAGCAATTCAATACTGTAGATCTTAATTTTTTCTTTTAAAAACTTGAATATGACCATGATACTGTAGGGGGTGTGTTTGTGTGTTTTGTGCATTGGTCCTGGAGAATTTTCCTTAGTGGTACCAAGAGGGGTGGCCTGGATGTACCCTCGCTTCTTTGCTCCCAGCTGAGGGTGCAAGAGGTGGGGGGAACCGACCCAGACATCCTTCAGTTCTTTATTACAGTCTGCATTCAATAGTAGCAGCATTTCTGTGCTTTATAGTCTTTCCTCTGAACAAAGTCGCTTATGGAGAGTTTATCTAGTAATGTTTTTGTCCTCTCGACACCCCTTTTTTCTTTTGTTTTTCTTTTATTTTTCCTGGCTCGACCTAGCAGACTTCTGGGCCTTGCCTGGTACTGAGACCTTGGTCTAGGTTCCCCTGGTTTTAACTCTGTTCCTGCTGTCATAAGCTAATGCCTATTTGTGACCCTGGTTCTTGCTGTTTAACGTGACCCTCACCCATACACTTTAGACACGTGTTTGATCTTCCGGGGTTTAAGATCCAGAATGAAGAAGCAGAGCACTTTAAATTTATTTTGATGGCAGCTATTCACCTGGTGGTTCTTGGTTGGTACAGGGGAGCTCTTCAACTGCTCTTTGTACGAGTGTTCCTGACTACAGAGACTGTGGGAGCTCCCCTTTCATTGGGATAATCCTCTTCAAGGCAGGCGTAAGTCAAGAGTTCAATCCATTTCTGTCCTTTGAAATATAAGAATAAGGCATTGACTTCTTCTAGGCTTTGGGTATAGGATTACTCTGCAGTGCAAGTCCACTTTGGCTTGCAGCTCACTGGTACTGGCTCACAGTAGCTCTCAGGGGGAGCTGCTGACTCCAGTTCCCACTTCACTATTGAGGCCACCTACTTCATCCAAGGTGGCAGCAGATCTGTCGTTGCTTATGGTGGGGAAATCTTCCATTTCAGTGCCACTAATGTTGTGGCTCCGAGATCTGTTGTGCCTTTCATTACTGCTTTTGCTGCTGATATAGGGTGGAGATCCTCTACCAGTACTGTTGCATGTGCCATGGTCATTGGTACCAACTTTAGGTTTGTTGTGACGCCATCACTCTCATTTCTGGTATCGCATTCATCAGCCTCTTTAGTAACTATCGAGGCCCCAAATACTGGGTCAAACTCATTGCATGGTGCAGATAACTAGGAAACTTTCAGTGCTGCTCCTGGCACTGCAGTCTTGACATAGATCCAGGTGCCATTCTTTGAGGATTTGTCCTATTACTGCATCACTCTGGCCTCTGGAATACTTAGATTCTTTGTCAGAGGCTGGGTTGCAGAGTCTTCTACTTAAGAGAGCCCATGGCCTTCTCCAGAACCCATTCCCACTCCCACAGAAGAGGCTCTGTCAAGAAGACATCCAGGAATTTATACAACTGAGCTCTGGCACCCTATTGGCCTGCTCACTGGTTCTATTGGATGCCTTAGGGGTTGCCTCCAGCATTGAGATCAACATTTCCACTTCCCCACAGAAGCAGGTTGTCAAGAGAGGAGGCTTTCCTGCCCAATTATGAGACCACATGTGGTTGATACCAAACAGTCTCCATACTTAAATCCACCCGCAGAAAGAGTAACGCTGTGTGATAGGAAATGCCGTCCCCTCAAGTGTGCACAAAAATGTTAAGTCAGAGTTGGGATTAGAATCCATGGGCTTTTGACTAGAAGTTTAGTGTACCTTCTCCCAGGCTACATGATCATGTGTATCCTGTAGGGTTGCAATATGTCACCAAATGTGTTGCGACCTGTGGACAATTTCTACCTATGACAGAACCAGCCAGAGGCAGGACTTCGAGTGGTTGCAAAATCACTTTATGCTTCCCTTTCACAACCCTATCTATAGTGTCGCTCTGAGGGACAAAGTGAGGATAATCCTTATAGCTGCAACATGGCCATGACAACATAGGTGCAGAAGGGTCAAGAACCAGTTAGTGGACAAGCCTATGAGCCTCGTGGACCTGATCTTGTAGGAGTATGGCCATGCCTGCTCCATCCCAGTATCACATTGCTGCATTTGATGGTGTGGAAGCTTTATAGTTGAGTGAGGCTGCTTGGCATGTGTGCAATATGACTAGTGGGAAGCCATCAGCCAGTCCAGTGTACCTGAGAAATGGAAAGGTTCATGTTTTGGTCATCGCAGAAAGGGGCTTGGCAAATGAGACATCCTTGCCTCTTATCCTGGACTATTTGCTTCACCTGAAAAAGGAAGGCATTACAATATCATCCATATGAGTTCACTTGGCTTCAATTTTGGCTTTCCATCCACTGGTAAATGGGCACTCAGTGTGTTCTAATCCAGTTTACTCTAGTTTTTTTTAAGGGGCTGGAGCGTTTATACCCCCAGATACGTCAACCCGTGTCTCCCTGGGACTTTAATCTGGTGCTGTCAAGGCTCACAAAGCTCCCGTTTTGAGCCTGCAGTGACATGCTCCTTGCTCCATCTGTCTTGGAGAGTACACTTCTAAGTAACCATTACTTCAGGTAGGAGGATCTCAGAGTTCAGTATAAGCCACCATATACCATTTTCTTTAAAGACAAGGTGCGACTTAAGTCACATCCATCCATCCTCCATAAGGTAGTCTTGCACTTTGAGAGTAGCCACGACACTTTACTCACAATATTTTATCCTAAGCTATATGCTACCAGGGAAGAGCAAAGGCACTGTTTTGTAGCTGTCAGGCATGCCCTGGCTTTCCACATAGAGAGGACCAAACCATTTTGAAAGACCACTCAATTTATAGCAATTGCAGACAGAATGAAAGGGGACCCAGTCTATGCCCAGAGAGTCTCCTCATGGATTACATAAAGAATTGGCAACCTTTGCCAGCCCCACCCACCGCACCCTCAGCAGGTGTGGGGGGTGGGGCCAAAAGGGGGCAGGGCCAGAGACTCCTTCTCCCTGCTGGCCCTGCCCCCATGCACACAGCTCCTGTCCCCTGCTGGCCCCATGGGGAAATGCGGCTAGCAGGGGACTGGAGCTGCGGCACGTGGCTCTTGTGGCGCTGGGGGATGGGGCCAGCAGGGGAAGCCTGAATGGCGCTGCTTGCCACTCAGGATCAGCACCCGGGCCAAGTTTCATATGCGTGCCAGGGGTTGCCAACCCCTGGATTACATCATGCATAGGCATATGCTATGATTTGGTGAAAGTATAATCTCCCCACCTAATGGCAAACTCCATGAGTTTGGGGAAAACAGAGTCCTGTGGCACTTTTAAAGGCTAACAAATTCATTTATCGCATGAGCTTCCATGGGAGAAAATCCCACTTCGGCAGACGCAGTTTTTAAAAGTGCCACTAGACTCCTTGTTTGTTTTGCTGAACTAGACAAACATGGCTACCCCTTTTGGAATGTGTTTGGGGATATTTCTTGGTCCGTGTAAATGAAGACAAATAAGCAGATCAGCTGTATCTGCTTAACACTATTGCTACCAACATTTTTATTAACATTTTATCATGTTACCCTTGCATATTTCAAAACTTAACTCCATTTCAGATGTTCCTTTTTTTTTGTCTGGGACTTCACAAAACGCTTATTTATTTTGCTTTAGTACCTGTCAAGGATTTTTATGCTTAGACATTAGGGAAAGTAAATACCACAATACCACAAGAGCTACTGTTT